>OZ018380.1:34513796-35123027 GCA_963969555.1 Polydrusus pterygomalis | reverse complement strand
CAGATGGTCTTCCTGTTCCTTTCTTGTGTTGTATAGAACCTGTTTCCCTAAACACAGCCACGGTTCTTTTCAAGCAACGATAAAAATCCCCAGCAATAAATGCAACGTTAGGAAAATGTTCGTGAAAATCGTCCATGCACAAACCCGGATTGTATTGCCACTCACCATTTACTCTAACCCCGTTTCGAAAATACGGTTCAACCATGAATGTTTTGTGCTGTTTCGTAAAGCCCATTGTGTGAATTGTTCAAGAAATTGGAAAAATTAGCGATGAATCAAATTACTTGTAACGACTGTCAAAGATGACGGCATAACTGATTGACTGTTAATTTAGGTAGTTACTGACACCCAACAGGTATTAAGCTCTACGGCCAAGCATTACGTCCTTAGATGCAAGGCCCTCTTTGATGCAAATAATTTTTGCTCGCACGGTAATAATTTAGGGACGATTTTTTTACCTAAATAAATTAATAGTCGTCTGGCCAAAATTTATAGAATATAGTCATAACTATTGCCTCGTGGCGTCGTTTAGCGCCCATCAGGTAACTTCAGGTCACCACATTACGAGGGGTCGAAGAGGGACATTTTCACCTTTTCGCCCCTTTAATAATGGACACGCGTTAGTCGCGTGCAGGACAGACGGTATGCATCAATCTACATTAAGACTAAAAGCTTTCTTAATGAATTGCGCACATAAAAGTGAGGGTGAAAGGATACTGGCTTGTTTTGTGGGAAATGTAAATGAAATTTAATTTGAAAATAAAAATATTGACGTGTGATGATTCATTGATTAAAGATAATAAAATTATTTCGAGGTATTGAATTATACAGGATGTTTCATATAGTCAGGGCATCTTAAACATAAGTATTTTTAATGTATATTACGATATTCTTGCAGTGCTGAACACCTTTACTAACTGGTATAATTCCTTAATTTCATTGGTGTTCCAAACAAAATTAATTATACCGGGTGTTTCTCAAAAGACGTTCACCCCTATAACTTTTTTATATTTATAGATAATAAAATGAAATTTTGAGATTATGCATAAGAGATGAGTCTGCATTTATTGGCATAATTTTCAATTTGTTAGTACTTCCGGTTTGACCGGAAGTGACATTGACTTTGATATTTTAAATGGGACATCTTGGATATTTTTACTTATTTGGGTTCAGTATAACATTATGAGTGAAATGATACCTCACTTGTAATTTTTTGACGTGTTATAACATTTTTATGTTTATTTTTATTCTAGAGTGCTACAAAATAATTAAATCTGTTAATTTATTATATAGTCAAGTTGTATAAGAAAATTAAAATTATGTCATAATAATTGACTTTCTAAGTTTTACAAGCGTTTAAAAATGAAATTTTGTTTTCTTGACGTTTACTCAATTTTTTCAAATGGAACGATGCTGGTTCACTAGGATATTTAAAACGAGCATTTTTTGCCAACAATTTCATACCATACACTCCTATGCTATTTTAAAATTTACACTGAAAAATTTGCCTTAAATCCCAATCGCAAATTTAAAAGCGTTGCCGCCCTTCTTCTTCTTTTCTAAAGAAATATAAAGGCGGCTTTGAAAAACAATGGAATGGTTTTAAAAAGCAATATGACGTTAATTTAAAGTTGTAATGTCATTAGTTTATAAAACATACAATATACACAATCTTGCGGCCTCAGAAGAATTTTCCTGGTCACTCCAAAAATATTTATATTTATAATTTCAATTTTATCAATTTGTTCATTTCTAGTAAAACTAACCATTATATCTGATTTAAAATGTAAGTTTAATAAAAACGAATGACATTACAACATTAATTAAAAACCATATTGGTTTTCGAAACCATTCCATTGTTTTTCAAAGCCGCCTTTATATTTCTGTAGAAAAGACAGGGGGGAATGGGGGAGGGGGGGGGGGGCAATAATGCATAACGCTTTTAAATTTGCGATTGGGACTTAAGGCAAATTTTTTCGTGTCAATTTTAAAATAGCATAGGAGTGTAGGTATATGGTATCAAATTGGTGGAAAAAAAATGCTGGTTTTAAATATCTTAGTGAACTACCATCGTTCCATTTGGAAAAAGGGAGTAAACGCTAACAAAATTTAATTTTTTAAATGCTTGTGAAACTTAGGAAGTCAATTATTAGGACATAATTTTAATTTTCGTATACCTACTACTTATTGACTACAAATTAACAGATTTAATTAATTTGCAGCACTCTAGATTGAAAATAAAAAATAAACATAAAAATGTTATAACACTCATAAGTCAAAATATAGAATGTCATTTAAAATACCAAAGTCAAGGTCACTTCCGGTCAAACCGGACGTGCTAACAAATTGAAGATTATGCCAATAAATGCAGACTCATCTCTTAGGTATATGCATAATCTCAAAATTTCATTTTAATATCTATAAATACAGAAAAATTATAGGGGTGAACGTCTTTTGAGAAACACCCGGTATAATGCTTTCATCCGTTACTTTTCAAACCTAAAAAATAATACTATTGTTTCAGGACTCTAAGGTAGAAAATTATTAATATTATTATTCTTATAACGGCTTGAAAAATCAATAACGTACTGAACCTGTCACCAAAATAGCAGAGAAAGCCATAATTATTTCTCAAATTGCAAGTGTCAATAGTACCAATTTATCCACAGTAATTGACCCTTTTACCGAACGCTAAATAACAGTAATCGTCGCTGTGCTTCGTGGGTCTGTAACCACAAATTATCAGTCTTTCTACTATTGATGACACAACTCTAGGCTGCCCTGTAATTTCATCGGCTATAAGGTGACAATCATTCGCCTTGCAAATAAAAGTACCATATATGTAGGTATGGATAAATTTAATTCCCCATATTATATCGATGAACTACAGATTTAGTGTTGGAGACAGACAGGTGGGTGAAGAAATATGGCTGGAATTTTGAGAGTTTTATCAGAGAGGACCTATCTAATAAGTAGAAATTACGTATATTATGTATTTACAATTTTTCAGAATGCTTTACCACAAAATATCATCGAACTTTAAATAATAATAAATATAATATACCCGGGTGATTCAATAAAAACTTCCAGGCCAATTGGGTATTTCGAAAACTAAAAGTGACATGTAAATTCTGTTAATTCCAGTTTTTAGCCTTTATGATTGACTTCACAACTGTGTAAGAAATGTGTTTGAATAATACAAAATGTAGGTGGCGCCACGGTGCAAGGAAATTTTTCGATGACAGGAACTAATAAATGTTGTCGCTCTTAAAGATAATTAATTTTTGATCAAATTATGTCCAATAAAAAATTTTGATAAATTTAACATGAAAGGAGATATTTGGGGTTAAGTTTTTTTTAAAATAATTTTAACGAGTATTTTAATTATAAATATTTTTAATAATCTTTAGCAGATTTTAATTTAATTTTAGAAATAATAATTCTAGTTATAAAACGATCGTGTAGCGCTAAATTATTACGTCCAGTGACGTCTCAGGGGCTTAACAAATAATATTGGCAAAAAATAAGACGCCACTAGATTTTTGGTAATTATTATATTTTTTTCGAATGAAGCAACTAAAAATATCCTTGGTTTTTGAAAAATAAAAATAAAAACAATTTTATTGCATATCCCTGGAAAACAAAAATCATTAAATAATTAATACGTTGGATTTTTTGTTGTTTAAAAGCATTCAAACATTAAAGCATTATAAAATGAAATTAAAAGATGTTTTAAATTTACGAAAGAACTGATAAGAAATTATACAAAATTATTAATGAAAATTAGAACAATATCAAAAGCTATTTAATAGAGTCGAATGAGATGTTCAAAATTATTGCCGTTTCCATATACACACCTAGCAAACTGATATAATAATTCGGTTCTGCAAACTCTCAATAGTGTATTTCGATTAGGTAATGGTAAAAGGTACAACGTATTAATTTATTGGTTTTTGTTTTCCAGGGATATGCAATAAAATTGTTTTTATTTTTATTTCTCAAAAACCAAGCAAGAAAAGAAAACAATTTAACAGACAAGAAAATAATATTTTTAGTTGCTTAATCGGAAAAAAATATAAAAATGATCAAAAACTCAGTGGCGTCTTATTTTTTGCCACTATTATTTGTTAAGGCGCCCCCTGAGACGTCACTGGACGTAAAAATTAACCGCTATATGAGCGTTTTATCACTAAAATTACTATTACCAAAATTAAATTAAAATCTGCTAAAGAATATTAAAAATATTTATAATTAAAATACTCGTTAAAATTGTTTAAAAAAAAAACTTAACCCCAAATATCTCCTTTCATGTTGAATTTATTAAAATTTTGTATTACTTAAACACATTTTTTACACAGTTGTAAAGTCAATCATAGAGGCTAAAAACTGCTGTTTACAGAATTTACATGTCGCTTTTAGTTTTCGAAATAATTGGCCTGGGAGTTTTTATTGAAACACCCTGTATAATAATAAAAAATACGCCTTTGTCTCGTTTCCGATCCGCCTGTCTATTATTCTTTCATTCAGAAACCTCGGAAACTCGCAGAGCCGTTACATTCCTATTTTGATTTATGAAGTTAAAGTGAAATAGTTTCTACGTTTAAAACATATACAGTGTGCGTATAAAGTCTGGAAACGGCTTAATAACATCACAATTTACTGGCCGATTTAAACCAAATTTGGTACAGTTGTGTAAGAGGATCTAACGCACCGAATGACGATATTGGCGTTGTTGCCAGCTTTTTAGTTTGTCTGGAATTCGAACGAATTTTATATTTTTAAATATAACACCCAGTATATTTTTACATTTTTAAATTCCACATAAAATTATAATTATTTTTTATAAAATGCATTATTAGTCTATACTTCATAGTTTCCGAGATATTGACTCTCGAAAAGTGACATTTTTGAACTTTAACAGCTTATAACTTTCTAACAGTACGTCTTGGAGCAAAACGGCTTACATGTCCCTATCAATTTTTATTATCTTCCCAAAAAAATCAACTTCCAGTTAAACCGGAACAACTATATTTCCTGCTTTCGAGTTACATCCGGTTTAACCGGAAGTTGATTTTTTTGGGAAGATAATAAAAATTGAAGATAGGGACATGTAAGCCGTTTTGCTCTAAGACGTACTGTTAGAAAGTTATAAGCTGTCAAAGTTCAAAAATGTCACTTTTCGATAGTCAATATCTCGGAAACTATGAAGTATAGACTGATAATGCATTTAATAAAAAATAATTATAATTTTATGTGGAATTTAAAAATGTAAAAATATACTGGGTATTATATTTAAAAATATAAAATTCGTTCGAATTCGCGTTGCGTTAGATCCTCTTACACAACTGTACCAAATTTGGTTTAAATCGGCCAGTAAATTGTGATGTTATTAAGCCGTTTCCAGACTTTATACACACACTGTAGATACCATTGTTATACAATAATATGTGAAACAAATAAAATTATAACTATTTGCAAGTCTGTCAAACCCTATATAGTTCTCACTTATGGCATTCAGTAAGTTTATTTTCATACGGGTTTCCAACAGTAGATATTTAAATAATTCAGTAAATAAGTATTTAAGCGATTTTTCCTTTCCTTTCCCCCTTGGTCAATCAGCTAAAACAATTTCATATGTTCAAAATTCTCCAACTAAACTTTAAAGTTTGAAATACAATATCTTTTAAGTTTTATTTATTCTTCGCTTAAATTTGTTTTATATCTCAACTGATAATGCTGAATCTGCCTCAACAATTTAGTTAAATGAAATGCTGCCTCCGGATTATTATACTCTTCAAATTTTATTTTTGCACTTCTCGTTTGTTCTTTTGACGGTAAACTTGCCAAACTTCTTCTTTCTTTCAGTTGCTTTACTTGTTGTTTTAAAGCTAGTACTTCTTTGTAGAGAGACATTACCATTGTGATTTCTTCTTCTTTTTTAGATAACTCGGCTTCTAGTTGTTCCAGGTCTTTTGAGGCGCTCTCATTACCGTGACTTTTATTGGATAAATCTTCGTATTTTCTAAAAATCACATGAGCTATTAAAATAGTAAATTAAAAGTAAAAACCCAGAAAGAGTAAAGAAAAGGTGGTTTTAGACCAGGGCTGAAGCCTTTGAAAATGGTAAAAAGTGAAAAAAATAATAGTAGGATGAAACACATAGGAAAAGAAAGAGAATATAACAAAAATGAAAGGAAAAATAATTTACGGGCGATCCGAGGTTGGGAAGTGGAAAGGGGTGAGTTTTTAAGTGTAGAAAACGATTTATCTCGATTTCCGGCAAAACTACAAGTCCTATAGAAAAACGTTAAATAGCAAAGTTGTATAGGTAATAAAAAGATCTACAACTTTTGGATTTACACTTTTTTCACATAACCTCAAAATTTATGTAAAAAATTCAAATAACCAAGTTTTAGGTTTTTTAAAAAATTTTTTTTTACGAAATTTGGTGAAAACTAACCTTTTTATGTCCTAACACACTGATATTTTTTTGATTTAAAATATTTATTTTTTCACCTTATTTTCACTTACCTAATATCGAAAAAGCACCCTAATTTTCAATCGAAAATTCTCACGTCAAAATATTTGCTTTTTTAAAAAAGTCGGTGGGCTTTTTGTTCGTTGAAATCTCTACTTTCTGATGGTGTAAAAATATATATATATATATATTACTATGGTAAATGTTCTCAAAAAATGCAAAGAAACGAAAAACACTCGAATCCGAATTTTTTTTTAAAATCATTATGTAGGTACCATTTTGAGCTATTTTTTAAAATTTATACTTAATTACTCGAAAAACGTAAGATTCCATGTTACATTGATAAACAAAAAATTGCAAGTCGAAATATTATACTACTATAATTAACAACCAAATAAGTTAATAAAGTTAATATTTAATAAGAAGTTCGTTTCTTTGCATTTTTTGAGAACATTTACCATAGTAATCTATATTTTTTTTTACACCATCAGAAAGTAGAGATTTCAAGGAACAAAAAACCCACCGACTTTTTTTTAAAAGCAGATATTTTGACGTGAGAATTTTCGATTGAAAATTAGGGTGCTTTTTCGATATTAAATCAAAATAAGGTGAAAAAATAAACATTTTAAATCAAAAAATTTACAGTGTATTGGGACATAAATTGGTAAGTTTCCAAATTTCGTGAAAAAAACATTTTTTTAAAAGAAAAAGAAGAAACCAAAAACTTGGTTATTTGAATTTTTCACATAAATTTTAAAGTTATGCGAAAAAAGTGTAAATACAAAAGTTGTAGATCTTTTTATTACCTACAATTTTGCCATTTAACGTTTTCCCATAGGACTTGTAGTTTTGCCGGAAATCGAGATAAATCGTTTTCTACCTTTAAAGATTCCCCCCCTTTTACTTCCCGACCTCGGATCGCCCGTAAATTATTTTTCCTTTCATTTTTGTTATACTCTCTTCCTTTTCCATTGGGTTTCATCCTACTATTATTATTTTTGGTTTCAAAAATTATCGACCCTGGCCTATTTGGAGATCCGCTTGTATAGCAATCAAAAAGCTATAATACTATACAAGGTGACTTGTGGAAAACTTACAATGGCTATACAGGGTGACGCACCGAAAACTTTCCACCCAGGTTTATTTTCTTGTTAATAAATAAATCAAAATTCGCTCGAACACGGGAACCTTAGTTCTCAGGGGGACATATTTTTTTGCTATTTTCATCCCCCCTGCTGGAACCCCCACGACGGGGTGGCTTCCACCCTTAAAATCTTAAATGGAAAGGGGGTCGAGTGATACCTTATTTTAAAGGGAATTGAATTGCCTTTCAAACGCGACCTTGCTCGTTTAAATCGAGTGAATAGTTATTGAGAAATAGGGCTAAAAGGAAAAAAAAAATTAAAAGTAATAAAATTTGTTACCGCTTGTATCAATCAAGTAAATGTTGAAAATGTCCACCTACAACCTCCATGCAATTCTAAAGGCACTGTCCAAAATGTTCGCGAACATTATGGAGCATATGGGGTAACTTTCACCCTTAAAATCTTAAATGAAAAGGAAGGTCGAGCTATAGCTTATTTCAAAAGGAATTTAATTGGCTCAAAACCACTGAATTTGGTTGAGTACCTTTCGAGAAATTAAATGGTAAAAAAATTTGTGCTTAAGGTTGAATTCTCAACGTCATTCAATCTATTGCCAACCTATAACCTATTTCGCGTTGATTTTTTGAGTTTATTATTTTAATAACTAACATTTAAAGAAAATCAATATCGTCAGTACATTATTTAGGTAGTATCTGATATATTACAAAAATATCAATTTATTTCATTGCTAATTTTGGGAGAATTGTATAGTGAAAGAACAATGAGTGACAATGACTTAATAATGTTAAAAAAAATCTTACCCGATATTTTTCGCTATACAATTCTCCTAAAATAAGTTATGAAATTCCTTGATATTTATTAAATATGTCAATTATTACCTATAGAATATCAAGTCGATACTGATTTTCTTTAAATTTTGTATAAAAGCTAAAAAACATAAATAAATCTACGCGAAATAGGTTATAGGTTGGCAAGCATGTTGATACTCCCACCTTAAGTGTAAACAAATTAAATGGTATAAAATACGCAAAAAAACGATACAACCTTAACAAAAGGGATTTGGAATTTTACTTGTTCAATCGAAAAAACTCAGTTTGTTTTTGGCATCGATCAAATTCGTAGTAAGAATAAAAATTCATTTTGCCTTACATATCAGTGTGTTCAATAATTGATTAAAATGACGTATACTCTTCAAGAAAAGGTTGAAAAAATTTCACTTTTCTTTAGAAGCAACGATTGTGCTCGAGCTGCCGCCCTGTCTTATAATGCATTGCATCTAAATGCACACTTGTCTCATACTTACGTGCTACAATTGGTGGCAAAATTCCGTGAAACAGGATCAGTGATGAACAAAAAAAGGATTGTTAAAAATCCTGTGAGAAATGAAGCTGTAGAAGTTGCAGTTTTGGGTCATATTGTCATCGATCCCACACTTAGCACGAGGAAAGTGTCAGATGTATCGGGTGTTTCGCGTAGAACGGTTCAGCGTACTTTAAAAACGCATAAGTTTCATCCCTATAAAATAAAACTGGTTCATGAACTTAATGAAGATGATGACGATCGCCGTTTACAATTTTGCGAATTAATTAGTGAAATGATCATTCGCAATCCACAATTTATTTTCAACATTTGTTTCTCCGATGAATGCATTTTTTTTCTTCACGGTACTGTCAATCGACAAAATTGCAGATATAGGTCGGATTCCAACCCTAGAATTTTTAGAGAAGTGCATACTCAACATCCCGAAAAATTAAATGTGTGGGCTAAAATTTTTGGGGACCGTATTATTGGGCCGTATTTTATACCTGGAAATTTAACAGGTGAAATTTACCTGAACCTGTTAGAAACCACTATTAACCCTGCTTTAACGAATGCCATAGAAGAAAATGACCGTTATTGGCCCGAAAATATTTACTTTCAGCAAGACGGAGCACCCCCGCATTATGCGTTCGATGTTCGACAGTTTCTGGATGAAAATTTTCCTGGAAAATGGATTGGAAGAAGAGGTCCTATTGAATGGCCTGCAAGATCGCCTGATTTGACTCCACTGGACTTTTTTTTTGTGGAGACATTTAAAGTCTAAAATTTATGCAACCCAACCGAATTCTTTGGAAGACTTGCGACAACGAATAGTGTACGAGTGCCGACAAATAACTCCCGCAATGCTCTATAATGTTCGCGAACATTTTAAACAGTGCCTTTACAATTGCATGGAGGTTGGAGGTGGACATTTTCAACATTTACTTGATTGATACAAGCGGTAACAAATTTTATTACTTTTAATTTTTTTTTTCTTCTTAGCCCTATTTCTTAGTAACTATTCACTCGATTTAAACGAGCAAGGTCGCGTTTGAAAGGCAATTCAATTCCCTTTAAAATAAGGTGTCACTCGACCCCCTTTCCATTTAAGATTTTAAGGGTGGAAGTCACCCCGTCGTGGGGGTTTCAGCAGGGGGGATGAAAATAGCAAAAAAATAGGTCCCCCTAAGAACTAAGGTTCCCGTGTTCGAGCGAATTTTGATTTATTTATTAACAAGAAAATAAACCTGGGTGAAAAGTTTTCGGTGCGCCACCCTGTATTTTCTACACTAAAGAAGATATCATAAAAACCAAAAATAACAATTCTATAAAAACGGGAGGGCATAAAAATGAGGTGTTTTGCGAACCACCTTCACCCATCCATCTTAAATGGTACCACCTCACTTATGACACCTCTCTGGAAAGCTTATTAAAAATGCTTTTAATCGATAACAAAAGTAATAATAATTAAGCCTTTAAAAATACGACCATGTTACTCCAACCCAGTGTTGCCAACCTTTAAAAATCAAATTTCCCACGAGAAGGACGAGAATTTCCCTTCTTTAAAGAAAAATCCTACGAATGGTCAAACGTGCCAAATAATAAATATGAGCCGAGTTCCTTTAAGTTACTTTTAAATAGCAACGCAAAGCCAACGGCTAAGTTGAGCGTTTCTATTAAAAATTTAACAGCAAAGATTTTTACTTGGCTTTGCTGTTTAAATGAAGCAAATGGAAAGTATCTATTGGCGTACTAAAATGTCACGTCTAGTAATAGGGTAATTCCCCTTTCCCAAATTCCTAAAGTGATGGCCACTTCGATTGGTAGAACGACAGCAAATACTTGCTAATAGGTGAATAATTGGTACTTTCCATTTGCTTGTTTTAAACAGCAAAGCAAAGTAAAAATCTTTTCTTAGCTAAGTTGTTGAAGGAACGCTTCGCGAACAACTTCGTATAGTCCGCATGGGATATAGAGAGGGGCATACTTAACCGCAGAGGGAAGGAACAATCTTCGTTGTGCCAAGTTAAACTTTTAAAAGGAACGCCCTTAGCCGTTGGCTTTTCTTTGTTTTTTAAAAGTAACTTAAAGGAATCCGGCTAATTTGCAAATACGCGCATAACATCTACCAATGGAAAATGAAAGAAGCAACACTCACATCCACGTCTTAAGGTGGGAGTATCAACATGCTTGCCAACCTATAACCCATTTCGCGTAGATTTATTTATGTTTTCTAGCTTTTATACAAAATTTAAAGAAAATCAGTATCGGCTTGATATTCTATAGGTAATAATGCACAATATTTAATAAATATCAAGGAATTTCATAACTTATCTTAGGAGAATTGTATAGCGAAAAATATCGGGTAAGATTTTTTTTTACATTATTATGTCATTGTCACTCATTGTTCTTTCACTATACAATTCTCCCAAAATTAGCAATGAAATAAATTGATATTTTTGTAATATATCAGATACTACCTAAATAATGTACCGACGATATTGATTTTCTTTAAATGTTAGTTGTTAAAATAATAAACTCAAAAAATCAACGCGAAATAGGTTATAGGTTGGCAATAGATTGAATGACGTTGAGAATTCAACCTTAAGTGTTGAAGTGTTGCCAACAGAAATTTGCAGCATCGCTAGTACGAACCTATTAGAACTAATTACTTAATAAATTACTGTTTAGCAGGCTAACTATGGAATATCCCACGAATATTGCACTTTGAGTGAAACCTTCCCTTTGGACCTTATAATTTCAACAAATTTACCACGAGTTGGTAACACTGCTCCAACCTATAGGCAACGTAATATTATAAGAGTTTAGACGTGAAATTGTTTAATTCGTAAAATAATGTCTACTAAAAAAACAGACTATTTAGGGGAAGGTTGCCCATATTGGACCAATTTCCAGATTTCTTATCATAGATCCCGATAATAACGCAAAATCAATCTTGAAGCTATACCTTAGTATACTTTAGTATGTTGTTCAACTGCAGAATTTTTTGCAGAATTTTATTTCAAAGTATCTATGATATACCAGGCTATAAAAAACCTCTGCAAGTGGTTCAATATAGGAAACCGGTTGCCTAAATTGCACCTGGGTATTCCAAAATTGTACCACATGATTTAAATCGGAAGCTTAGGTCTTAAATAAATAAATAAAAAATAAAATTGTTGGTATAGGAAGTTTTATACTTATATTTCAAAAAAACATCAAATTTACAATCAAAATTTCGGTAGAATACATCCTAATGCAAAAAAAAATACCTATTAGTTTCCTTTATTGGGCCAGTCATAGTTTTATTTTTTTACACAAAGAAAAAAGATTTTAGCAATATTGAAAAGGTGTTAGTTTATGACATTAACTTATTTAAAAAGAAAAATTATTTTTGCACAATTTAGAAAAATTGCCTAAATTGGACCGGTTCAATTTTGGCAATCACCCAGTGGTCCAATTTAAGCAACTACCACGTGTTTTACAAAACCACCCAGGAAAGAAACAAGAAAAAACAAATATGGCATGGTAATAGGAGAAATAGAAAGAGAAAAACTTACTTGATAACTTGCATAAAAAAGGTTTTGCTTAGAGTTTTATGGTTCTAAGGTAAATTCTTAGGAAAATCCTAAAAATATTACATTAAAATTGTGTACATTACGTTTTGCTTTGTACACGCCAAGCACTAACGGCCAACTAGTTGAGTTTGTTGCCGATCAAAGGTTCTGGGTGGAAGTTTGTTACAGTGTTGCCAGATGATATGGCACTTGTTTAGTTTCGGAGAAATGTACTGTGGTCCAATTTAGGTAGCGGTTCAATATAGGCAACCTTCCCCTATATGAAAAAAATTAGAACTACCCACAACTTGAACACTGGAAATAAAAATAATTGGGAAATACCAAAACATCATAAGGAAAAACATAAAACTTCTTCCAATTATAATAGTTCAACAATATAATATGAGACATTATCTTGGGGTCGGATTGAAAGACTGATTAATTGTTAATCAAAATGCTACCTTGCCAAATGTTTTTAAGTACGGAACTTGTGCATAACTCCATGCTACTTTTTCATTACACTTACAGCATTAACATAAAAAATTAAAAATATATAAAACTTTTCATAAAAATTAAACTTATAATAAACTTCACAAATACTGGGTTTGTTTAAAGGTGGTAGACAAGGAAGTAATATCAAAAAAATTACCTTGTCGGACTTCCATTGTCTTTATTTTGTTGTGTATGTGTATGTCTAACCGTTTTCAAGTGTAGACTAAATTAGGCTAGGGCTACTGTCTTAAATACTATCCATGTGCAATGAAGCTTGATGACTCCGCCTACGTTATTATTGGAGTGTGAAGTTTAAGCTGTTGGTTTTGGACAAGAAGAGGTTACAAGATATTGAGGATATCTATACTTGGTTTAATAAATATATGGGTATTTTGATTCATTAAGGCTGCTTCTTTGAATTTTCGTTTTCTCCAGTGCTGTTTCGTGTCCAAAACATTGGCTTCTGACCACTGTGTAATATGTTGGTTGTTCCAAACATGTTCCGCTATACCTGATCTCGAAGTTTCACTTCTTTGAGTATGTTTGAGATGTTCTTTAATTCGTACGAGAAGAGATCTTTTTATTTCTCCAATGTACGATTCGCCACACTCGCAAGGGATTTGATAGATACGATTTTTTGTGTTTTCATTACGGGGGGTTTTTACTTTTGTAAGAAAGATTCTAAGCGTATTTCGGGATTTGAAGGCTGTTTTGATATTATAGTTTTTGGTTATCCTTCTAATCTTTTTAGAAATCCAATTAACATAAGGTATTGTAAGAAATGCTTGCTCCTCTTTCGTTTCTGTATTAGTTTTTACTTCGCGATTTTAAAGTTTTGAGATGGCATTAACAAAGGTTTCAGGGTAACCATTCTGTTTTAAATCGTATCTGATATTTAAAATTTTAATATTAAGGTCTTCCGGATTGTTGCAAACGTTAGGTTAAAAAGTTTGAATTATGCCCAAGGACACCCTTGCTTTCATGAATCAAAATACCCATATATTTAGTAAACCAAGTATAGATATCCCCAATATCTGGAAACGTCTTCTTGTCCAAAACCAACAGCTCAAACTTCACACTCCAATAAGCACGTAGGCGGAGTCATCAAGCTTCATTGTACATGCATAGTATTAAAGACATTAGCCTTAGAATTATAATTTAGTTTACACTTGAAAACGGTTAGAGATACTAACTAACTAAAACGTTGCGTTAAGTAACAAAAGAAAGACAATGGAAGTTCGACAAGGGAATTTCATTGATATTACGGGTATTTTAATCTAATTTGGCATTTTCAAGCACTTCAACAAAAAAAAAAAAGAATTTAATCCAAGCTAGAAACTTACGCTGTAATAATAGTTATTTATGTACCAAGGCAGTAAAGTGATTCTTTATCGGACGAGTCTGAAATTATGAGTTGAGCGAGCGAGGCGAATAACAGGCGAGTCGATAAAGACACTTTACTGACGTGGTGCATACAAAATTTTATCGCCAACCGTTCAGAATTTATAATATAAAAATTAAGGTATAACTCATCGCAATAAAACGCGAGAAAACTATTATCTAGCTGTCATAGGGAAAGGCGTGACAATGACAGACGATTTTTGATTAATAAATGTCAAAGTCACTAATTTGTGGAGGGTAAAAGTATTTTTCTCCAAATGACATTAAAAGCGGTCTTTTAATGACACCTGGCAGCCTCAAAAGGTGTCATTAAAAATTAAAATTAAAAATGACAAGTAAACACAACAATTCAATAAATGTCATAAATAACATACATAAATATAAAAAATACGATTTTGCGTGAAATTGGAACAAATTTGGAGAAAAAATTATATGTTTTACTAGGCAGAAAAGCAGATTTAATGCCTCGGCTGCGCCTAGGGTTGCCAGGTTTTAATATTGGAAAAGCGTGACGGAGTGATGAAATAAAAGCGCGCCGGAGGCGAAAAATTTTCGGGTGCCACGCCCAGTTTTTGCCCTAAACTCCCTAAAAATAAGCCTGCGATGTTTGCTTCTAATAGCTATTAAAACTACTATTTTTGTCTTTTATAGTTGAAATTACGATCTTGTTCAATCGATGATTAAGATAAATTTTGGAAACAACTCTATTTTTTACTGCTAAATAATTTATTTAGTAAGCGTTTACATAATATGAAAAAGCGTGTCACGCCCATAGTCAGGCGTGATGCGTGATAACCATGAAAAATTCGTGACAATCACGCCTAATGCGTGACGCCTGGCAACCCTAGCTGCGCGTCGTCTATGAAACACCAGCCGCGGCATTAAATCTTGTGCTTTTCTGCCTAGTGAAACAAATAACTATTATCTGCTGCATTTGCGGCAGGTAAAGTATTTTATTTTACAATAAAATAAAGTATTCGTTTACTTCCGGAAATCACTCTGATATTAGACAGTTTTCGTTGTCTTTTAAAAGCGATTCCGATAGCCGCCATTTGACAACTTTGACATTTGAGCTGTCATTTATCGTTATCGTTACGGATAAGTGGCGGGAGCTAACGGACGGAAGACAAAGCCATAGCGAAAACGGAACGCATGCGTAATGACAATTTTTTTGACAGATCAAGCACCTCCAAGAGAAGTGCATCATCCAAATCCGAATCACTGGATGAATCCAATAAAAGCAACCTTTCATCTATCATGATGTAGAATTTTGGGTACTAGGAAATTAAAACCAAGCAAAAAAGATAGCACAAAACGTATATGAAAATATGAACACAAACCATTAAAGATAGGTTATGTTAACTGTCGAATTCGACTTAACGTTAACGTTAAGCGAATTGAACGAAAACTATTTTTACGATCTGTCAAATAGCGGCTTCGTATTCGTATTCGTTATGGTTAACCGTTTGAATTTGGCAATACAACGAAATCTCTCTAATGTACGGCTTTACTGACGGTTGACGATAAATAATATTACCTGTTTAACGCTTCAAAATCGCTATGCAAGTTACTTAACACTTCTTTCAAATTTCTTTCGCGTCCTTTTAGAGTATTTCCACCCTGAGTTTCCTGATCTGTTGTGGTAGGATTAATGGTCTGAACTTGATTTTCTTGGGCAGCTGCACTTTTCAAAGGGAAATTATTTCTTGTGGATTTGTAATGTCTCAATCTTGATTTTAACTTGTTTTCAAGTATCTAAACAATATTGATGTGGGTATAAAAGAGCGTACATTTTTTTATAATGGGTAGTTTAAAATGTGTGTACGTATGTATGTGTTTTTTATGGCTTTGGTTAAGTTCACACCGGCAATCATCCCTCAAGTCTATAAAACTCAGTACAGGGTGATTCATTAAAGGTGGCCACCAGCCATATCTCGGAAACTACTAAACATAGAAACTTGGGAAAAAAAAATATAATTAAAGCGGTCATGAGAAAATTCTGGAAATTACTTTTAAGTTCCTCATTTCGCCGCAAGGGGGCACAATTGAATATTATTTTTTAAAATTTTAAATTTCTCCGAAAATTCCCATGTTAAGGTATAACTCTGATTATATCATTGGAAAGCTTAGACAATTCTGCATCATTTTGGTTAAAGGCTCCTTGGCGTACCGACCTTGATAAGAGTGGGGGAATTTATTGAATGTGTAAACATTAAAATCGCTGTAACTTTTAAACGACTTATTCGATTTTACTTAATTTAAGCTTGTTTGGAAAGGAAAGGTAAGTATCTTCAATTGCCGTATCCAATAGTACACGATAGTGTTTAATAAAATTGCTAGAGGGCGCAATTTGTAATAATAACGGTTTTTTTGATTTTACCCCGAAAATTTAAATCATACGGTATAACTATGACATCATAATCGGAAAGTAGATGAAATTTGCAAGAAAAAAGTGAAGACCGCAGTTCGATATCCTTGTTCGTTTCAGAGTTATCGCCAAAATAATAATTTTTAATACAAATTGCGCCCTCTAGTAACTATCGTGTACCATTGGATACGACAATTAAAGTTACTTACCATTCTCTTTTAACAAGCTTAAATTTAGTAAAATCGGATAAGTCGTTTAGAAGTTACAGCGATTTTAATGTTTACACTTTCACTTGATAAGAGTAGGAGAAGCTATTGAAAGTGTAAACATTAAAATCGCTGTAACTTCTAAACGACCTATCCGATTTTACTAAATTTAAGCTTGTTTGGAAGTACCTTTAATTGTCGTATCCAACGGTATACGATAGTTTCTAATAAAATTGCTAGAGGGCGCAATTTGTATTAAAAATTATTATTTTGGGGATAACTCTGAAACGAACAAGAATATCGAACTGCGGTCTTCACTTTTTTTCTTGCAAATTTCATCTACTTTCCGATTATGATGTCATAGTTATACCGTATGATTTAAGTTTTCGGGGTAAAATCAAAAAAAATGTTATTGTTACAAATTGCGCCCTCTAGCAATTTTATTAAACACTATCGTGTACTATTGGATATGGCAATTGAAGATACGTACCATTCCTTTCCAAACAAGCTTAAATTAAGTAAAATCGGATAAGTCGTTTAGAAGTTACAGCGATTTTAATGTTTACACATTCAATAACTTCCCCCACTCTTATCGAGGTCGGTACGCCAACGAGCCTTTAACCAAAATTATGCAGAATTGTCTAAGCTTTCCAATGATGTAATCAGAGTTATACCTTAATATGGGAATTTTCGGAGAAATTTAAAATTTTAAAAAATAATTTTCAATTGTGCCCCCTTGCGGCGAAATGAGGAACTTAAAAGTATAATTTTTTTTTCCCCAAGTTTCTATGTTTAGTAGTTTCCGAGATATGGCCGGTGGCCACCCTTAATGAATCACCCTGTACAATTTAGTGTTCCTAGGGATAATAATACGAGGTGCAAGTGGATGATGCAACTCAGAGGACTATGGATGTCATTTCTGGAAGTTGTAAAGGTAGATTAGCTTGCGTCAAAAACTGTTATGCGGTGATAGTGATTGTAGATAATGTAGATGTTGAGGCAACAATAACATGATATCTCTTCTGGCTTAATATAATACACTTTTTTCTATTTGCTACCGTTTTTAACCTACAGTTCCTCCAACACCCGGTATATACAGGGTGGCGCATCGAAAACGAAACAGAAGCATTTACTAGCAGCTCAGGTCTATTTTGGAAAAACGCTTAGACCCGTCGATTTTGTTTTCAAGGCGAACACAAAATTTACAAAAAATCACGTCAACACGTGCAGCCTAGCCCCATTGGCGGGGGTGGCACCACCCCTATAATCCTAAATGGAAAGGGGGGTCGAGTGATACCTTATTTCAAAGGTCTTTCAATTCCCTTTATAATGTTGTAAAATTCATATACTTACTGCAGTTCAGTAGTTTTGGAGATTTATTGATTTAAAGCTTGAAGTATAGACTTTAATAGGTACATCAGATTAGTTTGTACTACTTTCAGAAGAAATTTGAGTAAAATCATTTACTTAATAAGTAAATGCTTTTCTTCACTACGTCCATGGTTTGTTTATCATTTTGGTGTTGAAAATAGCAATTGTAGTGTTTTTTGTGGCAAAAAAAGTTGTTTCTTGAAGAAAGATAAGAATGGAATGTCTCTTACTTATTTTAAATAGGAATTTAGTACATAGTTGGCGATTGATTCAACCAAACTTTGTTGTTAAAAAACTTGTAGCTAAATTCACGTCGCCAATAAAAAACGCAACATTAAAAATCCCATAAGGAACGAAGCAATAGAAGTGGGGGTTTTAGGGCAAGTTTATGTAGATCCTACGTTAAGTACCCGCAAATTGGATACTGTGTGTGGTGTTAGTCGACGCAGTATCCAACGGATTCTAAAGGCCCATAGTTTTCATCCGTATAAAATTCACCTTGTACAAGAACTTAATGAAGACGATTTTGATCGGCGATTACAATTTTGTGAAGATATGAATTATAAACGATGAATATTTTCTCTTCAACACTTGCTTTTCCGACGAATGTTTCTTTTTCTTAAATGGCGTAGTAAATCGTCATAACTGCCGTTATTGGTTCGATTCTAATCCCAGAATTTATCATGAGGTACACACACAGCAGCCACAAAAATTAAATGTTTGGGCTGGTATTTTTGGCGATCATTTAGTTGGTCCTTTTTTCTCACCTGGAAATTTGACAGGTGCATTAACAGCCATAATTGAAAATCCGAATGATCGGAGGTACATTGCGAATAGGTTGATGTTCCAACAGGATGGTGTCATTGGTGTCCCATCACATTAGGCATTACGTGTCCGACAATATTTAGATCAGACGTTTCCAGGTCGATGGATTGGTAGAAGAGGTGCTATTGAATAGCCCCCAAGATCGCCAGATTTATCACCTTTGGATTTCTTTCTGTGGGGTCACTTAAAAAGTAAAATCTATGCTACTAAGCCAACATCGTTTGCGACAAAGAATTGTGAATGAGTGCCTTCAAATTACTCCTCAAATATTGCAAAATGTGCGGCAATGTTTTGAGCAAAATCTTTATTACTGTATGCAGAGTCATGATGGTCATTTCCAACATTTACTTGGCTGACGGGTCAATTCTTTCTTCATTTTTAAACTACTTTGCTGCCAAATGTATTGATCTCCACTAATGATGATTTATTAAAGTTTTATTTAAGCTTTAAATCATTAAATCTCCAAAACTACTGAACTGAAGTACATGAATTTTACATCCTTATAAAGGGAATTAAAAGACCTTTAAAATAAGGTATCACTCGCCAATTTTGTGTCCCCCTAAAAAACAAAATCGACAGGTCTGAGCGTTTTTCCAAAAAAGAACTGAGCTGCCAGTAAATGTCTCTGTTTTCGATGCGCCACCCTGTATCTATTTCCTTAGTATTACTTTATCGGTTTAATGACAATCCAGAGAACGTGGCTGATTAAGGCAAATTACTAGATTTCTAATAAAATTTACAATAAAATACAAGGTTAAGTAGGTACCTGGTTAGAGTTAATAGTATTTTCAGTAAATGTCCTATTACTTCTCGGGAATCTACGTTCTATGTGTTGGAAATTGACACTAGTGTGAGCAATACAAGTACATTGATCATTGCTAGTATTCTTGTCTATGCTCCAAAGGGGAGTATCTTTTGTTTTAATTTCCATATCACCTGATGGACCTAGAACAGTTATGTCCGATATTGAGAAGGGAGTCAATTCATTGGAAGAGTGGATAACTTTAAGGTAAACAAACCGTAGATGATTTCAGAAAATGCACTGCAAAACTTTCTGGTTATCTCTACGCCTCTTTGTGGGTTTAAAAATTTAGTCTATTAATTATACAGATTTAACGGTTATAATAATCTGCCCGAAGGTTATTTCTTAGAATAACCTAACTAATTAGGTACTGCAAATACGATTTTACTTGACATCTAAAAAATTGGAATAGGGAAGAGTGTTGTATACTGGGTCAGGTTCCATACTGGGACTATTCAAATTTCCCGCAAATCACACGATGTAAAAACCTAAATAAATTGGAGTGTCATGGGCGTGTAATGCCCTCTATGAATAGTCATAAATACCTCACCGCCTAATGCTCAGTATATCGTAAACCGGCATGCATACCAAGCTAAAGTCTTCATGTTTTTTCTTGTCCAATTAACATCGTGTTTTGTAGTTATTCATTAAAATATTATTGTGATTTTTAGTGTACCCATTGCCTAAAGGATCTGAGAGGTAGATGTAGAGAGTTTTAGTTTGTGTCTCGATATTTTTGTTTAAATATGAAATTATAACCTAAAATATGTATATGGTTATATAGTGGTACAAATTGTGAGGTGTATAGTGGGACTGTCCCACCATTGCAAAACAATGGTATTTTAAATATGACTTTTCTCCGTACAATATAGAACAGTGACATTGTTTGCTAAAATTGTTTAGCCTTTTATTACATTTTTATTTTTAATAACCACATAAGAAAACCCTTTACATTTGTATCTTTTTTGTAAATTAATAAAAACATTATAATATTAAATAAGTTTTATTGAATAGATTTTAAATATACGTTGCGTTTATTATTATACTGCTTAAATTATTTTCTGTAACTCATTGACAAGTAGACTTTTTTTTTATACATAACTTTACTGATTTCAGATTGTCCCAATATGCACATGCTCTAGCCCCACTATGAAACAAGTAATTGTTGCTTAGTGGGACGTGGGTTTATAGTGGGACAAGGCTTCTATTCGTTTAAGTTCTTGTAATTCTTGTAGTCTTAGCAATTTTTAACAACGTTCTGTTGATCTTATAATAATAAAGAAATAAAAACTAAAATGGAACATACTAGAAAATTTTTAATGCCACTTGAAAAATATTGTCCCAGTATACAACAGTTCCCCCTACTTATAATTATCTACAATACAAAGACAATGGGTAAAATTAGTCAACATTTATATGAAATTAATTAAATAAACATTATATTATTAAGAAATTACCTGTTATTATCATAGTCTTAGTTTGAGGCGATTCGGCAGAGTCCTCGTCTCCTTCTTCAATTGTATCGTCTGGAATATTTTTAGCCATTTCTTGAAGCTGCTGAAGGTTTAAATATGTTCTTGAAAGCGGACATCTTGATGTAGTTTGCCTAAAATTTAAAAAAATGCTGTTTAAAGTAGGAGTATCAACATGCTTGCCAACCTATAACCTATTTCGCGTAGATTTATTTATGTTTTCTAGCTTTTATACAAAATTTAAAGAAAATCATTATCGACTTGATATTCTATAGGTAATAATTGACATATTTAATAAATATCCAGGAATTTCATAACTTATTTTAGGAGAACTGTATAGCGAAAAATATTGGTTAAGATTTTTTTTAACATTATTATGTCATTGTCACTCATTGTTCTTTTACTATACAATTCTCCCAAAATTAGCAATAAAATAAATTGATATTTTTGTTATATATCAGATACTACCTAAATAATGTACGGAAGATATTGATTTTCTTTAAATGTTAGTTATTAAAATAATAAACTCAAAAAATCAACGCGAAATAGGTTATAGGTTGGCAATAGATTGAATGACGTTGAGAATTCAACCTTAATACTGAAGACTAAAAATTTTTGTAAAGGCAGGTTTTTAAAAGTATCTTGATTTAAAAATAAAACGTTAAAAACAAAAAAATTAAAATTTTCCTACAAAATGGGAACCATTAAAGTGATCCCATAGGTATTGTTTTTCCAAAGTCAGTGTGATGACATTCCAATCATTCCATACGGCATACAATGGTCGGTCTCTTTGAGACTGTTTACCGCCGGTTGGAATGTCATCACACTGACTTTGGATACATTATACTGCTTACTGCTTTATAACTAAAATTGGACCTGTAAATTAATCTGCAGATTGGTACTCTGAATTCCTAGCCAAACATACAAATAATAATTGACTAAAAGTGTTAAAATTATGGTACAATATTATATGCAGGGTGTTTCATTATGGGTGGCCACCGGCCATATCTCGGAAACTACGAAGCATTGAAACTTAGGGAGTGCTCTTACCAGAGAGTACAAAAAGATCTTGGCTAACCCAAATCTCCCAATACATGAAGACATTGAATACGCCAATCTCCATCGCCTCCGCTCTAGAAAGCCACCCACCAAAACAGCAGAATCTGCATTAGAGGAGGGCTTTGACCTAACCACCGCCTGGCACCAAGAATGGACCATCATGCATCAGAACAACCGAATGCCATGTATTACCCAAAAACCCCCAGGTTACGACTTACCACGAAAGACCTGGTCCACTCTAAACAGAATCCGAACTCAGCACGGTAGGTGCGCCTACTTCTTACATAAATGGGGCAAGATACCATCCCCTCTCTGCGAGTGTGGCGAATACCAAACTGTGAAGCATATTATAGAAGAGTGCCCTGAATCGGCTTACGAGGGACCACCTGAAGATTTTCTGTTGGCGACTCCGGAATCAATAGCCTATATAGATTTATTGGAAACTTGTTTGTAGTAGGAACATACTGTATAATGTGTCTTATGCCATACGCTAAATAAATAAATAGGGAATAATTTTACGATTAAAGTGATCATGAGAAAATTCTGGAAATTAACCGCATCTCGCAACAAGTGGGCACAATAATTGAAAATTAATTTTTAAAATTTTTAATTTCTCCGAAAATTCCCATATTATAGTATACCTTTGGTTACATCATTAGAAAGACTAGACAATTCTGCATAATTTTGTTTAAGGCTCATTAGCGTACCGACCAGACCGACCTTGATAAGAGTGGGGGAAGATATTGAAAGTGTAATAATTTAAATCGCTGTAAATTCTAAACGACTTATGCCCGGTTTCTGAAGCACCAGATATCTGTTAAATAAAGTTATTGATCCGATAACCTGCTTCTAATCACAATATTGGATTTCGCAATCACTCGACAAGGCTTATTTATTACATAAGTTATCTAATGGATATCTTATGAAAAATGGGCAGATATCTGTCCCATAAAATGACAAGCGTCGTAGGTTATGGTTTCCTGCCAAACTATTTTGTGTTGATGAAAATTTGCTGCCTTCTTTTAATTTTACAACAATACAGAATACAGATAGTTTTTCACAGAAATAAAATGGAATATTCCAGTTCGTCAGAGTCATCAGATGAAGAATATTTAAATATAGTTAGATATATTGAACGACCAAGAATTTATCGTCAAAGAGAAGATCAATATTTAAAATATAATGATAAAGAATTTCGGGACAGATTTCGTTTAAGCAAAGAAAGTGTAAACTTCTTGATGGAGTTAATAGGAAATAATATAGTAACAATTAGTAATAGAAATAACTCATTATCAGTGCTAGACCAAGTGTTGATTACTCTTCGCTTTTACGTTACATAACCTCTACCAAGGGCGTAGCCAGAAATTTTAGCAAGTGGGGGTGCAACCAAAAAATAACTGGAGAAAATTTTTTTTTCGGGTGCCACGCCCTTTTTTCAATGATAGTGCGTGGTTTTCAAGTAGGAAAAATTAAAAACAAAATTTAATAAAAAATCTTAATTTTTAATACTTAGTTCCACTATTGTTCCTAGCTTAAGTAACAAACATGCTCACATAAATAGTACATGCATATATCTGCCTGTAAATTATAATAATAACTACTCTGAATGAAAAATAGAAGTAAAATCAAAACTCTTATTCTTTTAAAGTCATGAAAGAAGACGTACCTACTAAATGCTACCTATGGCTATAAATAATAACAGACAAAAAAAAACAAATATGGACGAGCTTAAAAGAAACAGAACATCTTCAATATTCTAGAATACTAAATAAATTATATGAATAAAAATTGAACTCGTCGTTTGTTCTCGCAAAACTTATCAATAACTTTCTTAACAAAAGCCTGCACCAAAACTGAATTTTTAACCAATAGGTATTAATTAATTTCGAATTTTTTATACGTTTTACGTTTCTTAAAAAGTTCTTAATAATTTCCAGGGGGCTATAGCCCCCGACAATGATTCAATGAAGAAGTAACTAGCTTCACGACCTATGTGGAATGCCGATTTACCCAAGCTCCATCTATGCATTTTTTTCTGAATTAACCATATTTCGAATAAAGAAACCGTTTTTTACAGTTTCTGCTTATAGTTTGTCGAAAGAACTGAGATATCCATTTCATTATTATCTACAGTTATTTTGACATGGGATTTATGTTTGGAAACCCGTATAAAGTTGTTGGTAACTTTAACTTCTAAATTGTTATCGATTCAATAACGTAAAATGTTAAGAAACCGGGCATTATCCGATTTTACTAAATTTAAGCTTGTTTGGAAGAGAAAGGTAAGCACTTTTAATTATCGTACACATTTTTTCCTGCAAATCTAATCTACTTTTTGATTATGATGTCATAGTTATACCGTATGATTTGAATTTTCAGGATAAAATTAGAAAACTGTTATTATTACAAATTGCGCCCCTAGCAATTTTAATAGAAACTACCATGTACCGTTGGATATTACAATTAAAAGTACTTACCTTTTTCTTTCAAACAAGCTTAAACTTAGTTAGATCGGAGTCGTTTAGAAGTTACATCGATTTAAATGATTACACTTTCAATAGCTTCCCCCACTCTTATTAAGGTCCCACCCTTAATGAAACACTCTGTATAAAATAAGTTAGCTTCTTTTTAATGCGCTGGATAGGATAGGATAAAATTGTTACTAGAAGAACGAAAATTTAATTTTAAAGAACTAAAATTATTACTTACGCGATACGAGAATTAATTGTTGATATCAAAGTGGAAAATGGTTTGCTGTTTAACTTCTCGGCTGCCAAACCGATATTATGAGCTAACGTGGGAGATATTCCATTAATGGGTTGTCTATTTTTAATAATATTCATCACTTGCTGAATATTAATTCCAATATTATGACTCTGAGTAGTTGATATGGCCGCGCAAAATGGAATAGTTTTTAAGTTAAGATTTCCCAAGTAACTTTTTGCTACTTGCTTCATCCGCGAAGCTACTGTAGGTAACTCATAGTTCTTGCTATAGCAACAACTTACTGTTGTTCGCGGTGCTTGCGGTGGATCATAGCAGTAATGGTTGGTAAAACCGTTTTGATAAGTATGTTCTGTACGGCCTGATCGAATATGCGGCGGCTCTTCGTTCAATGTATTAAGCATTTGTATATTCAGAGGAGGAACTCCATCATTCTCTATAATGTCTCCGCCACTTACTCGTTCAAGCAGTTGCCTGGACTTTTTTAGGTTGCTTTCATCAGAGTCGCTATTTTTTATAGCATCATTGTGATAAATTTCTACAAGATTATTGTTTTTTGCATTTACTTTGTTAAAATATCGGCTCCTTATAATACAAGAAGAACGGTTTTCTAACATTGCTGTCGATTTTGATACGGCTGATTTCATTTTTTTGTCCAGTCTTGTTGCTTTCTTAATTATGAGTTGCGAAGATGTTTTTCCCGATCTAGCTTTCCTTTTTTGTCCCCTTGTTTTAGACGTTAAACCCAACGAACTTTCGATTTTAATTTCTGGAACAACTCCTATAGCTCCTTCCTTATATTTACCAAGATCTCCTTGGTTCATCTTTGACTCCTTTTCTAGTTCTAGAATTAATAACAATAATTTCTAAATCTTTGTTATTTTTGAATTACATTAATAATTAATAATTTTAATAATTAAATGAGCCGATTTCTAGCGAACAAGAAGATAAATCTAAAGAATAAATACGAAACTTTAAGTTATGTTAACATGCTGTCACATTAATTCAACATCATAAACAAGACACAACAAGGTCCCAAGGCAAATTATTATCCATAAGTCGGAAATAAATCTACTGTACAATTATTAACTAACAAACCCGAACAAACGCTTGTTTTTAATAAGGAAACTTATTTTTCTTTATGAACTTATCTTGAGGTTGGTAACGAATATCTTTTTTGATAATTCGTTCTCTATCTTCCTGATGTAACGTTTATGTTCTTTATTTATTATAGAATATGCGCTAATAAACTTAAATGGTTAAATTGGTTTACACGGAAAAAAAATTGTATATAGTCAGATCTGGTCTTAACGTGCGGGTCCAAAGGTCACTGATCATATGGGTCAAATCAGATAACACAGAGGCTATCAAAATGTTGTGAGATTATTTACAAATATACCGAAGGAAGGAAAAATAGTTTCATTATTTTAGCTATCGCGAAGATAGCCACATATACCTAATATTATTAGTTTTGTAAAAATTATGTACAGGGGAGTTGAAGAAGTTACAAAAAAAATATATAATCGTTAATTATATACCTACTGTACCCTTTAATTAAAAACGACAATAATAAACAGTGCAATTTATTTTAACAATTTTACTACTAAAACCTAAAAATACAATGGCATTTAGTCTGATAAACTATTTCGATAATGAAAGAAAAAGTGGAAATTCGCAAACCAATGCAGGAAACCGTAATGAAAACACTGGGAATTAGTTTAAGGACTATGCAGAATAATGTGCATAAAAAAAAGCATAATATAATACCCAAGAATACTAAAAAATGTAAACGAAAAACACCGTTTATAATTATAGCCTAAAAACTCTCATAGTCACTTATAAAATCTGAAAAGTCCTTGTCGTCTTCGAATGGAGCAATTATCAGTGGCGCTACTTCGACATCTAGTACTTGTTCTCGATCCCACCAATCCCTTATTAATATTTCTGTATGTTCCACCGATTTCTTCCAGTACTCTTGGGTAATATGATCTAACGAATCTTGCCAAACTATTTGTACTTGGTCGGATTTAAGACCATCAACTACATGTTTTTCATAATAAGACTTTGCACCAGCCCATATTAATTCTATTGCGTTAAACTGGCAATGATATGGCGGCAGTCGTAGAACCTCATGACCATATTCACGCAGTATTTCATCTACCGCGTATATTTTGGGTTTTTTAAGAGACTTTGGTATTGATAGGAGTTCCGATTTAAGCATATTTGGTAAAGGATTTTGGTTGTGTTTTTCCAGCCACTCATAAATATCACTTTTCCTCCAAGATGAAGTAGGCTGTTTATTTAAAATTCTTGAATGATATGATGTATTATCTAATACAATTAAAGACGGAGCATCCAAATTTGGTATCAATTGAACTTTTAACCATTTTTCAAACATTTCGCAATTCATATAATCATGATAGTCAGCACTTTTTGATGTTGAAGAAAAAGTTAAACTCGCACCTGCAACATATCCTGTTGCATAACCGGCATGCAAAATAACAACACGCTTTCCCGTACCGCACCCCTTTTTCCTTTTAACTCTTTTTACAGACTCATCTTGTCAAGATTTTGAACCACTTCCATTCGAAAATATCCACGTTTCGTCTAAAAATACCACTTTTCTAAATTTCGATTTGTAATTGTCCGTATATTTTTTTAAAAACTGAACACGCTGACTCACTATCTGTGGCTGCTCACATAAAAATCTTCGGTTACAGTCTTTTTTATAGCGAAAACCTAAATTTTTTATTAATTTTGATAACGCTTCAAGTCCAATTTCCAAAACACCCCGAATTTTTAATGTTTTTTGTAAAACTGGAAGAGTTACATTGGTTTTTGATTTGTATAAATCGTAAATCACATTTCGAACTCCCATTTTAATATTTTTGCTTAAATCCTCAGTCTTTGGCTTTCTTCGTTTACACTTTTTAGTATTCTTGGCTATTATGTTATGTTTTGTTTCATGCACAATTTTCTGCACAGTCCTTAAACTAATTCCCAGTACTTTGGCTACTGTTTCCTAAATATTGGTTGGCGAATTTCCACTTTTTCTTTCATTTTCAAAATAGCTTATCAGATTAAGTACCATTTTTTTGATTGGGGATGCAAAAACCCAGAAAATTGTTTCATTTTGTCACAAACTGTCAAAGTCACAAAACTGGCATATTTAAAATAAAACGTAGCTGGTGCTATTATAAGCTTTTTTAGAATCGCTGGAAAGTAAATACATATCCTTTTTTTTCATGTCAAAATGGAATAAGTCTGTCTCATTTATCTTACGTATTTTATTTAGAGGGTAAAATTAAACGCAAGTAAAGAAAACAAAAACTGAGAGTATGTCTTTCTTGAATCGTATGACCCGCACGATAAGACCAAATCCGACTATAATTATAAATATTATATTGAAAGTCGGTCAATAATTGGTCTCCGAAAACCTGCGATCGCTGTTCTTATACAGGGACCTGCACCTCACCTCCTGTCTTCTATAGCTCACTTATTAATTAAAAGAGCAGCATCCCCAATTCGATTAGATAAAGCAGTTATTATTAAATTAAGTTAGGGTTTTGCTATTTTGCAGGCCTTACCTGTATATTTTCTTACTTATTTGGGTGCCTCCTATAATTACCTGCATATCCCTAAAATTTTATTAAAACCGATTCAGTATTATAGGCGAAAAAAATAAAAACTAAAAAATATCAGTTTTGAACCACTGATTTCAAAAATTAATAAAAATTAAAAATAATGCGTCGTTAATAAAATTTTACAAATATACTTATTAAATAAAGTCTAAAAGTCTCGTTAACTAAGTTTGAGTAATACGAATTGTACAGGGTGTCCAAAGTTTAGTGTCAAACTTTGCAAACTTTAAAGCATTTTTTTTCCTATTTCATATAGGAACCCCTGTATCGTTTTATGTCATTCGATGCAGAATTAAAAATCAAACATTTGTCCTAATTACAACCCTATCGCAATTTCTAACGGATCAAGACTTATTTGCAGAAAACTCATTTTATCAACTATTCCAACAGTCATTATTATGAATAAATATCGGTAATTATAGGAGGCACCCAAATAAGTAAGAAAATATATGGCGTGTATAAAAAAAATGCATCCTTATGACGTCACACTTTTTTTGGACACCCTGTATGAAAAAAAATGTTTTCCTGAAATGCGCCCCAAGATACAGGTAAGGACTGCAAAATATCAAAATCCTTACTTAATTACTAAGTGAGCTATAGAAATGAGGTGCAGGACCCTGTATAATACAGAAAGAACAAATAATGCAAAAAAAAATAGCGAGAAAAGTGCAGTGCTAAAAGTAGTTGCCAATTTGCTTAGACATTATACCTACTTGGAGAAATTCCGGTTGACACTTTTGGTCTAGGCGTCGCGATCTGGGAATGAATTTCCGATAATCGATTAACGGAGTTTGTGATTCCATTTAAAATATTGTTAATTGTTCTTACAGCAGCTCCGGTATTGTCAGTTTCAATGGCGTCAGATTTTTGACGACTTACGATAATCGTATTTGCAGATACATGATTTTTGGCAGTACTCTCGTAGCTGGTCGACGGCTGGTCCAAGTTTACTAAATATTAATATACATTTAATTTAGGTATGAAAGAACGGCAACAGAAAATTGAGAATTTAAAAAAATATCACAAGTTTATTTTTCATGTACAGGGTTATCCAACCAAGACTAGACAAGGCGATTTTTTGACTTTTCCTGTACTTTTATAAAAAAAACTGAAATAGCCATCTTAAGTCATTTTCTCCCGCGAATTCGAATATCTTCAGCAAAAAACAATTGAACATCAAACAAAAGTACTAGGGGTCACTTTGATATTTTTTTAAATGGGATGCCGTATTTTTAATGAGCTTATCCGATTTCTCATATAAATTTTGATCTAAAATGTTGGATTTTTAATTCAAAAACGCCTTTTTTCTTCAGTTTTAAATTCGGAAAATGTTCGTCTACCGTACGATTAATACCTGATAGATGGATACCCGTTTCACCTGTTCACCCTTTAACCTGCTTTAAAGTGTCCGTCAGTTAGACAAAATAATCAAGTGTCAAATTTCTATATATTTTTCACGAATTAATTACAAATAATGAAATATTCTTTAGAAGAACGGCTGACGGACACTTTAAAGCAGGTTAAAGGGTGAACAGGTGAAACGGGTATCCATCTATCAGGTATTAATCGTACGGTAGATGAACATTTTCCGAATTTAAAACTGAAGAAAAAAGGCGTTTTTGAATTAAAAATCCAACATTTTAGATCAAAATTTATATGAGAAATCGGATAAGCTCATTAAAAATACGGCATCCCATTTAAAAAATATCAAAGTGACCCCTAGTACTTTTGTTTGATGTTCAATTGTTTTTTGCTGAAGATATTCGAATTCGCGGGAGAAAATGACTTAAGATGGCTATTTCAGTTTTTTTTTTATAAAAGTACAGGAAAAGTCAAAAAATCGCCTTGTCTAGTCTTGGTTGGATAACCCTGTACAGTTTCGTTGTACCAACAACAATCCTTGTGGTCTACTTGCAAATCAACAAAATATACTCGCTGAAGTGACTTAGGTAAAAATGCAAACGAAAGAAAACAAAAACAGTAATACATGCATAGTAATGGAAAATTATCAGCATATTAAATGATTTTGTACAATTTAAAAAAAAAACGTTTAATAGGGATATTTCTGACCAACCGAATGAGAGGAGGAGAAAATATATTCGTGGAATAAAAATTTTAGGGGTGTAGTCTTAGAGACTTTGCAAACCATACTGAATTTAAAAAAATGCAGAATTTACTCTTGTTGAGTGGGAGGACCAAAGTACATTTTTATTTTAGTCGAAACAAAATTTTCAGACTGTTGGGTACTGGGTGTTTGAAATTCAGAAGATCTTGCAAGGTTTCTTAAGGTACCTATTCACGTTCAGTCGGCCGTCAGTCCGTGGACTGTCCGTCCTGGCCGGCCGGCCGTTATCGAAAGTCAAACTACACGTACAGTTTTATTCACCGATTACGGCCGGAGGATTTCTGCCGGATTCGATAGCGGCCTTCAGTTTGTGTTATTTCACTATACACGCGCAGTTATTTCGACAGGTCAAACATGTCGCAAGAACAGTGCGCATTAGGATGAATGATCATTGTTTCGAGTATTTATTAAAACCGTATATTACAAGAAAGGACACCGTAATGCCTTTTTCAGTTCTTTTCTGAACGCACTTTTCATATTATTTATCTTATGTTTCACCGAGTCTTTAAGTAGCTTCGACATCTACTGTTTTATATAGTAAAAGTAATTCTTCATATTATGCTTTAATTCGCAAAGTCCTATTAGCACCTGAAGAGTCTTCTATTTTCCACAAATTTTTATATGTTTGCGGTACAACTCAATAAAATTCTTGATGAAGGTGGGTTGGTTTGCGATTTTGTTCGGCGTTACTGAATAAAAACTATAAAATTTTAGAAAGGAGAGAAATAAGACACTTGAGGTCTTCCTCTACTGGTATATTAAAATAAAGTTTTAATGAATGGTAAATTATCTACATGTTTCGAATGTATATACATTTGTAAATCTTGGCTCTCGACATTACTTAATTAGAAATTAAAGTTTAAAAAGTTTTAAATGTGAACTGGAGCTGACAGTTCTGAAAAGACAAGGTTAAATGGATGTCTACATAACATGACATGACATGACATGGCCTGCAGTCCAATGCCGGCCGATAAACTACTACACACGTTAAGTTTTAACAGTCGACAGGCCACCGGCAGAACGCAACTCGTCATTTAACTGCGTGTGTGTAGTGAGTACCTGTCGCCCGGCCATTATCTCTCCGGCAAAATACGGCCGGCCGACTGAACGTGAATGGGTACCTTTAGACTTTTCCTCTAAAATCTTCATTCTAGAAAAATCTTTTTTTTTTCGTCTCATTTAGTTGGTCTATCCTTATAAAACATTTAAAAAATTCTACACAACTATTCAATATGCTGACAATTTTCCTTCACTATTCATGTATTAAACCATTTTATCTTTTCTAAAAGCTCCATTAAAGTTGGATAACACCAACCATTTTCTCTTCTGCTAATACCATCAGCAACAATTTTTTCCGTCTACTGACGATTAGCGTTTCTACGCTCACAACATGAAGTGAACTTTAAAAGAATAATTTACTAATTCTAATGAACTTGTGGCCTTTTGTTTTCTTTCGTTCCCATACTAGACCAGGGTCGATAATTTTTGAAACCAAAAAAAAAATATTAGGATGAAACGCATTGGAAAAGGAAGAGACTATAACAAAAATGAAAGGAAAAATAATTTACGGGCGATCCGAGGTCGGGAAGTGGAAGGGGCTGAGTTTTTATGGGTAGAAAACGATTTATCTCGATTTCTGGCAAAACTACAAGTCCTATGGAAAAACGTTAAATGGCAAAGTTGTATGTAATAAAAAGATCAACAGCTTTTGTATTTACACTTTTTTCACATAACCTCAAAATTTATGTGAAAAATTCAAATAACCAAGTTTTTGGTTTTTTATTTATCTTTTACAAAATTTTTTTTTTAACGAAATTTGGTGAAAACTTAGCTTTTTTGTCCTAAACCCACTGTAATTTTTTTGATTTAAAGTATTTATTTTTTCACCTTATTTTGACTTAACCCAGATATTACTACCGTCCTTTTAAAAGGCATTTCGATTAAAGGTTACTTGAGTGAGCTTCGTTTATTTTTTAATCGATGTCGCAGTAAGTACCGCATTGGTAGACATCAAATGATGATACCAGACAACTTATTGCATTTCAGCTAGCGTTTTGAAGGGGTATAAACGTATTTTAAAACTTTGTTTTTACGAACTGTGATCATGAATGATTGAAGGTAAGCTCATTTACTTATCTAAATATGTTAAGTCTCATTGCGCATGATTTTTAGATACCATTAGGTCATAATTATACTATACTTCTAGATATAAAACATTATAGGTTATTACAATGCATGATAAGGGGTCAAAATGGCGCCGTCCTTTTAAAAGGACGGTAGTAATAATATGTACTACTGCATATTTGTAATATTCTTTTATTATTTTAGAAGGCCATTGAAACTGCATGAGCTACTTGAGGAGCTAGAAAATGTCGACGAAATACCCGTTGCTCCAGATGAAATAATACTTTTCCCCCCTGAAAATTATATACATTATACATTTATTACATGAAATAAAACTAAAAGGTCTGAACGCTACAGGAACAATACGCGAAAATCGTTCAATACAAAGCCCACTATTAAGCTCTTCTGTAATGAAGAAATCAAAAAGAGGAGAATTTGAGTATCAACTTGACAAAGATACCGGTATCGTTGTATGCCGATTGAACGACAATAGCGCCGTCACTATTGCGTCTAATTTTACGCCAGTTTTCCCTCTGGGCTATGTCAAGCGCTTTTCTCAAAAGGAGAAGAAACATAATATAACTATTGAACAACCAAATATGATAAAATCATACAATACCTACATGGGCGGTGTAGACAGGGGGTACCAAAATATCAACCTATATAAACTCTCCATTAGAGGGAAGAAGTGGTATTTTTCCCTGTTTGCAAAATGCGTGGCAATTACATCGAACTCAAGGGGGAAAATTGGATCAGTTAGAGTTCCGACGAGCGGTGGCTGGAAACATCTTGGAATCCAATCAGAAAGATCTTAAAGAGGTCCATCCAAGCGAAATCCGTTTGAAAATGCCAACTCGAGGTTCGATGGATTAAACCATCTGATAATTTACCAAGAAAAGCAACTTAGATGTGGAGAATGTCACAACAAGGGACAATTTCGATGTGAAAAATGTAATGTGCCACTTCATGCTAAGTTTTGTTTCAAAAACTACCATACCCTTTAGTTATAGTTTATTTGTTTTATTTGTTAAAACTGCATTTTCATTATAAGTTATGCCGTAAAATAAAAATTTCTTTTAGTAACAGTGCTATAGTTTATATTACTACCGTCCTTTTAAAAGAACACCTCATATTAGTGGGTTAGCCATCACAAATGCTATAATTTTTTTTTGTGTATTTATAAAGGAAACCACGTAATATTTGTGAAAAAAATATTAGAAATTGAAAAAAAAAGTTTTAGTAACATCTGGGTTAATATCGAAAAAGCACCCTAATTTTCAATCGAAAATTCTCATGTCGAAATATCTGCTTTTTTTAAAAAGTCGGTGGGCTTTTTGTTCGTTGAAATCTCTAATTTCTGATGGTGTAAAAAAATATACATTACTATGGTAAATGTTCTCAAAAAATGCTTTGAGCTATTTATTAAAATTTATACTTTAAATACTCGAAAAATGTAAGATTCCATGTTACATTGATAAACAAAAAAATTACAAATCCATAAAACATAAAGATCGCAAAAAATATGCGAAAATAGTTGTTCTAAATATAATTAAAGGTAGGATTTAAAGGGGATTTCATCACATTTACCATAGTAATATATATTTTTTTACACCATCAGAAAGTAGACATTTAAACGAACAAAAAGCCCACAGACTTTTTTAAAAAAGCAGATATTTTGACGTGAGAATTTTCGATTGAAAATTAGGGTGCTTTTTCGATAATAAGTCAAAATAAGGTGAAAAAATAAATATTTTAAATCAAAAAAATTACCGTGTGTTTGGGACATAAAAAGGTAAGTTTTCACCAAATTTCGTGAAAAATTTTTTTTTTGTAAAAGATAAAAAAAAAAAAAAAACTTGGTAATTTGAATTTTTACATAAAATTTGAGGTTATCTGAAAAAAGTGTAAATACAAAAGTTGTAGATCTTTTTATTACGTACAACTTTGCCATTTCACGTTTTTTCATAGGACTTGTAGTTTTGCCGGAAATCGAGATAAATCATTTTCTACCCTTAAAAACTCACCCCTTTCCACTTCCCGACCTCGGATCGCCCGTAAATTATTTTTCCTTTAATTTTTCTTATATTCTCTTCCTTTTCCAATGGGTTTCTTCCTACTATTATTTTTTTTCACTTTTTACCATTTTCAAAGGCTTGAGCCCTGATGGTCTATTAATTGATCGCAATATTATGTTTGCGTTTGTTAATTGCACAAAACTTAAACTTACAAAAAATATTTCAATATTTCTTAACAAACTATTATATCTTGTAACAAATCCGGTAGCTTTAGTCGTTTTTGAAATGGTGTAAATGCAGTAACATATATATCGTTTGCGGCAATGCATAAAATTATTAAATTCCGAAAGACTCATTTTATGTGCTCTCATAGCTCCCATATGCTCAAATAAAAATATTTGTTGCCCCCTGTATATTATGCAAATTAAATATATTTGGGAGAGCTTATTATACAGTGCATGGTGAATCTTTAAGCCTATGTTAGGCACATTTATATTAAACAAATAATATTAAAACTTGAGAACAAATAAAATATGAGATGGGAGGAAGAAGTTAACATACAATCTGCCAGTATTTTCCTGACTTTCATGAAATTAGTTTTGTAATTTATCATGCCTTGCTACACCGTAAAAGAACGAATGGAAATGGTTTCAAACTGCATAAAAGGAATGTCATAACGGGAAGTTACTTATAATTTTGCCGCTGTCTATCAAAACCGTCCCATTCCCAGCAAGTCTACCGTACGACGATTGCATGGACATTTCATGACTTCTGGATGTCTTGATGATTCTCAAAAAAAACGAAAAAGAAATTCATATGTGGTAACTGACGAATTCCGAATGCGTCTGTGCGTGCATGGCGATAGAAGAACAACCATCATCCAATTTGACACACCTTGCTGAACGCTTCGACAAATCTACAAGCAGTTGTTACAAGGCATCAAAGAAAGACAAATACAAATATTTTAAAATTCGAAACGTACAGGAACTTTTACTTCGTGATTATTTTGAACGGATGCAGTTCTGTGAAGAATGGATGGAACGAATTAATAACAACCCAGGTATTGCGAATAACATACTTTTTACAGATGAAAGCTCCTTTAACATCAATGGAAGTGTGAACAAGCAGAATTTTACAGTCTGGTCGCGAGAAAATCCCTACATGGTGCATCAAACGCATACCCACTGGCGACACAATGTAAATGTATGGGCAGGTATTCTAGGAAATATGATTATTGGTCCATTTTTTATATACGGTACGCTTACCAAAGAAAAATATATGGATCGTTTATATATGGAAGTAGGTCCTGCGCTAGCCCACAGAAGGGATGAAATTATATTTTAACATGATGGAGCAATAATTGTAACGGAATATCTAAATAATGTGCTTCCGGGCAGCTAGATAGGACGATTTGGACCTTTTAAATGGCCCGCTCGAAGCCCGGATATCACGCCTTTGGACTTCTTTTATTGCGGATACCTCACACCAAAAGTTTTTGATAACGTAAGAGGAAGACCAAATTATTTCGATGAGTTAAAAAACAGAATAATCGAGGCCTCATCACAGTTTGGGGCACTTTGGCTGTAAATGGAGGGCACTTCGAACAGTTTATGTGAGTTTTACGCTTATTGTTGTAGATGATATTATTTAGGACAATTATTAAACTTTATTGAAATAAAAGTTCTGCTTTAGAATTAAGAAGATTAATAAATTTTAAACCACTTAAAATAAAACATATTTAGTACAAACTAAATAATCATCAACATTGTGTAATTTCGGTACAACTTGCCAAATAATATAAAAATGTCACATACCAACTTATGTCAAATATACATGGGTAAACTTAATATACAGGGCTGGGCAAAACAGCATGATAGTATAACTTAAAATGGTATTTTTCACTGTTTCGTGTTAGTAAAGTAATACAAACATGGTCCTAAATTGGATAAGAGACCACAAGAAATATTTGTGTAAAATTTCAACTCGTAGTTCTCAATAGAAATGTGCCTAACATAGACTTATGGCCCGCGTTAAAAAATACGCACTGTATAGTGTATAATATAGTACACATACAGTGTGTGTATAAAGTCTGGAAACGGCTTAATAACATCACAATTTACTGGCCGATTTAAACCAAATTTGGTACAGTTGTGTAAGAGGATCTAACGCACCGAATGACGATATTGGCGTTGTTGCCAGCTTTTTAGTTTGTCTGGAATTCGAACGAATTTTATATTTTTAAATATAACACCCAGTATATTTTTACATTTTTAAATTCCACATAAAATTATAATTATTTTTTATTAAATGCATTATTAGTCTATACTTCATAGTTTCCGAGATATTGACTCTCGAAAAGTGACATTTTTGAACTTTGACAGCTTATAACTTTCTAACAGTACGTCTTAGAGCAAAACGGCTTACATGTCCCTATCTTCAATTTTTATTATCTTCCCAAAAAAATCAACTTCCAGTTAAACCGGAACAACTATATTTCCTGCTTTCGAGTTACATCAGGTTTAACCGGAAGTTGATTTTTTTGGGAAGATAATAAAAATTGAAGATAGGGACATGTAAGCCGTTATGCTCTAAGACGTACTGTTAGAAAGTTATAACCTGTCAAAGTTCAAAAATGTCACTTTTCGAGAGTCAATATCTCGGCAACTATGAAGTATAGACTAATAATGCATTTAATAAAAAATAATTATAATTTTATGTGGAATTTAAAAATGTAAAAATATACTGGGTGTTATATTTAAAAATATAAAATTCGTTCGAATTCCAGACAAACTAAAAAGCTGGCAACAACGCCAATATCGTCATTCGGTGCGTTAGATCCTCTTACACATCTGTACTAAATTTGGTTTAAATCGGCCAGTAAATTGTGATGTTATTAAGCCGTTTCCAGACTTTATACACACACTGTATATGTTGCTGCTCCCTAAAAAGAATCGGTTATGGAATAGTTTATAATGGAATAACTTACCAGGTGGCTGTTGATCTTTTACGCTAGATATTTTTCTCGATTTTGGCGTTACAACTTTACCAACGCCATACATTTGCTTCATATAATCTAATTGATCTTTTAAATTATTGCATCTTGATTCAGCCATTTCTAACTGCTCCTCAATATCTAAATTATAATATAATTTTATTCATTAGTAGCCTAGTATGACATCACGTTGAATTTCCAAACTTTCAATTTTTAACTAATAAATATATAAGGAAAAGCTTAAACGTGGACTTTACTAATGTCTGTCCTTTAAAGCGATTCCAGAGGCAATAATTTGTTGATTATCCGTAGTGTTGTGAAACCTCCTTACAAATGGTAGATATAGGAAGATTAACATTTTATTTTGAGGGTATTTGCTTAAGGTGGGAGTATCAACATGCTTGCCAACCTATAACCTATTTCGCGTAGATTTATTTATGTTTTCTAGCTTCTATACAAAATTTAAAGAAAATCAGTATCGACTTGATATTCTATAGGTAATAATTAACATATTTAATAAATATCAATGAATTTCATAACGTATTTTAGGAGAATTGTATAGCGAAAAATATCGGGTAAGATTTTTTTTAACATTATTATGTCATTGTCACTCATTGTTCTTTCACTATACAATTCTCCCAAAATTAGCAATGAAATAAATTGATATTTTTGTAATATATCAGATACTACCTTAATAATGTATCGACGATATTGATTTTCTTTAAATGTTAGTTATTAAAATAATAAACTCAAAAAATCAACGCGAAATAGGTTATAGGTTGGCAATAGATTGAATAACGTTGAGAATTCAACCTTAAGAAGTTCGGATCGTCAACGTATATTGCAACAATAAACTATACTAAGAAGTTTTGATTAGTAGGTATTCTAAAATACATGTGGAAACACAAAAATATTTTACCTCCACCTTACGTCTAATAATGGTAGCAGGTTCTCGTGTAAAATTTAAATTATAGAGTGTTAAATTGTCACAACCTGAAAATGACAAGGCTTGTCAAAATCTAATATTTTTGTTGCAAATGGAAATAGCTTCACAGGATCTTATTGCTGTTCAACGAAGAGTGCAGCTTCCACCAAAGGAACATGTGATTATCTTACATGAAAAACTATCGAAAAGAAAATGTGATCGGTACATTATAAACCTTGGCTTAGCTTATCACCAGTTAGGATACAATGTAACCCTATTTACTTCTCAGTATAATATTGGAGAATCCATAGAAGATTTTAAGGTAAGTTTGCAAATAAAGAAAAGTATTTTAATCCGTTAATTTTTGTTTTTACTAGTTTTCAGATAAAATAAAAGTTAAACATTCAGCATGGTGGATACCGCGAAGTGTGTTGGGTATTTTTCGTGGACAAATGTCTGCATTAAAATCAGCTTGTATGGCATTTCGAATGATTTTTAACCCTCCAGATGAAAAACCTAGCTTAGTTGTTCTCGACATAAGTATGGTGGCTTTGTACATCCTACATCTTTTTACTAAATACAAATTATTTTATGTGCACTCATTTCAAGAACTACGAAATCAACCTGATGTGTGCGAGCATTCAGTGTACGCCCCCTCTTTACTAGAGGCCAAATTTATAAAGCTTGCCGATGAGGTTGTTGTAGAAACAGCAGGCTTTGCTGAGATTTTTAAGAATTCTTTACCGTCAGTGACCAAAGAGCCTGTAGTACTATACCCCGCAATAGATGTAGGGCTTTGGACTGAACCTGGAATTAAAATCCAAAGAATAATTCCAGATCTTCTGGATAACACGATAGTGTTCCTTTCCATAGGCAAGTTTAGAAGATCGTCAAACTTTAGATTAGCCCTGGATGCTTTTGAGCTTCTGCTTGAGCTAATTGGTGATAGTGCGATTACTAAACGTTTCCAGTTAGTTATTGCTGGACATTGTAAAACATTAGATGAGAAATTATACTACACGGAACTGGTATCTACAGCTAAAGAAAGAATGTGTGCTTCTCAGGTAACTTTTCTTAAACAACTTCCCATTATCCACGAAAAAACGTTAATAATGGAGTCAGCAATAATCATCTATCCTTCAAGAACGGACATCCAAGCGGATTTTATTTTAAAAGCTATGAGTCTTGGTAAACCTATAGTCGCTACAAACAAGGGAATCGCTCCGAAGCTTCTACAGAACAGAATTTCTGGAATAACGACCGAAGCTGATCCAAATGCCATGGCCCAAGTTATGAGAAAGCTTATGATGAGTCCACATTTACAATCATTTATGGGAGAAATTGCTAAAGACTCATTTCAGAAAAATTATTCCTTTCACAGTTTTTGTGGTAGATTAAATTCTCTAACAATTAAAGGTGCATTTTCAACAAGAACAATTAGAGACAGCCAGAAAGAATCCTAAACTTTTATACCTGTAGAAAGTGTTGTTAATAAAGTATCATACATCTAAAGCAATTGGATTTTATTTTTATTTACCTTGAAGTCTACCATCATTATTTGGTTTTTTTCCAAAGTCGTCTCTGCTTTGAGATTCATTTCTTGCCACTGGTTCTGCAAAAATAACAATTCAGCCATTCAGAGACGGCGCGTGACTTTTTAACTTGGGGGTGCACAAAATTTGCAGGCAAAATTATTTTAGAGCCACGACCAAATTTGGTAAAAAGTTAAAATTTTTGGTTCTTGTTTTTCAAAAATATTCACATCAAAACCAACTCGAATAGCTTACATTAAGTACTAGAATTGAAATAAAAATTTGAAAAAAAAAACCTAATCTACCTCAAGTATATAAGACACGTCGATTCAGTTTTATCTAATATGTTCACATTTTTTCATTATTCGTTTGTTTTTTATTGACATTTGTCAAAGATATGACGACATCGATCTTTTTTTTTTAATAGAAACATACAGCTTGTGATACATCATTTGAAAGCTAATATCTTGTACAGTATGCTCATTAATTTTAGCGCAATTCTGTCAAGCTATTTCAAAATGGCGAATGTTAAAACTTTTTAAAAAATCTTTATTTAAATAACCGGAAATGATAAATCATTGATGTTTTTTTACCTTTCTAGGTAAGAAACCTTCATTGTTTCATGTTCTGACATTTTGTGACATTGTGAACTTGTAATAGTAATTTACGTTACAAGACCGGAAAGTAGTGTTTTTCAGGTCGAGACAAGCATTTCCAGGGCGAGCCATAGGCGAGTCCTGGAAGCTTGGAGATACCTGGAAAACACTAATTTTCGGTTGCGTGACGTACAATATTTTTTTTAAGACAGACACTTCGATATATTTTATAATCTACGCGAAAGAAGTTTGACATAAAGAACAAAATTAAAAATCAACGAACTGTCACTCGACAATACATCGAAATGTTGTTGTCATAATAACGAAATCAAGGTATCTTGTATTATCAAAGAGCGATTGGAAAAACAAAAAACAGGGTGACAGTGACTTTTTCGGTCTTGCGATCGGAAAAACGTTATTTTCTAGACGAAAAATTGTCCTGAAAGTGTGAATTTCTGGTCGGTTTTAAAAAAAATAATTTAGTTATTTCCGATGTGACAAGAATAATAGGTTTCCACATAACATATTATTTTCGGATGAAGCTACTTTCTATTTAAACGGGGTGATTAACAGACATAATTATCGTTTCTGGAGTCAAGAAAATCCACGATGGATATTTGAAGCACATACTCAGCGGCCCCAGAAAATAAATGTATTGGCAGGTATCATTAATAACCGAATTTTGGGGCCACTCTTTTTTGATGGAAACCTCACAGCTGATCGGTACCTGGATTTCTTAACCTTCGAGTTGATGCCTGCTCTAGCTGTAATTTTTCCCAACGAAGTAGATCCAGATATACCTAAATGAAACAATTTGGTTTCAGCAAGATGGTGCTCCCCCGCATTTTGGCGTCAATGTGAGAAGATATTTAGATGAGATTTTTCCAGGTCGTTGGATTGAAGGACATGGTACAATGGAATGGCCACCGAGGTCCCCAGACTTAACGCCTCTAGACTATTTTCTGTGGGGATATTTAAAAGAAAAAGTTTACCAAAATAGGCCAAATAATATTGAGGATTTGAAATACAAAATTAGATTGGAGACACATAACATACCGGCTGAAGACATTCGGAATTCCGTCGACGGATTTTACCATCGTTAAGGAACATGCCAAGTAGATGGTGGAGGACATTTCCAGCATCGCCACGTTAAACCAACTTTTTGTTGTGTTTTGTTTTGCTTCGTTACATTTTTATTTCTTTTGACAAAATAAATAACAAATAAACCATAACTAGATATTGTTAAGTCACAAAATGTCAGAACGTGAAATAATGAAGATTTTTTACCTTGAAAGGTAAAAAAAAAACATCAATGATTTATCATTTCCACTTATTTGCATTTTTAGATTTTTTAAAAATTTTAACAGTCGCCATTTTGAAATAGGTTAACAAAATCGCGCCAAAATTTAGGCGTATACGGTACGAGATATTAGCTTTCAAGTGATGTATCACAAGCTGTATGTTTCTATTTAAAAAAAAGATCGATTTCATCATATTTTTAACAAATGTCTATAAAAAAAACAAACGAATAACGTCAAAATGTGAGCATATATAAAACTAAATTGACGTGTCCGAGCATTTTCCCAAAAAGTTACAGGTTAAGGCTATATTACTTTTATTCCGGACTTCTGGGCAACCCTGTATAATAAAATGGATCGTTATCGTTACTACCGGGTGATTCAATAAGAAAGGTATCCGGCTATATCTCGGAAACTACTAAACTAAATTCTGGAAATAATTCCGCATTTTGCCGCAAGAGGTCGTAATTGAAAAGTAAATTTTAAAATTTTACATAACTCCGAAAATTCCACATTAAGGTATATTATGTTTGATAACACCATTTTAAAGCTTGGACAATTATGCATCATTTTGGTCATATGCTCATTGGCGTACCGACTTTAATAAGAGTGGGGGGAAGCTGTTGAATGTGTAAACATTTAAATCGCTGTAACTTATAAACGACTTATCCGATTTTAGAAAACTAAAGACTGTTTGTAAGAGAAATATATGCACTTTCGCCGATCGTATTAAGTTGTCCATAATAGTACTCAATAAAATTGCTAGAGGGCGCAATTTGTAATAATAATAGTTTTTTTGATTTTATTCCGAAAATTCAAATCATACTCATAATCGAAAAGTAGATTAAATTTGCTAGAAAAAATATTAAAACCGCAGCTCGATATCTTTGTTCGTTTTAGAGTTATTGCTAAAACATTAATTTTTAATACAAATTGCGCCCTCTAGCAATTTTATTTGAAATTATTGTGTACCATTGGATAAGGCAATTAAATATACTTACCTTTCTCTTCCAAATAAGCTTAAATTGAGTGAAATCGGATAAGTCGTTTAGAAGTTACAGCGATTTTAATGTTTACATTTTCAATAGATTCTCCCACTCTTATCAAGTGAAAGTGAAAACATTAAAATCGCTGTAACTTCTAAACGACTTATCCGATTTCACTCAATTTAAGCTTTTTGGAAGAGAAAGGTAAGTACCTTTAATTAGCATATTCAATGATACACAATAGTTTCAAATAAAATTACTAGAGGGCGCAATTTGTATTAAAAATTAATGTTTTGGCAATAACTCTGAAGCGAACAAAGATAAGAGCCACGATTTTTATATTTTTTTTAGCAAATTTCATCTACTTTTCGATTATGGTATCATAATTATACCGTATGATTTAAATTTTCGGGATAAAATCAAAAAAACTATTATTATTACAATTTGCGCCCTCTAGCAATTTTATTAAGAACTATTATGGACAACTAAATACCATTGGTGAAAGTGCATACAATTATCTTCCAAACAGTCTTTAGTTTGCTAAAATCGGATAAGTCGTTCAGAAGGTACATCGATTTAAATGTTTACACTTTCAACAGCTTCCCCCACTCTTATTAAAGTCGGTACGCCAATGAGCATAAGACCAAAATGATGCATAATTGTCCAAGCTTTAAAATGGTATTATCAAACATATACCTTAATATGGAATTTTCGGTGTTATGTAAAATTTTAAAATTTACTTTTCAATTACGACCTCTTGCGGCAAAATGCGGAACTTGAAAATTATTTCCAGAATTTTCTCAGGACCGCTTTAATCATAATTTTTTTTATCCCAAGTTTCTACGTTTAGTAGTTTCCGAGATATAGCCGGCTGCCTTTCTTATTGAATCACCCGGTACATAGACATACTAAGATATCATGAACTAAACGAGTTCCATCATCGATGTAAACGTATACAAAACAGCTGTACGATACATTACCTTTAACGGGCAATATGCCAGGCCGCTTGATTGGCTCGCAGCTACAAAAAAAAATTCGGCGCCGGGTTGTCAATATTATTTTAGATTTATCACAAAATTATTTTACAATAATAAAATAAAATTAATAAAAGTAAAAATTTGATGTGAGCTTGTAAAGTAGAATTAGGAATTATGAATCCCAAAGATTGAAAGAAAAATGACTTGGTGTATGGTCTTCCAATTAAAATAGAAAATAAATCTTAATAAATTATCTCATTTCTAAGAAAATGCCTGGGGGTATTCCATTAAAAATAGAAAGGAAAAGTAATTGATTTCTAAAATAACAGTAACATAACGCTTTGTTTACCTATTTAAAAATTTTGAAATTCTCTAAAATCATGGCTCAATCTATCGTCTGTTTTTTTAGAAAAAGTACGTTACAATTCGATAATTATGTTACATCTTACAAATCTACTAATAACAAATCGTAAATTGTGCATTCGCCATGAGTGCACATATCGACTGTTTACTACAACTGACATAGCGCCGACTTTTAAAAATGTTTTTGGGTGCTGGAGCATGTCCATTTTTATTTCTTCTTTAAAAGATGCGACGCAGGCAAATTTTTTTCAGGTGGCACGACCTTTTTTGGACTATTAAAACTTAATCTGATTCTACGTTTCGATAGCTCGACCCGAACAACGTAGAAATAAATAATTTTTGCACAAATAAAACGAGAATTTAAATACTTGCTAAATAAATTTTATCAAAAACAACTAAGTAACTCACGCAATATGTGCGGTTTTAAATAATAGCTTTTGTTGTGATTTTTTCATTCTTACCTTGACGGAAATTATATTAATTTGCATGGGTGCTCCGCACCCATAAAATATTCAGTATGGGTGCTTGCGCACCCATAGCACCCATGGAGTCTGCGCCTATGAGACTACCAATACCTCCTATCTACACTTTTGGTCAAAAATGAGTTAGTTACGCCAATAGGTAGATCTTTGTTAAATCTTTGGAATAGAAATACCTCCAACTTACTAAGATTCATATTTTCACGCCAGTTTTCAAATGAAAATATCACCAAACTACACAAGTCTCATACAGTATAAGCAATACCTCCTATCTCCTATTTTGTTGTGAACGGTTTTGTGTTAGCAGCTGGTAAGTTTCATTTGATTACTTGTTGTTTCATGTATTTTTTTTTTGTTTTTCCATTATAAAGTAGTAATTTATGTAATTATGTAATGTAATAGTTGTAATTCGAACATGCTGATTTATTTGTTAAAATGAGTAAATCAAAATTCTATTGTAGATAGGAGATCTTTCCGTTCTATAAAAGTGAAATAATCTATTATGATAAGAGTTAAACAGTTTTTTGACCCTCCTGAACATTTTTAGTTTTTACACTTAGGAGGTATTGGTAGTAAGCAGTCGATATGCGATGTAAGAATGCAGACTGTCACGAGGTGCCGGTGGGAACAAGGGGGTAGCCACTGTCGCCATGGTTTAAAACGCATCCAGGATTGGCAATAGGTGGCAACTAGCCAATTAATCCGACAATTATTGGCATTTTCTAGCCGTTCCGTGCATTTATCCCGTTTACTCAAAAACGACTAACAGCTGTCGTTTTTTCTAAAGATATATTTGTCTAAGAAACTATGACGACATTTTTGTGCACACACAAATATTATCATTAATATATAATTTAACATTACAATTTGCTATCACTGGTAAGCAAATTAGGTTTCAAACGTTTATTGTCAGGTAGGAAGAAAGTTATTCCATACACGATCCGGCAAGTCAGTCAGTTCAGACCATAGACATTTACCTTTAGATAGGTACAGCTTATCTCCTGCGCAAACAAAAGTTACATTTTATGGGTGAAAAAATGCGTCCGATCGCACGGCTTTCCAGTCCGATGCCTTTTCTCCCAGCAGAATTGGGCATGCGCACAAACCTCTTGTTATCGGCCTGTCCCTCTTTATCTACAGGGTTTTTCCGTATATTTTGGAGCACCCCTGGAGCTTTTATTTGAAGACCTAGAAAAAACTTTAAATTACCAAAGTTGCATTATTTCTCCTGAACTGTCAGAATTTGTTATCGGACAAAACAAATGAACATTGTAAATTTGTTTAATAATGCCAATGTCGATTTTTTTAAATGGAACATCCTGTATATTAATTTTTTTTTTAACTCCTCACTCTTTTCTGATTTCAAATATGTATATATGTTATATGTTTGTTTCATAAATTATTATCATGATTTATATTAATTATTGTTACTGAATAAGAATTATGTTCTAGCATGTTTTCCTCACACCAATATAGATTTTCTAATCCGCAATATTTTGAAATGAAATTTTGCCTAAACAACTAAAGTAAACATATAACATATATACATATTTGGAATCAGAAAAGAGTGGGGAGTTAAAAAAAAATAATTAATATACAGGGTGTTCCATTTAAAAAAATCGACATTGGCATTATTAAACAAATTTACGATGTTCATTTGTTTTGTCCGATAACAAATTCTGGCGGTTCAGGAGAAATCATGCAACTTTGGTAATTTAAAGTTTTTTCTAGGTCTTCAAATAAAAGCTCCAGGGGTGCTCCAAAATATACGGAAAAACCCTGTACATGCTTAAAATACAGTCCAGAAGCGGCCCGGCGCTATTTTTGTTGCTGTGTTTTAATTTTTCTATGTGGATTCCTTGTTGTTTATTGTGGCTATTTAATATTTACGGATTTCTAGTTTTTGTGTAGTTTAATAAACTGTGTTTGTGCGTTTAGTGACTCCGATTGTAATATAAGCAATAACTAGTGGCAGCTGTTGTATTATTTTGTTATGCCCAAATAGGGGTAAAATACCGGGTATTTCGTATTTTCAGTAAGTATGGAGTAGTGATGAATCTTGATATATAACTTTATTTTATTATGAACAATTTAAACACATCTAACTAGGCCTAGGCTACATAAATAAGGTATGAAAATTATGAGAAACACACACCAAGACAGATTATCCCGATACATGTTTTGGTATATTTTATTTGCAGCCCTGCAATCTAATTAGGTACGCCTATTTTGCGGGCAATATTATACAGGATCCTACACCTCACCTCCCGTCTTCCATAGCTCACTTAGTAATTAAGTTTAATTTTTCATATTTTGCAGACCTTATCTGTATCTTGGGGCGCATTTTAGGAAAATATTTTTTTTTCATACAGGGTGTTCTAAAAAAGTGTGACGTCATAAGCATGTATTTTTTAGATTACACGCCATATATTTTCTTACCTATTTGGGTGCCTCCTATAATTACCTGCATACCCCTAAAATTTTGTTAAAATCGATTCAGTATTATAGACGAACAAAAATAAAAACTAAAAGATATCAGTTTTGCACCACTGGTTTTAAAAATAAATAAAAAATAAAAATAATGCCTCGTTAATAAAATTATACCACGGTACTTATTAAACAAGGTATAACAGTCTTGTCAACTAAGTTTGATTATTACGAATTGTTCAAGGTGTCCAAAGTTTAGTGCCAAACTTTGTAAACTTTAAAGCAATTTATTTTTTTTATTTCAAATAGGAACCCCTGTATCTTTTTATGTCATTCGATGCAGAATTAAAAATCAAACATTTTTCCTAATTGCAACCATATCGCAAGTTCTAACGCATCAAGACTTATTTGCAGATAATTCACTTTATTAACTATTCTAACAGTCATTATTATGAAAAAATATCGAAGGTGGTTTTGAAAAACAATTTATTGGTATTAAAGTTTATTAAAGTAACAAGAGACCATTTTGACTTTAAATTGTTAGTGATTATTTAAGCTGTTATTACTTTATATGTTTTTTTGTGATGGACTACAACCAAGAAGAGCTCGTAGATATGATTTTTATAATAGAAGCATGCGAAAAGAAATCTTTTTTGGCAAGCCGAATTTACGCACAGCGTTATCCGAAACGACGACATCCAAACTAACGGAACCTGCCAAACATATTAGAGACGTTTATACAAACGGGAAATGTAAACTACCCAAAACCAGTGAGAAATAAACCGGTCCGAACTGAACAAAATCAATTGGCTGTGCTATTATCTGTTATAGAAAATACTTCAGTTACTCAACAAGCAGTCGCTGATGCCGTAGATGTAATCGAAAGAACAGTTCAACGAATTTTAAAGGATAACCATATCCACGATTATCATTTCCAGTTAATAATTACTAACAATTTAAGAATATTGGAAACTTTTAAAATGCTAAAGTCAAAATGGTCTCTGGTCACTTTAATAAACTTTAATACCTATAAATTGTTTTTCAAAGCCACCTTTAATATTTATTCATAATAATGACTGTTGGAATAGTTGATAAAATGAGTTTTCTGCAAATAAGTCTTGATGCGTTAGAAATTGCGATAGGGTTGCAATTAGGAAAAATGTTTGATTTTTAATTCTGCATCGAATGACATAAAAAGATACAGGGGTTCCTATTTGAAATAAGAAAAATAAATTGCTTTAAAGTTTGCAAATTTTGATACTAAACTTTGGACACCCTGTACAATTCGTATTAATCGAACTTGGTTGACGAGACTGTGTTTGTTGTTTGTAAAATTTTATTAACTAGGCATTATTTTTATTTTTTATTTATTTTTAAAACCAGTGGTGCAAAACTGATATTTTTTAGTTTTTATTTTTTTTCCCTCTATAATACTGATTCGCTTTCAATAAAATTTTAGGGGTATTTAGGTAACCATAGGAGGCACCCAAATAATTAAGAAAATATATGGCACGTAATCTAAAAAAATACATCCTTATGACGTCACTGTTTTTTGGAACACCCTGTATGAAAAAAAATATTTTCCTTAAATGCGCCCCAAGATACAGATAAGGTGTGCAAAATATGAAAATTCGAACTTAATTACTAAGTGAGCTATAGAAGACGGGAGGTGAAGTGCTGGACCCTGTATTGCTTCAAAAAGTATAAAAGACATTTTTCTCTATACTTATCTTATATAAAAGAAAAAAGTAAATACCTAGGTATGTTTATATTAGACCAAGGGTGAAAGTATTCCACGGGTCACGTTCGCGGGCAAAAACTTTTTCAAATTCTTGAACAAGAAGTTGTACTTGAAAATGTTTTACACATACCCAAGTTTTCCCCAAATCGTAAAAATCAATAAAAAAGTTATAAACCAACTAATATTTGACTTGAGGTTAGGTACGTGATAACATCGACGATTGGTTATTTTGTTGGTTTTGTTTGCTTTTTATATTCGATTTTATAAGTTTTATAGTTTAATTGACTTGTTCTCTTTCTTTTTAAATAAAAACATGACGACGAATCATTTTTAAACAAATTTAAGAAACAAACCCTTAAAAACAATTTTCTATACTCAAAATCTGATAGGTTTGCAACCACTAAAAATGCCAGGAAGCACTACCTTATTTCCCAACTTGATCAACAATTTTTTGGCAAGAATTTGGGGTAAATTTGAGCTGTTTACACGTGAAAATAAATTGAAGGTAAACTTTTACAATTTCTTGAGCAAGAACTTAAATTTTAAAACCCGGACCTGTCTATTTTCCCATTCGTGAAATGATAATATTGCTGTGCGCATGTCTAATCGTGTGTAGCTCTGTTTACATGCGCGAGGCCATAAATTTGCCACTTTCATGACTATTGTTTGCTTATCTAAATGTTAATATCTATGGTCTAGAACTACTGTAAATAACTATTTAAAAACATTGTAACTTTGCAACTTGTAACCTATAATGTAAATGTAAGGTTTTTTGCAATAGAAAATTGTTTGTTAGAAAATCATAATATAGCAAAATCATACTTACCATTAAAACTTTCCAATTCCTGCTGCTCAGTTTTAAAATAGTCAGCACTCATCTTGTCGAAAAACGTCTTTTTCACCTAATTGTAATTTTTTGTCGGGAGTAAAGGCGCTTTTATAAATCATAAAAAAAGAAAAATTTTATGAAAGCATTATTTGACAAGTTAACTGTAAAACGTCATGTGTCAATACTACCAGATTAACCTTGGCAAAAAATATTTTTAATTAGCTACCTGGCAAAAGTGAATCTGCCTATCGACTAGTTTTTGAAAAAAAACTGTGGATGACTACCTTTAATCTAATGTCATTAAACATCCTTATTTAAAAACTGCAGTTTACGCTAATAAATTATATTCTTAAAACAGTGTTCATGCAGTTGATAAACGTTCGACAACGTGTTTTAGTTGGCATCTACAGGGTCACAAAGTAATATATCGGCTCTACTATTACAGTTATCCAAAAAAGTTTTTTCAAAAGTTGTTAGGTTTAATTTAATAAATGTTCCAAAATTATTTTTAAATGTACAGTGTGATCCACAAAAAATTAAAAGATATATACAGGGTGTTAATTAAGTACGTAGACAAACTTTAAGTGATAATTCCTTGTATAATTTTAAGATAAAAAGTTCATATAAATGTATATCCTAAAATGCTTGGTTTTCGATATACAGGGTGCTAAAGTTTTCATTTTTTTTGGTTTTCTTAATATTCCTTTGGAATCTTTAAGAATAATTAATTCAAATTTTGCACAAATAATAGATTTACCAGTATCTACGAACTTACATTATTAATATTTAAATTAATCTACAGGGTCCTCGTTTTTTTGTGGTCATGACCCCTTTACGCCCGTCCAATTTACTTAATACGACGTCACTGACTAATTTTAAGAACAAAATCTAATTTGTCATTTTATTCTCTAACATTTACCTATTTTGAAGTTTTTTACTACTCTTACGGCTTAGAAGATATCTTGAGAAAAATAAAATAATGCATTGTTAATATTTGATAATTTGCAAATGGTAAGTTGGCAGCGTCCATAAGCCAAAAATAACAAAGTCGGCTTTGACAAACAATAAAAATTATAAAATCAACAATTAGGACAGTTTAGTTATCAAAACTTGCTACCTACAAATTTTTATTTTTGCACTTTGTCACTTAAGTAAGAGATTTTTCAGTTTTGTTTTTGTTAAAATGGTTGAATTTACAAACGCTGAAATGGCAGATATGCATTTTGTGTATGGAATGGCTAATGGTGGCGCTCGTGCAGCAAGACTAATGTATCAAGAAAAATTTCCTGAACGTCGTGTGCCTAACAAACAAACTTTTACTAATATTCACTCCAGACTTAGTGAGACAGGTAGTTTTAGAAGATCAAATGCCCTTGTACGAAGACCCAGAACAGTAAGGACAGTTCAATTAGAGGAAGCTGCTCTTAATATTATAGGAAAAAAATCCTGCAACAAGTACACGAAAAATTGCCGCGGAGTTAAATATTACACATGTTTTGGTATGGCAAATTTTACAGGAACAGCAACTTTATCCATATCACATACAGCGTGTGCAAGCCCTTTTACCGCGAGATTTCCCCCCCCCCCCCCCCCCCAGAGAGTACTTGGTACTTGGATACAAAATAAGCTAGTGAGAAATGTGAGGTGTATTGTTTACGGTTGAGGCATGTTTATCCCGAAACGCCATAATAAATTTTCACAATAATAACATTTGGGTAGAAGATAACCCACACGCTATAGTTGAAAATAATTTTCAAGAGCAATTTTCAGTAAATGTTTGTGTTGGAATTGTTGGCAATTTCCTTATTGGGCCATATTTTCTGCCTCCCAGACTTAATGGCGACAATTATCGGCAATTTCTGGAGTATGTTTTACCCGAACTATTAGAAGATGTCCCAATAGGTGAAAGAGCTCGAATTTGGCTTATGCATGATGGTGCTCCTCCACACTTTAGTTTAGTTGCACGACAGTATTTAGATGAAAATTATGCCGATCGATGGATCGGGCGTGGAGGACCTCAACCTTGGCCACCCAGGTCGCCCGATCTCAATCCAATTGATTTCTTTCTTTGGGGGCACCTAAAATCGCTAGTATACATAACTCCAGTTCTGAATGAAGATCTAAGAAACAGGATACATCAGTCGTGCAAAATTATACGGAATTATCCTGGTATTTTCGAGAGGGTCCGTCAGTCGATGGTGAGGCGCACCAATGCATGGGTTGAGTCGGAGGGGGCCATTTCCAGCAGTTGCTTTAGGTTAAGTTTATTTCTTAGCTTAAGTTTATTTCTTAGCTTAAGTTTTAATTTAGTTTACCATAATTTTGGTTTTAAAATGTATCAAATAACGTTGTCTCATGGACGAAACAATACTTATTAAATTATCCAATATTAACAATGCATTATTTTATTTTTCTCAAGATATCTTCTAAGCCTTAAGAGATAGTAAAAAACTTTAAGATAGGTAAATGTTAGAGAATAAAATGACAAATTAGATTTTGTTCTTAAAATTAGTCAGTGACGTCGTATTAAGTAAATTGGACGGGCGTAAAGGGGTCATGACCACAAAAAAACGAGGACCCTGTAGATTAATTTAAATATTAATAATGTTAGTTCGTAGATACTGGTAAATCTATTATTTGTGCAAAATTTGAATTAATTATTTCTAAAGATTCCAAAGGAATATTAAGAAAACCAAAAAAAAATTAAAATTTTAGCACCCTGTATATCGAAAACCAAGCATTTTAGGATATACGTTTATATAAACTTTTTATCTTAAAATTATACAAGGAATTATCCCTTAAAGTTTGTCTACGTACTTAATTAACACCCTGTACAGGGTGGCCCTTTAGTGTGGCAAAGTACAATAGCTCCGTTACTATTTCAAATACATTAAAAATATTAATACAAAAATTGAAGGACAGTAAGTGACTTATAACGTAAAATTATTTTTAACTCTACAGGGTGGCTCAAAAAAGCGGAACAAGAAAAAATGTACTTTTTTCAAATGGAACACCCTGTATATTTTTACATTTTTAAATTCCACATAAAATTACAATTATTTTTTATTAAATACATTATTAGCCTATACTTTATAGTTTCCGAGATATTGACTCTCGAAAAGTGACATTTTTGAACTTTGACAGCTTCTAACTTTCTAACAGTACGTCTTAGAGCAAAACGGCTTACATGTCCCTATCTTCAATTTTTATTATCTTCCCAAAAAAATCAACTTCCAGTTAAACCGGAACAACTATATTTCCTGCTTTCGAGTAACATCCGGTTTAACCGGAAGTTGATTTTTTTGGGAAGATAATAAAAATTGAAGATAGGGAGATGTAAGCCGTTTTGCTCTAAGACGTACTGTTAGAAAGTTATAAGCTGTCAAATTTCAAAAATGTCACTTTTCAAGAGTCAATATCTCGGAAACTATAAAGTATAGACTAATAATGTATTTAATAAAAAATAATTATAATTTTATGTGGAATTTAAAAATGAAAAAATATACAGGGTCTTCCATTTGAAAAAAGTACATTTTTTATTGTTCCACTTTTTTGAGCCACCCTATAGAGTTAAAAATAATTTTACGTTATAAGTCACTTACTGCCCTTCAACTTTTGTATTAATATTTTTAATGTATTTCAAATAGTAACGGAGCTATTGTACTTTGCCACACTAAAGGGCCACCCGGTATATATTTTCTTACTTAGTACGAAATCACCTTATTTCTTAATAAGAAAATTTAAAATTTAAAATTTCCTCTTATATACAGGGTGTTCCTTAACGACGTGCTAATATTTTAGGGTGATTCCTCAAGTTATTTTGTGAAGAAAAGTTCATATAAACATATGTCCCAAACGGCCTAAATTTTTTTGCTACAGAGTGTTGGGTTTTTCTTTTTTAATGCGTTTTTTGTAATATCCCCGAAAGTACTTTAGATAATATTTTTAATTTTGGCATGTGCTAATGGGACATAAAACTACATGTTTTAGTTTAAGTTTAATTTTACTTTATTCCCAACCAACTTTACAAGTTTATTACAGGGATAAGTATATAAAAATAACTAACAATTATTACTCTAACTTAATAGGTAGATATATATACAGTGTCACCAGTAAAGTCCGCATCATATGGGATTTTTTTTAATTAATAGCTTTATTCAAAATTTGACTTTGGCATCAAGCTCTGCTTTGATCGAGATGAAAATTAAGCAAAAAAATAGCAGTAACGTGATTCGCATTATCTGTCAAATTTTAATTTTTTCAAAAAAATAATTCAAAAGTGGGGTTATTTCTGAAAATATCGAAAAAGGTTATTGGAAAAAGTTGTTTTAAATGCAGTTTCTAGCCCACATGCAAAATTTCAACCGCATAAGATAATTTTGATTTTTTACCTATATTTTGTAAATTGCACCACTCTTGCAAAATAAGACTCAACGCAACCTAAAACTACTTAGTTTTGACAATGCTTTATTTCAGATACATTTTCTTTAAAGTAGCGCCATATTAAATGTGTGTTTTTCTACAAAATCAAAATTGGGCTATTAAAATTTGGTCGCATGTGATGCAAAGTTTATTTGTTTTTGACCCTGTATAGAGTAACTTCATAAAATAAGTATTTTTGAAAACGTAGTTTGTGTCTGAAAGTAATACACCTTAATATTACGTCAAAAAAGAAGACAGTGTCATCAGTAAATTATTCATTAAGTGGAAAATAAATTTTAGTTTAACTTAACGTAAAGTTTATCTATTTTCAACGATTTAATTAAAAACCCCTTTACTTTATTTTTTATTTTTTTACTTTCAGACACAAACTACGTTATCAAAAATACTTATTTTATGAAGTTACCTTATACAGGGTCAAAAACAAATAAACTTTAATCACATGCGACCAAATTCTAATACACCCCTTTTGATTTTGTAGAAAAACACACATTTAATATAACGCTACTTTAAAGAAAATGTATCTGAAATAAAGCCTTGTCAAAACTAAGAAGTTTTATGTAGGTTGCGTCGAGTCTTATTTTGCAAAAGTGGTGCAATTTACAAAATATAGGTAAAAAATCAAAATTATCTTATGCAGCTGAAATTTTGCATGTGGGCTAGAAACTGCATTTAAAACAACTTTTTCTTATCACTTTTTTCGATATTTTTAGAAATAACCCCAGTTTTGAATTATCTTTTGGAAAAAATTAAAATTTGACAGATAATGCGAATCACGTGACTAGTATTTTTTTGCTAAATCTTCATCTCGATCGAAGCAGAACTTGATGCCAAAGTCAAATTTGGAATAAAGCTATTAATAAAAAAAAATCCTATATGATGCGGACTTTACTGGTGACACTGTATAAAAAAAAGGCATTTAAAAAAAATAATTCGTTTTATATTATAAACGTATGATTAACACGTTAAGAAAAAAATTTATACTAGGAAATATTTTTTTAAATGAAATTTAAATAATGGTAGTTTTTTTAATGTTTTAATATTTTCCGGTAAAATATTATATAATATTAATCCATTATATAACAATGACCGTTTTCCAAAGTTACTGTTTATTTTAATAGTTTTTAAAAAATTAGTTTGTCTAGTATCATGTCTATGAATATCATGAACTTTTGTAAACGTTATGTTAGACATTTTTTGTTTTAAAAGTAAAGAATGAATAAATATGCAAATTTTTAAATTATATAAATTATTTATATCTAGGTATTTATTCGGTTTGTATAAATTTGTTATTGGTTCTAAGTGTGGCAATCTATGAATACATTTAATAATTTTATTTTGTAATTTCTTTAAAGGGTTTAGTACTATTGAATTGGCCGAACCCCAAATAGAAATAAGATACTGAATTTTTGAATGTACTAATGCATGATAAATATTTTTTAAACAATTTAAAGATATACAGTGACGAATTTTAAAGAATATCCCAATTAACGGAGAAATGTAAGTTCGAATATGTTCTACGTGTTTTCTCCAGCTTAAATTTTGATCAATATATAATCCTAAAAATTTTATATTATCTTTGTAATTAATATTTTCCCCATTAAATATTATTGGTTGCTTTTCCATATCTAGTCTTTGTTTGTCAATGTACATAAATGATGATTTATTAAAATTTAAAGTTAATTTATAAGATTGCAACCAGTCAAATATAATTTTTAAATCTTTTTTGATATTTAATTTGATGTCCCTAATATTTTTAGCATAATAAATAATTGTTGTGTCGTCGGCGAAAAGTTTAATTTGTCCATATAATTTTAATTTTGAAACAGAACTGATATAAATAAGAAACAATGTGGGTCCTAGAATAGAACCTTGTGGTACTCCACATCTAATTGTTTGATAGGAACTAATATTACTTCCTATTTTAACGCATTGCTTTCTATCTTTTATATAACTTTCAAACCAACGATAAATTTTTCCTCTTATTCCTATATCAAATAATTTAACTAATAATATATCATGGTTTACAGTATCAAAGGCTTTACACAAGTCTAGAGATAAAATGCCGCATTTTTTTTTGGTATCTAGATTTAATTGAATGTTAGTAATAACATCCATAGCTGCAACTTCAGTATCTCTAGATTTGCGAAACCCGTACTGATTCTCGAAAAGTAAATTTTGTCTTTCTAAAAAATTCGTTAATTTCATATTTATAATTTTTTCCAAAATTTTTCATAGAACAGGCAAAACAGATATTGGACGGTAATTATTAGGATTATTAGTTTTATCGTTTTTAAAAACTGGTGTCACTTGAGCAAATTTCATTTTTTCAGGAAATGTTGATTTTTGTAAAGATAATTGTACCAGGTATTTTAAAATAGGAATTATTTCAATTTTAACTGCCTTTACTATTTTTACTGAAATATTGTCATAACCAGTAGCTTTATGTATATTTAAATTTTCAATTATATTCTTAATTTCATCCTCGTCAATATCGTTTTCATCTAAAGTTATAAAAGTTATTTTTTTGTCCCACCAGTTGCGTCCCTGCAAACATGTCCTCTGATATTTTTTAGAAAAAAAGTGGTACACCACTGACTTTTTTTCATGTGGATATGATTTCTGATTAGCCCGGTCAATTCTACATAAAAATGGTATCTTGAGTTTTTCTCCTCAGGCGTTCTTAATTAAAATAATTAAATTAAATTAGCTCTATACTATTTATTATTATTGACATTTATAATGCAAAATTTTGTTTTATAAAAATTGTTGAAAATAATCACCTTTACTTAATAGGCATGCTTTGGCCCGTCTTTGTATCGAATAGCGCACTCGTTCAAATATTCCAGGCGAATTCCGTATTGTTTCACAGAAGGCAATTATTCGCTCCCTTAAATTTTCTAAAATGTTAATGGAAGTTTTATACACTAGAGTTTTAAGATGACCCACAAGAAAAAATCCAAACTATTGAGATTAGGGGATCTTGCTGACCATTGTTGAGCTCCTTCGCGACCTATCCAACGATTCGGATAAACTGCATCTAAATGGTCGCGAACGATTACACTGAAATGAGCAGGAGTTCCATCATACATGTTCCACATTTGATTCCTTAGCGCATATGGTACATCTTCAAGTAACACTGCGGTTAAGGCGTTAATAATGTTTTTAAGAACGTCACCGTTCCAGGATAACTAGATTTATGTGATCAAAAATTATTCGTCAATACTGCAAAATGAAGCTAATTTAATTTAATTATTTTAATTAAGAACAGTGTGCCTGAGGAGAAAAACGCAAGAGACCATTTTTATGTAGAATTGATCAGGCTAATCAGAAATAATATCCACATGAAAAAATGTGAGTGGCGTACCACTTTTTTTCTAAAAAATATCAAAGGGACGCCACTGGTTGGACAAAAAAATAACTTTAATAACTTGAACATGTGTATTTATGTCCTATTAGCACATGCCAAAATTGAAAATATTATCTAAAGTACTTTCGGAGATATTAAAAAAACTCATTAAAAAAGAAAGAATTCAACACTCGGTAGCAAAAAATTTAGGCCGTTTACGACATATTATGTTTATATGAACTTTTCTTCATAAAATGACTTGAGGAATCACACCCTAAAATATTAGCACGTCATTAAGGAACACTCTGTATAGGGATAGAAATATAATTACAAATCTTAAAGTTAGCATCAATATTGCCAATGTTGACACTTTTCTTTGGGTTGACATCTGGGAAAGCTAGTTCGCTGTTGTCTACCTTTCTCCATGGTAAATTTGATTGTCGGTGTGAAGCTATTGATTTGATTTAGAAAATTTCCTGAACTCGTCATTGCTTGAGTTTCAAATAATAAATGTGTCATTCGCATACCTCAGCCACATTTTTGGTTTCCTCTTTGCTTGTTCTATTGCTTCGGATTCAAACCATTCCATATAAACTTGGCGAATATTGGCGAAAGAGATGAGCTCATTGGTAGTCCATCTGCTTGAATGAAGAATCTATATTCATGGAAGCAGGAATTGTTTAGGTACAATTCTAATAGTTCAATGATGGCGTTAATAGGGAGCGGTGTTCTTTCGTGTTGAGTTTGGTATTCTTTAAGTCTACTTCGCATGTAGGAGAGTTACGAGAGCTCCTAATGGGTCTTAAAGGTATGTTTTGTTTCTACATTTTTGGCAGGCCATAGAGGTGTGAAGGCTTACCGTGGCGTGGTGTCAAGCGTGTCAGTATCTTTTCTGGTATGTATCGTTCATATTTGTTCAATATTCGGTAGACTCTTCTCTCAAAGGTGGTGGTCTGATCCTTACAAATGAGAGAGTAGTTTTCTATCTGATGGACGTTTTCAATTTTTTGATCGTAGGTCTGAACATCCACGATGACGGTTTATTTTCCTTTGGCGGCTGGTAGAATATTGATACTCGAATCTTTACGAAGTTTTGCAAGAAAGGTTGTTTTTTCTTCACTAATAATTCATTTCGAAGGTCTAGAACTTCTCTAATCTCCTATCTAAGTTTTTTCACTTGTATCTCCTCTATTGATGTTTAGTCCAATGCCATCAGCGCTAATTATGTCCAATAATTGGTATCTCTTTTGAAGCGACAGTGAAGTTTGGCCCTTAGCCAATAGTGATTCTTCTGCGATGGTGAATTCTTTAGATCAAATGCTGACAATGATCCATTGATTCTGAGTTTGCGTTGCTAGTGTTTCTCGATTAACATGTTTTCGCAATTTCATTTCATGAATATCTTATCGAGTTGTTCTTATATACTTTGTCACATCAATAGCTTCACACCGACAATATACTATATTAAATAGGCTAAGTTAGAATAAAAGTAGGTTAAGTAGTAGGGTAAAGCTAGACTTCGCCGGTAGATTTAAATAAAGCAGTTTTGAATTGAATGCAGAAAGAATAAAACAACGAATTACCTTTCCTAGATGTCAAATGTCGTTGTAATTTAAAACAAACAAAGAAATGGAAGTCCGAATTTCTTCTATCATTTATTAAAAACTTTGTTTGAGCCCTTACATTTATTACTGTTAATATAAACAACTAAAAAGCTAACATTTGATAATAATACTTGGTAAAAAGTTTAGAAAGCACATTTCAACTCTAGTTTTGTAAATATATTTTTAGAAAGAAAGAAAAAACTCAAAGTCTTCCTCCACAAAATTTAATAGAATAAGAATATTCAAGGGTCTTTACATGTTTCGAACGTAGAAACGTTCATCATCAGGAGACAGAAAAAATATTTGGTGCTGATGGTTTTAGCAGAAGAGAAAATGGTGAAGAACCTTAATGGAGCTTTTATGGAATTACAAAAAAAATTTAAGTGTAAAAGAGAAACAATATAGAGAAAATGATGAAAGTTAAAACATACTGAGTATGGAAGTTAGTAAATGGGGTCAAAATCAACCAAATAAACTGGGGAAGAATAAAAAGCTTTCTAAAAATGAGGTGTCGAAGATTATTTAAAAATATTTAAAATCCTTTAAAAGACATTTTTAAGTATATGTCTAAGACATTGTGAGGACAAAAATAGTCGTAATTATTAATGCAATCTTTAAAAAATAGAAATTGAAATTAAAATAAAAAAAATAAAAGATTTTTTTGAAATATTATTTTTTCGATAAAAAGTAAGTACTTACGAAATTATATACGACAGAAGAGTAGACTGAGCTTAAAACCTCAGTACCCCACGAACTCTTCTGTCGTATATAATTTCGTAAGTACTTACTTTTTATCGAAAAAATAATATTCCAAAAAAATCTTTTATTTTTCTTTAAATTTTAATTTTAATTTCTGTTTTTTACAGATTACCTTAATAATTACGACTATTTTTATCCTCGCAATGTCTTAGACATAATATACTTAAAAATGTCTTTTAAATGATTTTAAATGTTTTTAAATAATCTTCGACACCTTCTTTTTAGAAAGGTTTTTTCTTCTTCCCCAGTTTGTTTGGTTGGTTTAGACCCCATTTACTGACTTTTCACAAACTCAGTATGTTTTAACTTTCATCAGTTTCTTTTAACAATTTTTTTTTAATTCCATAAAAGCTCCATTAAGGTTCTTCACCATTTTCTCTTCTGCTAAAACCATCAGCACCAAATATTTTTTCTGTCTCCTGATGATGAACGTTTCTACGTTCGAAACATGTAGAGACCCTTGAATATTCTTATTCTATTAAATTTTGTGGAGGAAGACTTTGAGTTTTTTCTTTCTTTCCCATACTTTTAACTCCACTTTAAGCATGGACTATTTCTTCAAATATTTTTAGAAGTTTGAGTCTACAGAAATTCCCAGACCGCATTATAAACTATGAACTTCCGAATTCTTCCGTACAAAGTTAACCTTATTAAACCGTCTATATTTGTTGCCATAAAAAAATTCTTTAAAGTAAATAATTAAAAATGTAACTAGAACTGTACCGGACGTTGATAACTCAAAACTAAATATTGGTTAGCATTAAAACGGATATGAAACGTGTTCTTCTTAATGATGAAACAATATTGACAAGGCTTAATTTTTTCGTCTATATATTACGGGAAATGAAAAGATAATTTTTATGTAAATTTGTAGAAATCCGTTATGTATCTAAAGAATTACTTTTTGCTTAGTGTTATTTGCCACGAGTTTATTTCAAGTGTATATAGTACTAGCGGGTACCCGTGGCTTCGCTTGCGTAATTAAACTGGTATAAATTCACTATTGAAACAAAGCAGCGGGTACCATACATACTACCTACCCAATAGAATATTTATTAGTTACCCATATTATTTTTAAATAGAAACGTTTCTTTGGTGCTTTCATTCAAAGTATCTAGGATTGATACTCGACTCCAAGCTTAACCGGGGCATGAACATACAAGAACGATTCAATAAGGCGTCAGTTGCGTTCTATGCCCCACATAGTACACTGGATGTATACAGCCATTGTAACACCTATACTAACCTACGGGGTCCTGGTTTGGTGGACCGCTTTGGAAAAAGCAATACACATGAAAAAACTAACGAAGGTACAACGGGCAGGTTGTTTAGGAGTGACCGGTGCCCTTCGCTGAGCACCGCCGACCGGCGGCACTGGAAGTTATGCTGCATCTGATACCCATGGATAATTACGTAAAAAGTTTGGCTGCAAAAAGTGCTCTACGGCTGGAAGAGTCGAAATGCTGGACCAGCACCAACTACGGATACAGTAGCATACTAAGGATATATCCAGGCCAAAACTTGCGAGAGCCGACCGATTACACTGTTTTGCTGCCAGAATTTGGAAGGAGCTTTTCTATGCTCATTCCGGGTAGGGAAGAGTGGGAAGGCAATCAAGTAACAATGGAGGTGGATTACTCGATCTTCACAGACGGTTCAAAAATGGACGTCGGGGTGGGAGCTGGTATCCTCTCCGAGAGCATGCTAATACAGAGGTCGTATAGACTCCCTGACTACTGCAGCATTTTCCAGGCAGAAATTTTTGCAGTGGATAAAGCAGTCAACATCCTGCGGGATCACCCTGGCTTGAGAGGACCTGCGTCTATAGCTATCTATATAGTCAGTCAAGTAGCCATAAAGGCAATTTGCTCCAGCAGTGCTAAGTCAAAATTAGTAAGGCGCTGTCGCAACAATCTCTGCACACTTGGTGCTCAACATCGAATCACCTTGTGTTGGGTTCCTGGACCACAGCTACATATATAGCAACGCGACTGCTGATGCGCTCACCAGGGTGGGCGCAAGCACGTCTGTCGAACTAGCAGAGAATAATCTGGCTAGACCACTGGGATCAGTCAAAGAAGAGATAGATCGAATAGCTAAACAATTTGCGCAAAGCAGATGGACAGGGCTTACAACTTGTAGCATCTTCAGGCAATTACTTGATAACAGGAAAACCGCAGCGTCATTACAGCATAGTCGGAAGGACCTAAGAAACATCAATGCCGTAATCACCGGACATTGCCTGTTCGGTAGACACGCTGAACGTATGCAAATACCAACTAACAACTTCTGTAGAAGTTGCAGAGATGAAGAAGAAGAGGAAAGTATTCAGCATTTCTTATGTGAATGCCCGGCCTCGCGAGAAGAAGGTTCAATGCACTGGGCGAACCATTTTTAATGATCTGGAGGAAGTGAGCAGCCTGCAACTGGGTCGACTTACTAAGCTTATTAACAGCAGTGGCTGGTTTGATTGAGCTGTTAAGATTCTTTTACGATCGCGTTAGCCATCAGGTAGCTGATGCAAATAGGTTCCGCGGAACATGTGTGGTACCACAACGGTCCTAATAGGACTATGTGTGACTGTCTGGACAATGCCAGAGGTCTGCCACTCTAACCTAACCTAACCTTGGTGCTTTTAAACATTATAGAAATATCGATTGGAACACTTTGATTAATCAGATAATTGACGTAGATGACTGTCTAAAGGGATTTTATTTAACTTTGCTTTATGAAATCGAAGAACTAGTCCTTAAGGTTGTGTCAAAACGAAATAAATTTCCCTCATATTCTTCGATGAAAACTCAGCAATGCATTAAAGAAAATAATAAATTCCACTAACGGTGGAAAATGAAGGGTAATATACTTATATTATATAATATAATATATATATATTATAACTATAATTCATTTCGGTCACTCAAACGCCGTAGTAATTTTTTAATTAACACCGATTGATAGCGACGTCTAAGCAAAACATCCAGGTTAATGTAAAATTTTTTGGAGATTTGTTTCGGATTCTGGGAAGGATGCTGGTATCCCGGAAATATGAGAGTTATTTGTATCCTATTTTAATGGTGTTTATGAACCATATACTTAGGTCAATTATGTATCTACCGGGCAAACTTAATAACATTAATGTGCACTTAATTTCCTTCGGCGAGGAGGAGGTTTTAAAAAAGCTATCCAATTTGGATGAAAACAAGGGCGCAGGTAGTGATGGAATTCCATCTTCTTTTGTAAAAAAATGCGCACCAAGTTTATGTACACCACTTACTTACATTTTTAATTTGCCACTTAAATTGGGTATTTACCCCAACCTCTGGAAAACTGCCTATCTCCTACCATTTTATAAACACTCTGCCGATAGGTCTTCGGTTACCACCTATAGAGGTATCGGTAAACTCTGTATATTTAGTAAAGTACTAGAAAGTATGCTATTTGATTAGTTGTTTTATACCTTTAAAAATATTATCATACCGGAGCAAGACGGTTTTTTTTCGGGGCGCTCCATTGACAATAATCTCTTAATTTATCAACAATATCCATCCGATGCCCTAGATAACCGAACTCAGGTCGACTCCCTGTACACCGATTTTAGTAAGGCATTTGACAAGGTCAATCATAATATTCTTATTGCAAAGCTTGCCGACTTCGGTATACAGGGTGATCTCCTTCGCTGGTTTTCATCCTATCTTTTTGGCCGAACTCAGAGTCTTACTATTTGTAACATTTTATCCAGACCTATACTGGTCACTTCGGGGGTACCTCAAGGTTCCCATCTGGGACCCCTGTTTTTCTCACTATATATTAACGATATTTATAAATGTTTAATCTATTCGTATTTTCTTCTCTACGCCGACGATCTAAAAATATATTATGCAGTTTGCTCTGTGGCGCTTGCAAGAGGACCTCAACAGGGTCGCTATGTTTTGTAAAAAAAATAAACTTTTCTTAAATTACAAAAAATGTTTTAATATTTCCTTTACTAGGAATATTAATGTTATTATGTTTGACTACGACTTAAATAGTGAACCTTTAAATCGAGTGGCGCAAATCAAAGATCTCGTTGTATTTTTTGACTGTAAGCTTACGTTTAACCCGCACATAGACTATGTTGCTAATAAGTGCTCAATTTATTTTGCATATGTTTATAGTAGATTAAATTTCGCCAGTGCTGTATGTAATCCTTATTATGAAAAAAAAGAAAGTTAGATCTGAAGGAAAAGGCTTACAGCCTTACCTAGAACTCAGGAGCAGCCAAGCTGCCTAAATAAAGTTAGACTTGAACGTTTGCAAGGTGAATTTTTAAAATTTTTAAGTTGGAGAGTTTTTCTGTTATAAAAGAACAATTTGGATTTGCAACTCTGGAAACCCGACAAATACAATCAGATTTAGTTTTTGTTTATAAATTGATGAATAATCTTTACAACGCGCCTCATCTTCTTCAACATTTTTCTCGGCATGTACGTTCTAGAACCACTAGACAGCAGCTTTATTTTCATTTGACCCAAACAACCACTAATCTAGGCCTAAACGCCCCCATATTTAGACTAAGTTTTTTCCATAATATGTATTATCAAAACATTGATCTGTTCTCTACTTCATTACTACTGTTCAAGAAATACCTTAGTATAATTTAAAACTTTAGGAAATAATATTTTAAGATCTTGTGCAATTGAAATATTATAGATAAATAGTTTTATGAAGAACTCTAGTAAATAGTGAATACAGTCTTTGGGTAGCTATTTGTATCCTTAATTTCTAAATAAATAAATAAATTCTGTACTGTACTGTACTGTGGTGGACTATATTTTTAACTTTTTAATTTAACACTAGCAGTTATTTATACCATAGCCGGTAGCAGCAAAAGGTTAAACTGATTTACTCGTAAACTTGAGGATAGGTTCCTAATTTCATCCCTTACATGATTTGATTTTTGTAATGGAATAACGGTAAGAGCATGTACTACTCAGTGCAACTATTGTGTATGTTAACAATTAATGTATTGATATTTTATAAAGCCTAAGACATCTAGTGTCTGGCTAAATGACAAATTGGCCAAATTTTTTTAATAAATTAGCACTTTACTGAACCAACGTACCTACTTGCCCTAATAAATATTCAAGATTTGCTATTGAATCGTAATTAATAATAATACCTCCTATCAAAAATTTCTATTTTCTACCGAAGATCAAAAAAACATCAGTTATTTTGTAATTTTCTTTCCATTCATTAGACATTGCGATTTGTAATGAATTATACCAGCATTGCGCTAAAATAATTTTGTGCTCTATCATCGCATATCATTGTAACAGGAATACATAGCACTTTTTACCAATTATAACTGCTTTAAGAGTACTATTTTACCGTGCTCTTTCTACTTAAATACATTAACACCTCGTATGATTATCCACGGTTTAAATAGGTACCTTGAAAGGCAACTTCATTTTATTCGGGAGTAGACAAAGAGCGCGCGTCTGCTGGTTTACTCTGATATTATTGCTATCATATTTTTATTAACGCCGTATTCACAAAAGGGTTTTACGTTAAAACCCCATATATATACTTGCCTTTAGATAATCAAACAATAATCACGAAGGTGGCAAATTTATGACCTCGCGCATGTAAACAAAGCTACACACGATTAGACATGCGCACTGCAACAATATCATTTCACTAATGGGAAAATAGACTGGTCCGGGCTTTAAAACTTAAGTTCTTGCTCAAGAAATTGTAAAAGTCTACCTTCAATTAATTTTTACGTAGTAAAAGCTAAAATTTTTGATCAAGTTGGGTTATTTCTGGCATTTTTAGTAGTTGCAAACCTATTTTGATTTTGAAAATAGAAAATTGTTTTTAAGGGTTTGTTTTTAAAATTTGTTTAAAAATGATTCGCCGTAGTGTTTTTAGTTCAAAAAGGAAGTGAACAAGTCAATTAAACTATAAAACTTATTAAATCAAATAATATAAAAAACGAACAAAACCAGCAAAATAACCAATCTTTAATGTTATCGCGTACCTACCTAAACTCAAGTCAAATATTGGTTAGCATATAACTTGTATTGATTTTTACAATTTGGCAAAAACTTGGGTACGTTTAAAATATTTTCAAGCACAATTTCTTGTTCAAGAATTTAAAAGAGTTTTTGCCTGAGAACGTGACCCCTGGAATACTTTCACTCTTGGATTAATATAAACATACCTAGGTATTTACTTTTTTCTTTTATATAATATAAGTATAGAGAAAAGTGTCTTTTAAACTTTTTGAAGCAATACCTATATTGCCCGAAAAATAGGCGTACCTAATTAGATCGCTGGGCTCCAAATAAAATATACCAAAACATGCATCGGGATAATCTGTCTGGGTTTGTGTTTTTCTTTATTTTCATACTTTATTTGTGTAGTCTAGGCCTAGTTAGATGTGTTTAAATTGATCCTAATAAAATAAAGTTATACATATATCAAGATACATCACTACTCCATACTTACTGAAAATACGAAATACCCGGTATTTTACCCCTATTTGGACATAACAAAATAATACAACGGCTGTTACTAGTCATTGTTTATACTACACAAAAACTAGAAATCCTTAAATATTAAACACCCACAATAAACAACAAGGAATCCACAGATAAACCTCAAAACACAACAACAATAATGGCGCCGAGCCGGTTCTGGAGTGTATTTTGAGCATGTCGTTAAAGAAGGACAGGCCAATAATAAGAGGTTTGTGCGCATGACTGAAGCTACTGGGAGGAAAAGCGACTGACCGGCGAGCCGTGCGGTCTGACGTATTATTTCACCCATAAAATGTAACTTTTGTTTGCGCAGGAGATAAGCTGTACGTATCTATAGGTAAATGTCTATGTAAAAACCATCCTAAATAATCCCAAATTGACAGTTCTGTGTTTAAAATGACACATGTTAAAATAAGTCAACTTAGTTTTGGTATAGTCAATATTTTCTAATTTGTTTCTATTTAAATTTAGAAAATAGTAATTTACGAAAAATACTGTTTTTTGGACTAGTAGGCAGTTAAAAAAAAATTAATAACATGTGGTTTCAGCAAGATGGTTTTCCCGCGCCTAATTCCAGAGAAGTCCAAATTTTTTTAGCCGAGACCGGTAAAAAGGTAGTATCTATACCAGTGGCACCGTGCGCTAGCTTGCTAGGTCTCCGGATCTTACACCATTAGACTTTTATTTATGTGGATTTGTCAATAATCAGGTACCTAAACGAATTTAATCTCCCTGAAACCCGCGAAGTTCTTGAGCAACAAACTCGAAATATCCAAAAAATCCAATATGGCGGTCATAAGAAAAAAGAAAATTGATGATGGTTCCAGAAAACCAAAACGTTGTAACCAAGATATTACCATGCAGGCAGATTCTATGTGAAAAGTAGATATGAAAATGTGTTTACAGATTTAAAATTTTTTGGAAATAATAATAGTTAGCGTGCGAGCAAAAAATAATTGCATCAAAGAGGGCCTTGCATTTAAGGACGTAATGCTTAGCCGTAGAGCTTAATACCTGTTGAGTGTCAGTAACTACCTGAATTAACAAACAATCAGTTATTCCGTCATATTTGACAGTCGTTACAAGTAATTTGATTCATCGCTAATTTTTCCAGTTTCTTGAACAATTCACACAATGGGCTTTACGGAACAGCACAAAACATTCATGGTTGAAGCCTATTTTCGAAACGGGGTTAGAGTAAATGGTAAGTGGCAATACAATCCGGGTTTGTGCATGGACGATTTTCACGAACATTTTCCTAACGTTGCTTTTATTGCTGGGGATTTTTATCATTGCCTGAAAAGAACCGTGGCTGTGTTTAGGGAAACAGGTTCTATTCAACACAAAAAGGAGTAGAAAGACCATCTGTAAGAACTGAAGAACTTGTTGCAAATGTTCGTGAAATAATGCAAAATACGCCAACAAATTGTATAAGACGCCTGTCCCAAGAAGTGGGAAGATCTTATGGAACATGCAGGAGTATTCTTAAGAAGCAGCTAAATTTATTTCCTTATAAAGTGCAAGTATTCCAAGAAATACAAGCCGCAGATTTTGAAAGACTCAGGAATTACTCTGAATGGTTTACCCAAAATTTATTGGAAAGAAATGATTTATTACAGCTGACATTTTTTCGGATGAAGCCTGGTTCCACCTCTCCGGTTATGTGAATTCTCAAAATACACGCATTTGGAGTAGTGAAAATCTCCATTTTTTTGTAGAGTCCACATTGCACCCTCAAAAAATTGGTGTCTGGTTAAGTTTTTCCCGAAGAAGAATTGTTGGTCCTATTTTTTTCCATGACACAGTTACAGCACAGCGGTATTGAGACAATATTTTGAACCGATTTCTGGAGCAATTACTTGACGATGAACTACGTTTTGGATATTTTTAACAGGACGGTGCAACCGCCCATACAGCCGCCGAAACTATTAACTACTTACGCAATTTTTTCGACGACAGATTGATCAGTTTTCGATCAGACATTGAATTCCCACCTAGATCACCTTGTTTAACGGTTATGGATTACTTCGTTTTTCCTCATTTAAAGAACACTATTTTTAAAACACCTGTTGCAAATTTAGAACAATCACAAGAAAGGATTATCCAAGAATGTGGTAACATTTCTCCAGAGATGCTGGTCAACACTTTCGAAAATATGAAGATACGTGTGAATTTATGCTTGGAGCATGGCGGTGGCCAATTTCAGCAATTTATGTAATCATTTTTCTTTTTCTTTCTGTATATTCTTAATTTGTTAATTTTGTAAACAACAAAAATAAATTTGTATTTGTCTACTTATTTTATTACTCATTAGTTTGGCATATCATGTCATAATATGAATTGGACAACATTTTAACCTAGATTTGGTTAGATATTATATAGTCTCCGTATCATTGTGATCTAAACCAAGCCCTACGTTTTTTAATCCAAGCCCTCTTTGATGAAAATAATTTTTGCTCGCACGGTATCTCTTATAGTTCCCGAGATCGTAATACTGTCAGCACCAATTTGGGGCACCCTGTAGGTCTAGGTATAGATAAATTTTTACTATTTTTTAAAATTTTTGTTTAAAGAAAGATAACATATTTTGATGGTGATAGGTATGTATTTTTAAATTAAACTCCCCGCCACCATATGCCATATTATATCCTAAGATTATTGATTTAATCTTCAAAATGTAGTATCTTTAAATAAAAAAATATACATAATAGTGTTACTAACTTAGAGCCAAGTTTATATTTATTTATTTATTTATTTATTTATTAACAAGTAGGGATACAACAGACACTAAGTCCAATAAAGCATCCACGTTGTGGTATTAGCTAGTGGGAATTAAATGTTTTAATTATACAAACAAAAATGTAATATAAAATCTTACAAAAATTAAGATTAAAAACAAAAAAAAAATTTTTTCTACAGCAATGATCTGATGTGTTTCCTAAATCTAACTATAGACATATCGAACACTTCCATACTTAAGGAAAGACCATTGTAGGTACGTGTCGCTCTACAGATAATAGAATTTTGACCTGAATTAGTATTTCGAAATGGAATATTAAATATATTTTGAAACCTTATGTCCCTAACCGGTATATTAAAGCTCAACTTTGATCTAAGTATTGGCGAATCAATAAGACTATAGCGAAAAATATCGGGTAAGATTTTATTTAACATTACATACCTTAAAAGGTGGAATTCTCAACGTCATTCCATGTATTGCCAATCTATTACCTATTTCGCGTTGCATTCTTTTAGTTTATTATTTGATTAACTAACATTTAAATAAAATCAATATCGTCGTTACAATATTTAGGTAATATCTGACATATTCCAAAAATATCAAATTATTTCATTGCTAATTTTGGGAGAATTGTATAGTGAAAGAAGAATGACATAATAATGTTAAAAAAAATCTTACCCGATATTTTTCGCTATACACTTCTCCTAAAATATTTAATGAAATTCCTTGATATTTATTTAATATGTCAATTATTACCTACCTATAAAATATAAAGACGATAATGATTTTTTCTATTTCACGTTCATAATAAGCTTAGTATGATACGCATTTGCGTATCGTAATGAAGCTATTTCGATACGCGTTTTTTCTTTATTTGATGTTGGTAACATTTAAATATTTTATTTCATTGACTTGCGCGGCCTTTGTGATTTACGAGAAAACCCATTTTTCGCAGAGGAAAAATAGCTTGATAACCTACTTTTTTATTCTGTGTGGATAACAGTCATGTATGTTGGTTGCATAAATCTATAAATCAATCTTTTGTAAATGCTTCAAGCTATCATTTTCTGCCAAATCCTATCCAAAATTCAACCTACTAACCTTCCAATGTCGATTTTAACTTCAACTTTATTTGAATTTTCCATCTTTCCTATACTAAATTGCAATGCCGTGACGTAAAATCACGTCTTTTGAAATTCGAAAAAAAGTAGCAAAATCTCCCGAATTTCCGAACGCTCTGTATATGTACCGAATGTACAAGGATCACACAGCGTATTCCGTCCAATTTCAAATGTCATATCGCTAAAATAACTTTAGAATCTCGTGGTGAAAATGGGTCAATAAATCAAAAAATGACAGTGTGCAAAATAATTTTTGTTGTCCAGAGGCTACTATGATAAAAAATAGTATTACCAACATAAAATTTAGACATAAAAATTTACAAAATTTGAAGGATTTATTTTCTTTTTAAAATGTATTTTTCTTGATTATAAAAGGTGAAATAGAAAAAAATGCATAAAGCACATGTTTCATAAGGCGTTTTAGCGCACGTGTCAATAAAAAAAATCGCCACTTTGTGGCTCGTTTTTTAAAATAGACGTGTGCGTTAAAACCGCTTCTTATGAAACGTGTACTTTAATATACTATTATTTAAATTTTGTGTAAAAGCTAGAAAAATTAAATAAATATACGCGAAATAGGTTATAGGTTGGCAAGCATGTTAATTCTCCCATCTTAAGGTAGAATAATCCCCAAGGCTCTTGTTCTTAAAGATGGCTGCCGCGAGCAACTGATCAAAATCCTTTTATTTAGCCTTTTCCTGTAATTAAATTAGTTCAAAGGTGAATCATATTTCTGCAAAAGGAATCGTAATAATATATGATTAATATGTCTGTTTTCGTTGCAGTTACTTTGTTGTATTATTGCTATGACAATTTATAATTATCAAATTATCATTATTGTAAAGTTTTTTTTTTAAATGGTATAGAAAGCGTGACGGCAATTAACTTGTCTTGGTCCGGTATCGGGATAAAAAAAACTCCACCTGTGTGGGCAAATTTAATTTCCTCTTCTCATTATGGTGAATTATGGTTTAATTAAAAGTATGGGTTTATATATTATAATATGAGCTTATTAAATGTTCAACTTTAACGTTGTAGGTACAATATTTTCTAAAATAAATACACAGTGTGTAAAAAGTCTCGGAACAGTCAATTATTTCAAAAATGGTGCACAACATAAAAAAACTTTCTGTATAAAAGTTGTTGGTCTTAAAGAAATTTATTAAACTAAGACCCTTGTAATTATACAGGGTTGCACAAAAAGTCGTGGTAACCGAAACTTCATTTTTTTTAAATGGAATGACCCTTTTTTGATCGCAGTTTCTGATTCCTCTAAACATTCTAAAAAATAATTATAAAACATGTCATATGGCTAAACATATTAGTTTCAGAAATAATTTGAGTTGAAGCACATAAATGCGATAGGTACGATAATACCTACATTTTGCATTTTTATAAGCTGGTACTAGAATTTTTTGCGTCACTGTTAAAGTAAATTCTCAAAATGTCGCTCAGCGAAATGGAACGTATAACTTTACTAATAATAAGAGGTTTTGGAGACCGACAAAGATCAGTTAGCGAGACAAAGGAATTATTTAATACACCTCTTCCAAACCGAGAGCCTATATCAAAATCTACAGTAGTTGTGAGAACAGTTTAAAGGTTCAAGGAAACCGGGTGTTGCAGAGATAAGATTCGTTCCAGAAGACCAAAGTCGGCAACTAGTGATGAAAAAAAATTAGAGACATTACTTAATTTTGTTCAGAATCCACATTTGTCACTCAGAAAAGCTGCTACCCAAGTTGATGTTTGTATTAAATTAATTGAGAATATTTTAAAAACCAGTAATTTTCATCCCTATAAAATAACTCTTGTCCAGGAATTATTAGAAGACGATTTGATCGTAGATTGGAATTTTACGAAGTAATGATGCAAAAACATGAAGAAAATACCAATTTTTTGAATCAAATAGTTTTTACGGATGAGGCAACATTCATGTTGAACGGGTCTCTCAATCGACATAATTGTCGTTACTGGGCTGATCAGAATCCACATTGGATGAGAGAAACACATACTCAACACCCCCAGAAAGTAAATGTGTGGGCTGGAATTATTGGCAACAGATTATTTGGGCCTTTCTTTATACAGGGGAATTTGAATGCCGAAATAAATCTCCACATGCTGCAAAATGAAATTGTGCCAGCAATAAACAATGAAGTAGGACCACTATTACGCAATACGTGGTTTCAGCAGGATGGAGTTCCTCCTCATTTTGGGCTAGCTGTTAGAAATTATTTAAACAACCTTTTCCTAACCGCTGGATAGGACGAAGAGGCCCCATAGAATGGCCTGCTAGGTCGCCAGACTTAACGCCCCTTGATTATTTTCTTTGGGGACACCTAAAAAATAAAGTGTTTGTGAGATCTGAATGAATGAAGAGGAAGAATTATTGAAGAATGTGCATCTATTAACCAAGAAATGTTACAAAACGTCATCGACAAATTTTATTATAACCTAGCCCATTGTCAAACTGTGGGAGAAGGACATTTTCAGCATTTAATTAAATAACGACTTACACTTAATTTTATTTTTGTTCTTTTTAAGTTATTGTTAATTTTACTGCTTGTATTTAATAATTTAGTTGTTATTACAATTTTGACACAACTTGCGTGAGGTACATTTAACACGAGTTTAATGTTTTTTTTTTTTTTATTTTAACGTAAAACATTTTGAGCCGACTCGAAATAATGCAAAATGTAGGTAATATCGTACCTATCGCATTTATGTGCTTCAACTCAAATTATTTCTGAAACTAATATGTTTAGCCATATGACATGGTTTGGAGCCTTGAATAGGCAATTTGCTATAGATAGCCCTAGTTTATAGCAAATTGGTATTCAGGACAAATGAACTACTACGACATAATTGTATTAACTTGGAGGTAAGATAATTGTTTTTTAGAATGTTTAGAGGAATCAGAAACTACGATAAAAAAAGGGTCATTCCATTTAAAAAAAATGAAGTTTCGGTTACTACGACTTTTTGGGCAACCCTGTATAATTACAAGGGTCTTAGTTTAATAAATTTCTTTAAGACCAACAACTTTTATACAGAAAGTTTTTTTTATATTGTGCACCATTTTTCAAATAATTGACTGTTCCGGGACTTTTTACACACAGTGTATAAATATTTATTTGAGAATGGAAAAATACATATTTCAAAAGATTTATTTTAAAATAAGTCGTTTTTGTTGATTTGGGAAAAAATCCCGCTTATTACTTATATGAGCAAATAGGATTGCCTAAAATAATAATAAGCAGTAGTAGTAGTAAGTAGTAACATGTTTTATTCAGCAAAAAGCTGCAATTAAATATTTTTTAATACATTTTTTTAACACATTTTTAGAGATTTATTTTTAAATTTTAAAACGCAACCTTCTTTTAACAAAAACAGACAGAAAAGTTAAACATTTTGCAAATTGTATCAAATATTACGTATCATTTTTTTTAATTAAATGTGATTTTTGAGATTCAATAGAATTTTCCAAATTATTATATTCTATCAAACCTTTATAAAAAATAGATTTATAAGCTAATGTTTTAAACACTCTATCCACATAAAAATGTTGATTAGTTCTTGCTTTATAATTATGATGGTCATAATTAAAAGAACAAAAAATTTTTAAACAATCATGCAATAAGTTATTTTTAATTTTATGTATAAAGATACATACTAAATAAAAAATTAAATTTCCAACATTCAACCAATCTAAATTTTTCAACCTAAAATTATTTTTTGTATATTTGTCACAATTTAAAATAATCCGCATTGCAAAATTTGTAATTTATCAAATATTTCCTCACTAGCACAATATAAAATGGAAGAACAATAAGAAAATGTGGTAATATAATAGTATTAAATACAGTTTTTTTATAAAAAAAACTTAAATTAGAACTGATTCTTTTAAAATAACCTACTTTTCCGGCAATCTTCGAATAATACTTTCAAAATAATTAAAAAATATTAATTTTCAATCAATGATTATCCCAAAATATTTAAAACTGTTTACTAATTCCAATTTTTCACCATCAATTACAACATTTATATTTTGACAATTTAAATTATTACCCATAACCATACATTTAGTTTTTGAAATATTTAATTTTAATTTATTTACTTTTAGGCAATTTAATAATATATTTATCAGAATTTAGAGTATTTAGACCATCAAAAATATTTAAAACATTAATGTAAATTAAGGTGTCATCAGCAAACATTATTTGTAACTTACACATTTTTAAAACTAAAGGTATATCGTTGATGTATAAAATAAATAATATTAGACCTAGTATACTTCCTTGAGGATCTCCTATATTATTTATTTTTCTATTTGAATATGTTTTTGATATTTTTGTTTTTGTGACCTGTTACTTAAATAATTTTTAAACCATTTTATAAACGTTTCCGCGAATACCATACTGATACAATTTACTCAATATTCTAGCCCTGTCAATTAGCAACTCCTATATAATTAATAATTAATTTGTGCTGGGCTACATGCTTGGTGAAACTTTTGTTCCATTGTACAGGAGGTAAAAATAATAACTACTTGTTATGTTTCACCAACCCGAACAAACCGAATAAACTTAGTCTGTCTTTAAAGGTGGATTGAAATTTTAATCATTTCCTTACCATGACCCTCCGGATGTTTATGTAAAATATTATTGAAATTAAATTATTTTTATGGGTGTTCGGGTTTCTATGTCACTTATGGCCATTTGCACCAACGTATTTAAGGCCGGACTTAACCCTAATTATTCCTTAAACCACAAACAAGTTTTGCACCAACGATAAGGAGATCGTAAACGGATACTTAAGTCCTTATTTTTAAGTTCAGAAAATCGATCACTTAAAGCCTTCCTTAGAGCGATAAAGAGGTTATGTGTTTTTAAAAGGGAAAGAAATAAGACACTTTAAGTCTTCCTCCACTGGTATATTAAGATAAATTTAATTAAGGGTAAATTCTCTACATGTTTCTACTGTATAAACAGTCATCATCAGGAGAAGAGAATAAGGAAAATGAGAAATAACAGGTGCAAACAGTCCAAACGGAGATAAAAGATGATGGAAAGGCCAAATGAAGTAATTAGAAAACCGTCCACCGTAATGGTAGGTATACCTAGCAAGAGGTCATTCGTGGAGAAATGGCAAAAACCAAGAAATTAAGCTAACATAGCAGTAAGCTAAGTGTCAAATTAGTGACATCGCACCATCAGAGTGAGGAGAGAAGAAAAATGATAAAAAACGAAGTGGTAAATGTTGTAAAGACTTTTATAATCTGATGAGGAGTAATTGAAGAGTCACATTTTGTTGAACCAGTGATGTAAGTGTGAGAAGAATAATAGTTAAAACTGGAATAGTGGAAGTCGTAAAATTTTTAAAAAAATTGAGGAGTAGATGAACAGTCACATAATAGTAAATTAACTTAAATTTGAGGAAGGAAGAATTTAAATATAGAAAAATTATAAAAGTTTTTTTTAACTTTTTATATCTGAAAAGAAAAAATAATTATTTTAAGGTTACAATTTAACAAAAAGATAAAATTGTGCAACTTATGTAATGGAGACATCCTTTTTTTTATGAGTTTCTATTATGATTACTAAATAAAATAATATTTTTTTTTGTGATATAAGGGATAGCAGGGCAACCGTCTCCCTATCCGTAACGTTTTTTGATCTTTTTCATTCACTCATATTGAATATTGACCCAAACAAACAATAATTCCAAATAAAATTTAAAAAATTGCAATTTTTTACGTTAAAATGATGAAAAAATTGACCGAAGAACTACAAAATATTTAACTTTCGAAACGTTGCCAAATCTCAAAATGATTTCGATCAAGACTGCAGATGGCGCTTATGTATTAATCAGTACTTTACTAATTGGGTGACCAATGACGTTGGTGCAAGGCTTCCTAGACTAATCATTCCTTAAAAATTAATCATTTCTTAACTAATTCTCCCTTAAGCGTGATGTTGGTGCAAATGGCCATTAGTTTATTAAAAGCCGCCTTGTAACTTCATGCTTGCCAGCACGGTATATACCCAAAGACCTTATAGTCTTTGTATATACCTAACACTAGTCTGATACGAGTGGCTGTTCAGTAATCGCTTGAATTTTAATACCCTAGCCCTAGGCGAATCATGACAATAACAATTTTTTGCTGCCATTAATATTCAATTAATATATTGCTATTTTCACTATTATTAAACGCCAATTTAATATCAAATTTGCATGAAATATTAAGTAATATCTATTTGTTACACCGTCTACACATTAAAAATATTTTAGAACACGATGGTGACTCCTGAAATACTAAAGCAATGATTTCATTGATTAAATGTCAGAAAATAATAAATTATTATTGCAATTATTAATATTCAAGTTTTAATAAAAACAGAAAATACTTGTGTTTCGGCCAAAATGGGCACTAGCATCGTATACCAGTAGACTTGCTGACTTAATATTATATAAAAATTATTTAAAACTAAAACCAAAAATAAGTATTTAAGTACATTGATGTAGTCAATGTACTAAATATATCACAATGTGTACTTACAATAAATATTTTCAAAAATTGAATATAATAATAATAATATTATATTGACGGATTTAAACCAATTACAAACTTAATATACAATTTTTTGAGGGTGCAATGTGGACTCTACAAAAAATGGGGATTTTTCACTACTCCACATGCGTGTATTCTGAGAATTCACATAACCGGAGAGGTGGAACCAGGCTTCATCTAAAAAAAAAAAGGGTCTAATAAATCATTTATTTCCAATAAATTTTGGGTAAACCATTGAAAGTAATTCCTGCGTCTTTCAAAATCTGCGGCTTGTATTTCCTAAAATACTTGTACTTTATAAGGAAATAAATTTAGCTGCTTTAGTCCTGCAGGTTCCATAAGATCTTCCCACTACTTGGGACATGCGTCTTATACAATTTGTTGGCGTATTTTGCATTATTTCACGAACGTTTGCAACAAGGTCTTCCTGCTCCTTTTTTGTGTTGTATAGAACCTGTTTCCCTAAACACAGCCACGGGTTTTTTCAGGCAATGATAAAAATCCCCAGCAATAAAAGCAACGTTAAGAAAATGTTCGAGAAAATCATCCATGCCCAAACCCGAATTTTATTGCCACTCACCATTTACTCTAACCCCGTTTCCAAAATACGCTTCAACCATGAATGTTTTGTGCTGTTCCGTAAAGCCCATTGTGTGAATTGTTCAAGAAATTGAAAAAATTAACAATGAATCAAATTACTTGTAACGACTGTCAAAGATGAGGAATAACTGATTGATTGTTAATTCAGGTACTTACTGACACACAACAGATATTAAGCGCTACGGCTAAGCATTACGTTCTTAGATGCAAGGCCCTCTTTGATGCAAATAACTTTAGCTCGCACATTAGTTCAGCAATTATCTGACCAAATATCTTAGGAATAACTGACATATTTGTGGTGGCTCTATAATTTTTTATATTAGTACGGTCACCGTCCTAAATATTGGAGAAATGTAATGTAGTCTATTTTCGTTGTGTGTACTTTATTTATGTACCATTTGGTTATGTCTGGTTTAACAACACAATGTAGCTACTTTGCGAAAATTATATTCGAACTACAACAAGTAGCTGACACATTATAATCCCAATTTTATTAACATTTGTTCATTTGCATATAAAGTAAAACATCTTACGAAATTATAGCCTGTTGCATTCTGGGGTCAAGCAAAAGTTATTGTTAGCCGTTATAAACTCGTATAAAGTTAAGACTTTTTATTCGGTTGCGACTTTTAGTAGCCATAAACAGTAATACTAAAATAACTATATTTCTTGAAAATGTTTTTAAGTAAGGAACTTGTGCATAACTCCATGCTACTTTTTCATTACAGCATTAACATAAAAAATTATAAAAATATATAGAACTTTTCGTAAAAATTAAACTTATAATAAACTTGACAAATACTGGGTCTGTTTGAAGGTGGTAAACAATGTAATATCAAAAAAATTACCTTGTCGGACTTCCATTGTCTTTATTTTGTTGCATAACACAACGTTTCGGTTAGTTAGTATCTCTAACTGTTTTCAAGTGTAGACTAAATTATAATTCTAAGGCTACTGTCTTAAATACTATGTGTATAGAAGCTTGGTGACTCCGCCTACGTGTTTATTGGAGTGTGAAGTTTGAACTGTTGCTTTTGGATAAGAACAGGCTTCCAGATATTGGGGATATCTATACTTTGTTTACTAAATATATTGGTATTTTTATTCATGAAAGCTGCTTTTTTGAATTTTCGTTTTCTCCAGTGCTGTTCCGTGTCCAAAACCTTGGCTTCTGACCACTGTATATTATGTTGGTTGGTCCATACATGTTCCGCTATACCTGATCTCGAAGTTTCACCTCTTTGAGTATGTTTCAGATGTTCTTTAACTCGTACGGGAAGAGATCTTTTTGTTTTTCCAATGCACGATTCGCCACATTCGCAAGGGATTTGAGAGATACAATTTTTTGTGTTTTCATTACTTTTGTAAGAAAGCTTCTAATCTTATTTCCGGATTTGAAGGCTGCTTTGATATTATAGTTTTTGGTTATCCTTCTAATCTTTTTAGAAATCTCCTTGTATGGTATTGTAAGAAATGCTTGCTCCTCTTTCGTTTCTGTATTAGTTTTTACTTAGCGATTTTTAAGTTTTGAGATGGTATTAGTTACAGAGGTTTCAGGGTAACCATTCTGTTTTAAATCTTTTTTGATATTTAAAATTTCAATATTAAGGTCTTCTGGATTGTCGCAAACGTTAGATGCTCTGTTATAAAGAATTTGAATTATGGCCTGTTTTATGGAGTTTAAATGATTAGATCCGTGATTAAGGTATTGCCCCGTGTGAGTGGGTTTCCTGTACACTGAAGTTTTTATGTTTTCAGCACTTCGTTTGACGAGAACATCGAGAAAAGGTAGAGTGGAATGTTTTTCTATTTCCATGGTAAATTTAATGGATTGTCTTATACTATTCATATGTTCCAAAAACCGTATCAGCTCTTCGTTGCTGCCTGTCCAGATAATAAAGGTATCATTAATATATCTAAGCCAAAGTTTAGGTTTAATCTTGGCCGTGTTAATAGCGTGTGACTCAAACCATTCCATGTACAGGTTGGCCACCACAGGGAGCGAGAGATGAACTCATTGGAATATCGTCATCCTGGGCATAGAACATATCTTTAACTTGAAAGTAGGAACTACCTAGACAACACTCCAATAGTTTCATCACTTTATCTAGCGGCAAACTAGTGCGCTCTGAAACGGTTGGGTCTTCTTGTAACTTTAACTTGATGATATTATGCAGTGATTTTCCTATTGGGACGTTGGTGTATAAGCTTTCTACGGCGAAACTGACGAATGTGTCTGTGGATATAGTATTTAATTAAGACGTTTAGAGATACAAACTAACTGAACCGTTGTGTTAAGTAAAATAAAGACAATGAAAGTCTGACAAGGTAACTTTTTGATAAATACTGGGTCGTTCATTATCTGGAGGGTTTGGTATTTTTTTTAAATGCGTTAGAAATTAACTTAACAGGTACCAACAACAACTTTTTCACTTAAACACATCTCTATTATTTCTATTGCCTTCTTTACCCCGTACTACTGCCTGTACACGTCGGTTCATGCCATCAATTAGCCCGCGAATATCATCCTGGGTAATATTCCTCCATTCGTTGTTTTTTACGTAGTACATAAGAACTTCTAAAATGTATAAACTCGGCAAAGTGAGCAATTTAAGTGATCTAAATAGCCCTCGACATAAATGACGACAAGACACTCCCATCATACTTCTAACAGCCTTCTTCTGGATTAAAAACACTCTATTTAAATTTGATGGAGAGGAACCCCAGAATAAAATTCCACTTTTCACTCGAGAAACAAATTGGGCATAGTAATAAGATAAGAGAATATTCCTACTTACCACACCACGTAGGCGATAGAGAGCATAACATATCGGAGAAACGCTAGAACTTAGTTCAGTGCAGTGAAAGCTCCAAGATAGGGCATTATCAATATGTATACAGTCCAGTTGCTGGTCCGCATGAGTGTTTAAATTACCTTCGTGTAATCTTCGACGAACTGTCCAAGAAATTACATTTTTAATTCGAACCTCTGGAAGTTGGTTTTTCGCCTGTACTGACGTCAAACGACGATTCCGTATAGCTTTATATATGTCGTAGGCTGATAGTGAAATCCGTCATTTCATGAAAAGCCTAGTCATATCATGCTGCACGCTAAAAGGTATATTTGCAACTGGTTTGTTCGTGGTTCCCCAGAGCATTTTTTTCAATTTTTTCAACTAATATTGTTTTATAAAAATAAAATTTAAATTAAATTAAAAAGGCTACGTGACGAAGCAACCATATTCACAGCAGAACTTTGGGCTATTTGGGAATCCTTAAAGTACATACTGGAATACAATAAAAATAATAATTATGTAATATTCACTGATAGTAAAAGTGCTCTTCAAACGTTAATGAATTGTTACCAAAAAGTTCCTGACAATTATATTATTTCTAATATTTTAAATATCTATAGAAATATTAAGAATCTTAACAAAAACGTTCAGTTTATTTGGATTAAATCTCACATAGGAATTAATTGAAATGAAATTGCAGATAAGTTGGCCAAGGAGGCAACAAGAGCTCCAGCTTGTGTAAATAATTTTTATATTCCATATACTGACCTCTTTAGCCTAGCTAAAAAGCAAATTTTAAATAATTGGCAGGAACAATATAATTTATCAAACTCAGGCTTCAACTACAAAAATATATTTCCAAAAATACATAAAAAACCTTGGTTTCAAACCGAGTTTAATAGAAACTTCATAAGATCAATTTCGCGAATAAGAAGCTATCATGCCCTTTATCCTAAATATAAAAAAAAAATAGTCCTACAGAATAATGAAAATTGTGAATGTGGGGAAATCGGTGATCTGGAACATAGTAATACTAGGGTGCCATAGACATAACATTGTGTTCACCAATGAATTATATAATGAACTTAAAAATTTGGTTGAATACCCTTTTAATCTAGACACTTTAATTTCTACAGGAAATGTAAACGTATATAAAACGCTATTTAAGTTTATATCACGTAATAACCTTCAAATGTAACAAAAAACGAAAAAAACATTGCATAAAAAAAAAAAAAAAAAAAAAAATATAACAAAAAAATACGAAAGATTATAACTTTATTTTAGTTTTATTACCAAGAATTACTAAAAATGTTAAGTAAAGAAATTGTAAAAAACCATTATCTCAGTAAAAGTAATCCAAAAAAAAAAAAAAAAAAAAAAAAAAAAAAGGGAAACAAAGAGAGATGCTGGCCATTTGGTTTCAACCAGAGCCATAAAACCTAATTACACACACACACACAAAAAAAATTGAAAAAATGCTCTGGGGAACAACGAACAAACCAGTTGCAATATACCTTTTAGCCACGCTTCACGAAATAGGTCATCAATAGCTTAAGTTTTGCGTTTCCTAAAATTATTTACATCATCAAGATCATTTTGCATTTGGGTGAGAACAAATGCACTTATTGACATGAACCAAAAACCATAATGCAAAGAATATTTGCGGCCCAATAAAAACTGATATTTTGAAGTAATTTTGCTTCTTAATTATTCCACAGGGACTCTAGGCAAACAAAAACAACTTTTCGATTATCCCTGTATAATATGTCGAAAAACAAATTTCTCTTAAAATTTGCATAGGCATGTTAAAACTAATAAGTGTATCTAGAGCTCTCTAAAAAAATACTTAAATCGGATTAAAAATAAAAAAGTTATAAGACCCTAAACTTAATCCAAATTTTATGATGCCCGTTTTTTTTTGCGAGGGAGTGTATTATATCAAGACAATATTTCAAAACAGTACCAGGTCTGAAAAGTAACTGATTTAACGCAGTTTACGATTTAAGTAGATATAATAAAGCAGGAATTGTGAAAACATAAATAATCACAGGCCTGCATTTTTTAACACTTTGAAAGTTGATTTAAAAATTTTAACTGTTTTCTAATAACTGGGTAGCGCTGATTTCAAATCTGCTTTCAGTTTTTTTTATATCACGTAAGGTTATTTTTCAAACCGGTAAAATCCAAAAATATGGAAAAAAACACTATTTATTTCATTTATAAGCTAGTTTTTTAATATATTAAGGAAAAAAATACAAAAATATACAAAATATACACATATAAACTATTATAAATGGTTATTTATTCGTTACGCTTCTTCAAAAAATATTTTCTTTTTTCAGAAACGCTTCTTTTGGTTGTTTTTCTGTTCCAACAGAAATCGGCCATCATTTTTGTGTCCCAGCGCCCCTGGTATCTTTTTTCCATCTCTTTAATATATTGATGAAATCTTTCACCTTGCTCTTCACCCACGTCCCCAAGATTTTCCGGAAATTAGTCCAAATGGGAATGTAAAAAGTAAATTTTTATGCTCATATTCTGAAATTCCTGAAATTTTCTAGCATATTTTCAATGATCTCAACATAGAAGTAATTTATGTTCAACTTCTTTAAAAGCATTCCATGCCTGTTTTTCCTTATCTTCCATTACCTTTTCAAATTCTGTATCTTTCATCAAGCTGCTAATCTGCGGCCCTACAAAGATTCCCTCCTTGAATTTTGCCTCTGACAGAGCCGGAAATGTTTTACACAAATATTTAAAACAATATCCTTCTTTGTTTAATGCATTAACAAATTGTTTTATACGTCCAAGTTTTATGTGAAGTGGTGGACGTAAAACTTTTTGAGGGTCAATAAGACTTTCGCGAATTACATTTTTGTTTCCAGGTGTTAAAGTCTCTCTTTGTGACCAGTCTCTTTTTATCCAATGCTGTTCTCGCTAGCTAGACCACTCGCACAGGAAACATGGAAATTTAGTAAATCCAGACTGCTGACCTAAGAGAAGACTTAAAATGTTTAGATCTTCACACACTTTCAAGTTGTGATTTTCATATTGTATTCTTAAAAGCAATTCCTCTAAATTTTCATAGTTTTCCTTTAACTTAACGGTATGTCCGACCGAAACAGAAGCAAGAACATTGTCATTATGTAAAAGAACAGCTTTAAAGCTCCTTTTTGAAGTCGATAGAAAGTCTCCAGAAGGTGTGTAGCACCACAGAAAATCATTTTTTATTCATCAATCATTTAGAATTTGAAGTAGGTACTACATTTATTTTAAAATGTTTTAAAACGCCTATTATAATTTTTTTAATATTTTTTCTTTTTTTTTTGCAAAAAAAAAAATCTGTGGGTGATAGAGACCAATTGTATTTTAATTAGTTATTTCTATATAAAAACTAAGCTCAACAAACAAAAATCACGTCATCACAAATTTCATGCAGGCCTGTGATAATAAACATGAAAAATATATGGCAATGTTTTTATAAATACTTATCTGTTTTAGAGAGTTTTTGGTGCTTTGGGAGTTTTATGTTCAGCAATCCAACAAATTAAGGCAAAGGGGATAGAGAAGGATGTAGGATTTAAGAATAGCAAAAATGTAGCTATTTCGTCATAACGTGGTCGACAACTTCACGAAACATACCATAAGAGAGCGTATTTATGGGAAGTATAGAGCAGGTGAACATGTTACCATTAGCTCAATACAACTAAACCATAAAATCATTGATGGTGTTGAAATATCCACCGGTTCATTATTGGAGTGTTCAAAAAAATTAAAATTTAAATGGCGTAAATAAACTGTATTAAACAGGCGTTATTTAAAAATGCAATTGATTATTTTAATTTTATTTTAATAGGTTGGACGAAATAGCATTGCAACATGAACATCGAGTTTTAAGACTTTTTCCATATCATTGCCACTTTAATTCTATTGAAGTGGTTTGGTCGGAATGTAAGCGCTTCTTTATGATTTTATAAATAAGATGAAAATATTTGAAACAAAATTTAAAGACTAATGCACTAGACAAAAAAATATATGATTCTATTTTAAATTTTATAAATGAGTTTTATTTATTTTTAAGTAAATTTAAGTTAAGTATAAATTTCATACTGATTTTCAAAAACAAAATGTTTCATCCCAGGATACCTTTTACCTTAAATAAACTATTAATTTCTGACAGCATCAACTTGTAGCTCCGTTTGGACTGTTGGCACCTATTATATTTCTTATTTTCCTTATTCTATTCTCCTTCTAATAAACATGTAGATAATTTACCATTCAATAAAACTTTATTTTAATATAGCAGTGGAGGAAGTCTTAAAGTGTCTTATTTCTCTCCTTTCAAATATACACTCCACTTAAAGCATGGACTATTTCTTCAAGTTGACTGAATTAATTTACGACGTATCGCAAATATGGAGAATATGACGTAACGGTCAGCGGTCATTGAACAGACTTTATGTTTTTGGCCTTGTATACTTTTTATGCTAGTGAAAAAATGCCATGTAACTCTAGAGGTGTTTAGACCTTAGCAAACGGAATCCCAAACTAATATTAGCAAAAAGTGATATTGTTTTTAGAGCACTTCCCCACATCAATTTCCCATCGCACGCAACTGTGCTTTTACCTACAACTTTCCGAATGTTCTGCATAAGTTTTGTTTTATCATAAAAAATTATCAAGTTCAAAAATAACAATCAGAAACAAGTTTATGCAAATCATTCGCTGAGTTACGACAATCTTTAAGAGAAAACTTATTTAGTAATGATGAGTCCATAATGGGATTTCTTTTTTGTTTATTAACTCTTCTGGGCACAAAGGTACTAAATAATTTACAGTGACATTCCAATTGTCTTGAAAATAATTAAAAATAGTCATTACTTGATGTTTAGTTTATGGCATAATATACGATATACGTCCAAATATGTGTGGCTATTTAACTTTAGTGGTTTATTAGCGATGGTGATCCATGATTTGTGAAACCACTTTCAGATTTATATTTAAAAGCAAACAATCGACCAGTAACAAGTTAATATTTAACGAAAAATTTCTTTCAATTAACGGACATTATCAGTATTTAATAAATATAGTTTAAAAAACTAAAAAACACGCTTTATTGTTTAGTTGTTTAAAATTTTTTAACTGTCTTCTAGTAATTGGGTAGCGCTGATTTCAAATCTGCATTCAGTTTTTTTATATCACGTAAGGTTATTTTTCAAACCGGTAAAATTCAAAAATATAAAAAAAAACACGATTTATTTCATTTATAAGCTAGTTTTTTAATATATTAAGGAAAAAATACAAAAATATACACATATAAACCATTATAAATGGTTATTTATTCGTTACGCTTCTTCAAAAAATGTTTTATTTTTTCAGAAAAGCTTCTTTTGGTTGTTTTTCTGTTCCAACAGAAATCGGCCATCATTTTTGTGTCCCAGCGCCCCTGGTATCTTTTTTCCATCTCTTTAATATATTGACGAAATCTTTCACCTTGCTCTTCACCCACGTCCGCAAGATTTTCCGGGAATTAGTCCAAAATGGGAATGTAAAAAGTGAATTTTTATGCTCATATTCTGAAATTTCTGAAATTTTCCAGCATATTTTCAACGATCTCAACATAGTAGTAATTTATGTTCAACTTCTTTAAAAGCATTCCATGCATGTTTTTCCTTATCTTCCATTACCTTTTCAAATTCTGTATCTTTCATCAAGCTGCTAATCTGCGGCCCTACAAAGATTCCCTCCTTTAATTTTGCCTCTGACAGAGCCGGAAATGTTTTACACAAATATTTAAAACAATATCCTTCTTTGTTTAATGCCTTAACAAATTGTTTCATACGTCCAAGTTTTATGTAAAGTGGTGGAAGTAAAACTTCTTGAGGGTCGATAAGACTTTCGCGAATTACATTTTTGTTTCCAGGTGTTAAAGTCTCTCTTTGTGACCAGTCTCTTTTTATCCAATGCTGTTCTCGCTAGCTAGACCACTCGCACAGGAAACATAAAAATTTAGTAAATCCAGACTGCTGACCTAAGAGAAGACTTAAAATGTTTAGATCTTCACACACTTCCCAGTTGTGATTTTCATATAGTATTCTTAAAAGTAATTCCTCTAAATTTTCATAGTTTTCCTTTAACTTAACTGTATGGCCGACCGAAACAGAAGCAAAAACATTGTCATTATGTAAAATAACTCTCCTTTTTGAAGTCGATAAAAAGTCTCCAGTCGAAAGGTGTGTAGCACCACAGAAAATATTTTTTTATTTATCAATCATTTAGAATTTGAAGTACTACAATTATTTTAAAATGTATTAAAACGCCTATTATAAGTTTTTTTTTTATTTTATTTTTTGCAAAAAAAAATCTGTAGGTGATAGAGACCAATAAACAATTATAATTGTATTTTAATTAGTTATTTCTATATAAAAACTAAGCTTAACAAACAAAAATCACATCATCACAAATTTCATGCAGGCCTGTGTAATTAATGAAACTAAAAAGCGGAAAATAAATATAGTTTAAAATAATTCTTGAAATTCTTAATATAGGCAAAAAATAATAATAAACGATAAACATTAGTATTATTGTGAAAAAAGCGTGGGGTGCTCGATATACGAAAAATATAGCACACGCTTTTTTTTTCACTATAATACTAATGTTTATCGTTCATTATTATTTTCTGCCTATATTAAGTAAGAATTTCAAGAATTATTTGTGTAAAATTTTTATTTATTTATTTAATTTCCCAACCAACTTTACAAAAGTTTATTACAGGGAAATTTCTAATTAAAAAAAAATTAATTAATTAAGATTAAGAGTCAAAATTATACAATAATCGTAGTATCATATATAACAAAAAAAAATAGTAATAAGTATGTTATATTTTTAATAAATGTTTTTTAAATAAATATTTGAACTTTTTTATATTGATTGTATTTTTAATTTTTTTTTTGAATATTATTATAAATTTTTATACCATCATGAAGAATTGATTTTTTTCCAAAATTAGTTTTTATTTTTACAGTTTTTAAATTTTTTTTTTCTAGTATTGTGTTCATGAAATGTTGTGCTATCAATAAATTTTATTCCAGAATTTTTAATCTTTTGATTGATTGAGTGAATTAATATACCTACTTTTAATTTATATAAATTTTCTATATCCAAATAATTATTTGGTTTATATAAATTTACAGTAGGCTCTAAAAATGATTCTGATGACTCAGTAAAAATCCTAAAACTTTTATTTTTAAAGTTTTTTTTTATCTCTTATTGTTCCCGCTTTAACTAGGGGTCTAAATATAAAAGAAAACACTGTACAGGGTGTCCCAAATTCGAGCCTCATCATGGGGATCTCGGAAACTATAAGAGATACAACATCGGTCAAATTGTGGCAAAGTTGCGCAATTTCGTACTGAGCAATATCGCAAAAAAATATCTGAGCTATCTTTTTTAGTTTTTGAAATTTTTGCAAAAAACTAAAATTTTGAGTTTTTATTTTTTTAAACTGCTTGACTTATTTTATCCGCCACAGAAAAACAAGCACAGCATTGTTAAGGCAACTTTTTACGCTCCATATTGTGACGTTTTTAGAATTTCGTTACAACGTTTCGTTTTTATGGAACTATTATCAACTTTAATTTTTTAAATACGGACCTGCATTTTTTATTTTATTTTTTGATAGCCCTTTAAGCCCTTAATTCAACCATGTACCACACTTAATTATATTTAGACCTTTTGATGTCATTATTACATCTTCAGGAATAAGATAATTATTTTTAAATACGGCCCTGGTGTTAGTTACTTAATCTTTTTACCACATACAACATATAAATGGATCCGAAGTTTTATACAAATAATTTACTATATTTAAGTTTTTATATAAATTGTAACAAAGTAAAAATAAAACCAAACAATGACTTGCTATAACAAGAACTTTTACTTAATTGTTTGGCTTAAGGTGAAATTCTCAACGTCATTTCATCTATTGCCAACCTATAACCTATTTCGCGTTGCTTTTTTTAGTTTATTATTTCATTAACTAACATTTAAATAAAATCATGAGTGTCCCAGTGCAGATCCCAATGTTACATACCTATATCCCTATCATTAAATTATAAAAGCTATTTAATCTATAATTTATTTAATTAATATACTCTCTGCGGTGGCTAAATGAGCTATGCTCAAGGCCAAAAAAAAAATAGCTGACATAATATTACAAAAATATCAATTTATTTCATTGCTAATTTTGGGAGAATTGTATAGTGAAAGAAGAATGACATAATAATGTTAAAAAAAATCTTACCCGACATTTTTCGCTATAAAATTCTCCTAAAATATTTAATGAAATTCCTTGATATTTATTTAATATGTCGATTAGGTATTACTTATAAAATATGAAGACGATAATGATTTTATTTAAATTTTGTGTAAAAGCTAGAAAAATTAAATAAATATACGCGAAATAGGTTATCGGTTGGCAAGCATGTTGATACTTCCACCTTAATTATCTTGACAACTGCAGTCACCATTTATACTGAATATTTCAGCATGTTACGTGTTTATTATTCTTCCAATAGGAGTTCACAAATTTCTTGTGACCGTTATTTACAGGACTATCCTGAACGCTTGCAGCCTCATTATAGTTATTTTGCTACGCTGGATACTAATTTAGCCCAGTATGGTAGTTTTAATAAACCAAGAGTCAAATATACACCAGGGCCGTATTTAAAAATAATTATCACATTCCTGAAGATGTAATAATGACATCAAAACGTCTAAATATAATTAAGTGTGGTACATGGTTGAATTAAGGGCTTAAAGGGCTATCAAAAAATAAAATAAAAAATGCAGGTCCGTATTTAAAAAATTAAAGTTGATAATAGTTCCACAAAAACGAAACGTTGTAACAAAATTCTAAAAACGTCACAATATAGAACGTAAAAAGTTGCCTTAACAATATTGTGCTTGTTTTTCTGTAGCGGATAAAATAAGTCGAGCAATTAAAAAAAACAAAAACTCAAAATTTTAGTTTTTTGAAAAAATTTCAAAAACTAAAAAAGATAGCTCAGATATTTTTTTGCGATATTGCTCAGTACGAAATTGCGCAACTTTGCCACAATTTAACCGATGCTGTATCTCTTATAGTTTCCGAGATCCCCATGATGAGGCTCGAATTTGGGACACCCTGAACATGTGTGTTAAAGTATATTAGAAAAATTAAAAGTAATTGTATGAATGTTAAATTGACACAAAAATTAATACAAATAGTGCAGTTGTACGTGAAACGATTTCTGGATGTTAAAATTCAAAAAATATACAGGGTGTCCCATTTGAAATCAAAAGTTGAGGTTACTTCCGGTTAAACCGGAAGTCCCTAAAATTTGACATGTACCTTAAAATAACTGGTGCAAAATTTCCGTTTTCTTGTATAGATAGGTAGTTTTTGAAAACGGCATCGTATAGTACTCGATGTCTCGTTTCCAATGCCGTCTCGCTCGATTCGCCACGACTTTTCGTTACATATTATGACATTGATATTACCATTGAACCCATCAACACCGGCTTTAATCGCACAGCAAACGTATCAATGTGGAATATACTTTTCAAGTTTGTCCTATAAAAGCACTAAAAAAAATTTACAATAAAAAAATACTTTTCTTTTCTTTTACTCTATTTACTGTTGCTTTTTTTACCTCACCTTCCTGCGGAACGTGAAGGGGAAACATATCGCCAAATTGTCATTATAACAACTGATCTGACTGACTGATCCTAAAACTTTTATTTTTAAAGTTTTTTTTTATTTCTTATTGTTCCCGCTTTAACTAGGGGTCTAAATATAAAAGAAAACACTGTACATGTGTGTTAAAGTATATTAGAAAAATAAAAGTAATTGTATGAATGTTAAATTGACACAAAAATTAATACAAATAGTGCAGTTGAACGTGAAACGATTCCTGGATGTTAAAGTTCAAAAAATATACAGGGTGTCCCATTGGAAATCAAAAGTTGAGGTTACTTCCGGTTAAACCGGAAGTCGCTAAAATTTGACATGTACCTTAAAAAGTGTCTTGCGCGTATGACTCCTGCAAAGTTTAATTTTCTTCGATACAAATTTAAACAAACGGCAGCTGGAAAGTAATCTCATCTCAGGTATGATGAGGAAAAAATGTAGAGGATAATTCTAGACCAAAAATAAATGCTATCTCTCTCTATAATATTTATTATTAATTAAATTGATTATTAACGGAGTTACAGGGTGTTAAAGTTAAATTTTATTTGCAGTTTTTTTTGCAATACCTTTTGCCACGCTCATAATATTTTGACGAAATCTCGTATATGAGGCTTTTTCGGGATGAGAAATACAAATTTGCCCACGTGCGTTTTTTCGCATTTTGTAGAGGGCGCCACATAGGAACCTATATTTTAATTTGAATAGTCCCAACTTTTTTGTCCTACAATGTATGCGCATTTTGGCTATATACAGTGACCGGCAAAGAGTTCGTAGAGTATGGGAAAATTTTTTATTAGCGGAATATTAAAAAATCTTTTTTGGGGGATTGGATGTGCATGTCCCATAACCTTAAAATCGATTTTGACATACGTCACGTGACCAATGGTATGGCGGGAAAGTTGAAAAAACCAATATGAAATCATCATAAATCAGATAAGTTGATGAGATATCGAAAAAATTTCAAGAATAAAAAGTGTTTAGAATTCTATTAAAACCTTAAATACAATGTTGCAATAGTCTATTTCTAATAACCTTATTTTTTTTTTTTATATCGAAATATTCTATTATGTTAAGAAATCCTTAAATTCATTGTTCCAAAATCCAAATTTTATTTATAACCGTAAAAAATAATTTAAATTTTTATTAATTTTTAGATTTTTTTAAAGATTTCTGCGAAATTCAAAATTATTTTTTACGGTTATAAATAAAATTTTCTTTGGATTAATGAATTTAAGGATTTCTTAACATAATAGAATATTTCGATATAAAAAATATCGATAAGGTTATTAGAAATAGACTATTGCAACAGCTGGTATCCAAGTGTAAACGAATTTTTTGAATTATTGCTCCAAATTGTCAGAAAAACAAAAGAATATTTCTAGTTGTGATCACCAGATGTCAGTTTTACTTTAATGAAGCTTTAAGAAAGGAAAAATATGGAAATTTTTAATTCGGTAAAAAAATATTTACAAAAATATTCGATTTTATGTTTTTTTAAGTAGATATTGCAAACATTGTATTTATGGTTCTAATGGAATTCTAAACACTTTTTATTCTCGGAATTTTTTCGATATCTCATCAACTTAACTGATTTATGATGATTTCATATTGGTTTTTTCAACTTTCCCGCCATACCATTGGTCACGTGACGTATGTCAAAATCGATTTTAAGGTTATGGGACATGCACATCCAATCCCCCAAAAAAGATTTTTCAATATTCCGCTAATAAAAATTTTTCCCATATCTTGCGAACTCTTTGCCGGTCACTGTATTTATTCTCCTAACCTTTTGACATAAAAAAGGTAAAATACTTTTGTTTCTATAAATCTAACCATTTTCGAGAAAAATGCTAAAATAATTAACATTGCTTGCATGTGATGAAGGCGAAATCATTTCAATTTAATATTTTTTGATTTAATTAATTTAATTTTTTAAGAAGAATTAAATTATGCATTGAAGAGGAAGGACGTCACTTTGACCCTTTCATTTGAATGTTTAATTTATTGTGCTAGTAACTTATGTATTTCACAACTGCAAATTAAATTTAATTTTAACACCCTGTCACTCGGTTAATAATCAATTTTCGAAAAAATATTGTAGGAAGAGATAGCATTTATTTTCGGTCTAGAATTATGCTCTAAATTTTTTGCTCATCATTTCCGGACACCCTGTTATTTGCGATTTTTAAAACTATTTTTCCTACGATCGTGGGGAAAAGTTACTTTTCGGTACGATTTTACTTTTCCGCACAGTTTTTACTTTACCACACTATTTTTGAAATTGTGACAGAATTTATATAAAATGTTCTAATTTGACACCCCTGGTATATAATACAATAATGAGGTGCAGGTTGTGACTAAAATGTCAAATACACATTCTTTGCATCTACCAAAACCAATAAGCCGAGAAAATTTGTAGTTTGTGACCCAGACAAGGACAAACCTAGCTACATAAAGGTGTACAGAAAGTTCGTGGCTGCGCGACCTGTGAACAACACCACAAACAACAGTTTTTATTTTTATTTTATAGAATTGGAAAATGCACCAATCAAAGCGTTGGTGTTAATACATTTGGTAAAATACCATCTAACATTGCTGGATACATGGGCTTGAAAAATCCAGAAATGTACACGGGCCACTGTTTCCGAAGGTCCTCGGCAACCTTGTTGGCGAATTCTGGATATCACTAATATTAAAAGGCATGGAGGATGGAAGTCAACCAGTGTAGCCGAATCCTATATTGAAGATTCGCTAGCGAATAAAAGCAAAATTGCCGAGAATATTTTAAAAACGTCTTCGAGAATACCCATGGATCCAGTTTTGTCAGAAAGTAGAATGGAAAATGTAATACCTACCTAGTTGCTCTACTCAAAGTAAACTCCAAATACAACGTTCGGTAGAATGTGTTTCCGAAGGAGGTCAGACAGTAGCAAGCGCACATCAAATTCAAGTAAAAACCAACGAAGTTCTTCAAGATATGACATCTGCAATAAACCTACAATATGCTACAAATACCAATTGCACGTTTAACTAATATTTATCGTTAATTTGTTTTTTGTTATCCTATAAAGTATATATGAAATGCACGTTTAACTTTAATAATATGCTTAATTTGTTCTCAGTTCTCTATTCTCCTAGTCTAAAATAAAGATTTTTGTAATATTTATATGTAAATATGTGTTTATATGTAAATCGTGCAGAAAAGTAACTTTTCAGGACTACTAGCACTAGTAACTTTTCCGCACGATTTGTTAAATTAATTAATACCTTATCTAAAACACTCAATAAAGTGAAATACTTGCAAAATAATTATTTTTTTTTTGCCAGAAGTTCAATAATTTTTGTAATTACAGTATATTATTACGAACCTAATTGACGTTTATCTGAGAGCTATATCGATCTTAGGAAAACTTTTGTACCTAACACATGCGGAAAGTGTCTTTTCCGCCTTGACGGCTTGCCCGAACTCCGCTTCGCGTCGTTCGTGCAACTGCCATCGCGTGCGGAAAAGTACCACTTTCCGCACTTGTTAGGTAAATAACTATTTAAAAATATTTAAATAAAGAATAAATTTTTTTAATGTGGCGAACATAGAACGCTTTGTTAACTGGATCGATATTATCTTCCTTAATAATGCCTTCGCTTTGATTTCAAATGTACTAAAAGCTGTTAAATTTTATGAGCGACTAACCTATTATTAAGACATTATTTTAATAAACGGGATTTTATTTTTACCAATAAAAGGAGTAGATAAGTGCGGGGCATACAAGGAATAAATTGGCCAATATGCAAAGTGATTTCTATTAATATTATTAATAAAATAATTATTTATAATATACGTAATTAATTTAAGGAAAAAACTAAATAATAGCTTTGTGTGTATATTTCTGACACTTACAGTAAATATGACTAACAGGCCGCTATTAGCACACAGATGGCATGTATCTATGATTTATCTAGACGCAAATATGAACAGTATAATAATAATGTTTACGACACTGAAAACCACAATTATTGTTTAAATGATTGTTTGTCCATCACAAAGGCACCGACTTGATAAATTAATCTGGAAATCACAACGAATAAGTACCTACGGTTTATTGTTCATTTAAAAAAAAATCCAAGAATATATTTTTATTGTGAATGTATTTTGGGGTAGCTGTCCATATGAGAGGAACTCGCGAGAGGTACTCTCGATAGTTATTTTGAACTACACGTCCATTTAAGCATATTTTTACTATCAAAGAACTATTATCAGATTATCGAAGAGCTTACTATCAGATATTCTTTCAGTGCCTCGTCCACTATGTTGAAACGTATTCCTGCTGTCAGTGAGTTTGAAACATAGATATTTATCTTTAGATAAGCACACAATAATCACGAACGTGGCAAATTTATGGCCTCGCGCATGTAAACAAAGCTAAACACGATTAGACATGCGCACTGCAACATTATCGTTTGACGAATGCGAAAATCGAGGGGAAAATAGACAGGTCCGGGCTTTCAAATTTAAATTCTTGGTCAAGAAATTGTAAAAGTTGACCTTCAACTTATTTTTATGTGTAAACAGCTAAAATTTGTCCCTAATTCTTGCCCAAAAATTGGAATTTCTTCTTAACTTTTGATCAAGTTGGGAAATAAGGTAGATATTTCTGGCATTTTTAGTAGTTGCAAACCCATCAGATTTTGAGGATAAAACATTGTTTTTAAGGGTTTGTTTCTAAAATTTGTTAAAAAATTATTCATGGTCGTGTTTTTAGTTTAGAAAGAAAGGGAACAAGTCAATTAAACTATGAAACTTATAAAATCGAATATAAATAGCAAACAAAACCAGCAAAATGACCAAACTTAGGTGTTATCGTGTACCTACCCTCAAGTCAAATTTTAGTTGGTATATAACTTGTGTTGATTTTTACTATTTGGAGAAACTTGGGTACGTGTCAAATATTTTCAAGCACAATTTCTTGTTTAAGAAAAAGTTTATGCCCGAGAACTTGACCCGTGGAATACTTTCACCCTTGGATTAATATACACATACCTAGATATTTACTTTTTCTTTTATACCGGGTGACCCACTCTCAACGCAGGATTCCATAGCATCTAAACTGTTCAACCTTTTAATATTTTTTAAAAACAGAGTTATAGGGAGGCATTGGGTCTACAATTTAAAATTATTTTAAATGGGCCTTTTCACTATTCTTAAATTTGATACATTTGGCATTTGAATTGTTCAGTCGGTGCTATAATAAGTGTTTTTCATCAATAAAATTATTGCTAGGTCATAACATTACTTTATTTCAGCACAGTAAAAACCGGGTAAAATTCAACCAATTTGAAAATCTCAAAACAGGCGCGACTCATGACGTAGATATGTTTAAAGCTTGCTAGAGCGCATGCGTTTAACCTCGCACACGCGTAAATGCTGATCTGTCGAACTGCCATGGGCAAATTAAGCCGCTGTTGCCATATGTAGAAAGTTTTATAATCTTAATAATATACTTTCGTCTTAGAACTTTATTTGGATACTTTAAATAAATATTAACATAATACTGGTAAAATAATTCATTCCGCAGCTATTGAATGGAAAACTGGTCTATTATAATTACTAATTGCTAGTCAATTACCATTACACTGGTACTATAATATATGATTTTTGAGAGTATCGGCAACACTGTCAAGCTGCTGATTTTGTGAATTCTTGATATTTTAAGCCAGCGACTTGGCTATTCCTATCATTCCTCTGTGCATCAATCTTCCGGCGCGATGACGTAGGTATGTTTAAGTCCGTGTTTTTATTCAAGGAGTTTTTTTATTTATTTATTTTCTCAGTTACGGCTTAAAAGTATAGAAAAGTAAAAACACAGAAAATTTTATTTTTTGTTCCTTTATACACTACTACCAAAATCAAAATTTAGTGAAAAGGCCCATTATACAGGTTTTTCTTTAAGGGAAAAAATTAATGATATTGCTTAAACTTAAAACAACAGAAATATTTTTTAAATTTACAAATACTGAAAAATGTCACTTCAAATGACTTAAGATTAATAAAATGAATAGTTAGGTGTCCATGGCACTCTAGAAAAAGAGCGTCGTACGGACACGGTGCGGCATTCAAGGCACTCTATGAGAAAATAAACACCGAGTTTATATCGCTGCTTTAAAACAAGACCGGCATAACTCAAAAAACCAAATTTTTTAGGAGAGAGGTTTGAATATTTTATCTGTTTTAAATATCATTATTTTAATTTTAAATAAAGTAATAAAAGTATGATTGCTCATAATAATATTGGTTCGGTTGTCATTTATAATTTTATAGGTATTGGTATTAAGTTATATTTTTTTCTGATAAAATTTTAGAAAAAATATCGACTTGTGTCAGTCTTGAAAAAAAAATTGTATCGCTTAACTATTGTTATTTTTGGTACTAAAACTTAATAAAATTATTATTTGCTATTTAAAATCCTAATTAAACTAATTTTCAATAAATACACAATAGAGTAAGGTATAGTTCTTCGGTATAAATAAAAAAAATTGTCAGCTTAAGTTCAGAATAAGGTTTAATCAAGATATTATTAATCTAATTATTATAATAGAATTATAATAATATAAACGTTACCAAATAACCTTTATAGTCAACATCAAGCACAATTATTATTTACCCATTACTATAGAAAAATATTAAAACGATAATAATTGAAAGATGGCATTCATGAGTTTTCGTAAAACTGTTTGTAAAATTGGGGTACGACATTTTTCTTAATCAAAGTTAGTATTCCTTGTTTTTTATTTTCGGAGATTGCTACTTTATGATTGTAGACTGACTTTAGGCGTACATTATTGACATCATTGGAAGTACGCCGTGATAAGGTATCCACTTCGTAGTATCTTTCGTCTTGATAGGAATTTTTTTAGAAAAATTTTCCTGGCTTGTCTTTTTCAACCCTGAAAATTTTGAGCTCGGAAATCTTAAAAAGGTGGCCATCAGTATGAAAATCTTAAAAAGGTCGCCATCAGTGTTCCGATATGAATCTTTGAAGCCCATTTTAATGTTGAGATCCTTTAGGTAAAAAAAATTGCAATGAATCATTTCTCTTTTTTAAGCGATGGCAGCACAAGCTGCAGGTGTGTGTTACCTAGGTCTTATATATTTTATGCGGTATACCCATGGCGCAGAATTTTTCATCCAATCAAATTATTTTAATTTATGTAGCCTATACTATCAACAAACGATGAAAAATATCAGCGTCACTTTTGTAACACAAATAAATATATTGTAGTTTTTATAAGTAATTTATGAACAATAGTGGCATAACTCAAAAAAATACAGCAAAGGCATTATCACACTATAGACAAAACTGGTATAATTGAAAATAGTTCTGGTGTAGAAAAAATTTCTAAAAATATTAATTTATGTATATTTGCAAGAATGGTCCAACACTAATTGATATACTCTTGCAATAAAATAAAAATACTTATCATTCAAAATATTTTGCACAAGAGTGGACTAACTAAAAAGTATTAAAAATGTCTTTCGATTAGGCATAAAAAATAATAGGGTATGTATTTAAAATAACAGACTTTTAAGAATTTTTACGTTTTCAAAATTGTTACATTTAAAAAGGCATTTTAAAAGACTCCGGTAAATGTTTTTGTTTTTTAAAATATGCTTTAGACGCTACTGAACAATCATATTCCATAACCCAAATTTCATTTATTTCTGTCAGTCTCTAGAATCAAAAAAAGGAAATAAATACTATTTAAAAAAAAAGAATATTGACATAAATTAGACCCTACAGATGCATATTCTTTACACGCTGCAAACACGAAATTTTTGAAAAATCGTTAATAACTCAAAAACTGTTAAATTTAAACATATTATATGTTTTACAGAATATTCTTAGAATTGATCATCCAATCCAAAAATATCGTAATATATAGGGTGGTCCATTTAAAAAAAAGTATGGTTGATATACCCTGACTATTTGAGATACCCTGTATAATTTGAAATAATTTTAAATTGTAGGCCCAATGCCTCCCTATAACTCTGTTTTTAAAAAATATTAAAAAGTTGAACAGTTTAGATGCTATGGAATCCTGCGTTGAGAGTGGGCCACCCGGTATAATATAAGTATAGAGAAAAGTGTCTTTTAAACTTTTTGAAGCAATATATTGCCCGAAAGATATGCGTATCTAATTAGATTACAGGGCTACAAATAAAATATACCAAAACATGCATCGGGATAATCTATCTTGTTATGTGTTTTTCTTTATTTTTATACCTTATTTGTGTAGCCTAGGCCTAGTTAGATGTGTTTAAATTGATCATAATGAAATAAAGTTAAATATCAAGATACATCACTACTCCTTACTTACTAAAAATACGAAATACCCGGTATTTGGGCATAACAAAATAATATAACGACTGTTTCTAGTCATTGTTTATATTCCAATCGGAGTCACTAAAAGCACAAACACAATTCATTAAACTTTTTTTAGCATTTTTCAATCTAAGGAAAATTCTGCATAACTTCTGTATTTGAGTTTTTGCTCTACTTTTTTGTTAAATGGGGTAGGAGGGAACAAATATTGCTATTCAATAATATGCACAGCTATGGTTTGTCTTATCAGAATATGACAAATTTGAGCTCGCTAAATAGGGTTTCTTTTAATTTATCATATTAATAAAAAACTTAGTTATTTAGAACTCCGTTGCGACAGCTAGAGGGCGCTATTTAACAGAATCAAAAATGTCTTCATTTTCATCAAACATTTTAAATTCAACAATATATCTTTTTCAATTTAAGCTAAAAGAGAAATAAATAAAAAGAATATCTGGGGATGATTGACTCTTAAATCCGTTTCAGTAATATTTATTTAAACAACAATCAAAATACCAATCAAAACACAATACCAAAGCAGATACACATTATAAAATTAAGCGAAGTATAATCTTATTCATAAAGGTTTAAATGATTTTATCTAAAAAAAGGATTAAGTTTATGTGTATAATATAATCGGATGCATTTGTTAGCGTAATGAACCAATATATGAACCTCTTCTGCCTACACGTTTTTTCAGCTCTGGTTTACAGAATAGAATAGCATATCAACAAATGAGCATAGTGTCTCGAATTTTTCTCGTCTAGTTTCGTTCTTACCTTACAAAAAGGCTGCATTATGGTAACGCAGCAGTAAGAGATCCGCCCCAAAGATGTGACCGCTACGACATTGATCTGAGGCCATGACGATGTTGTTTTATTCGTTTTCGTTTAGGAATGTCCACAGATAATGTATCGCGGAAAACATCGATGTTTGCGATGCATCGAAAATTCTTTTTAATAGAATTAGAATTACAGACAGCGATGGGCGGATCGGATCTGAGCCGGATCTTAAGAAAGATTCATACTGATCCGACTCTCAAAATAAAATAGACGGATCACGGATCTGACGGATCTATTTGATTTGATTGTCCACCGCTAGGTTCACGTTCGGCGTAGGGGTAGAATTCACTGCTACGGCGCACGGCGCCACGAGCTGCGATGCGATGGAGAGCGGCTCGTGGCTCTCGGATCCGTTAATAGTATATTACGTACCGAGGTGGAAAGTGTTTCATTACTGTCGAGAGATTAGATAGTTTACCGAGACGCGAAGCGTCGAGGTAAACTATATCTCAGAGACAGTAATGAAACTTTTCACCGAGGTTTGTATACTATTTTATTTACAACCACATCCAACATCCACTTCTTATTATTTTGAGTTCAAATAATTATTAAAAGGTAAATGTCATTTTGACTTTTCCATTGCAAAAGTAGACAGACATTTAGAATTTCAAATAACCGCAGGTGATAAAATAACGTAGGTAATAATACACATCAAGATGGCAAATATCATTTTTGGAATATGGTTTCCATGTCACTAAACAATATATTATTTTTTTAAAACGTTAGTGTCAAAGTTTTTACAAAACACCAAAAAAATGCTCTCAGATGAGGAATTTGATTTGGCTGCTACTCCCCCAGAAATTCGAGAAGCAGCAAAAATAGTAGAAGAAGATCTTCTGCCAACTAAAAGCCGCCCGAGATATGACAAGGCATATAACTGTTTTAAAGAATGGTGTATTGGAAACAAAGTTCAAAATCCTGGTTCTGAATCGGCGCTACTAGCTTATTTTAGTGAAAATGCCAAGACAAAGAAAATATCAACGCTTTGGTCAATATATTCAATGTTGAGGACCACTCTATCAATTAGGGAAAAAGTAGACATATCTAAACACGCAAAGCTATTAGCATTTTTAAAAAAGCAAAACAAAGGATACAAGCCGAAAAAATCGACCACACTGTCTATGGATAATATTGAAACATTTTTGGAACAAGCACCTATGGAATTTCTTGTTCAAAAGGTATTTTAGGCTAAAAGGTTGACTATTTCTATATTAACTTATTATTTTATACATTTGTAGGTCGCATTGGTTATTGGTGTCTCAGGCGCCTGCCGATCAGATGAATTATACAAAATGAAAACAACAGACGTTCACTTTTTAGAAGAAAAGGTCGCGATTGAAATACAAAATAGCAAAACGTACCAGCCACGATCATTTATGATAACTGATAATAAATGGATTGCACCACTTAAGGAGTACATAACTTTACGGAAAAATATACAGGATGGAAAGCTTTTTATGCAAATAAGATATGGAAAAATTAGTAAACAATGTATTGGGCACAACACTTTAAGTCAGTTTCCAAAAAAAATTGCAGCTTTTCTGAAGCTGAATACTGAAGGTTTTACTGGTCACTGTTTCAGAAGAACAGCGGCTACTTTGCTCGCAAATAACGGTGGCGATCTTATGCAAATAAAGCGGTTAGGAGGCTGGAAATCTAGCACAGTAGCTGAGGGATACATAGACAGTTCGGTTTCTACTCAGGTTAATACGGCAAAATTGATTTCAAAGCCAAGTTCAAGTTTTACTAACACTACTTTAACTTCAAATAATCATGAAATAAACCTTTCAAAAGAAGAATTTCAGCAAGGTTTAAACATATCTGTGACTGCCTACAATAATGCCAATGTAATATTTAATGTAAATAAGTAAAACATAAACCATGTTAATTTTTTGTTTTTTATAAATGTCATTTAGGTATAATTCATTTAAAGAAATAAAAAATAAAATTATTGTTGTTGAATTTGTGTAATGAGTTGTGTGTTGGTGTGTTTGTATATTATTTTGAGATATCGATTTTTATTAAAATTTAAAAAAAAAAAAATTTACTATTTTGAGATATCGATTTTTAATAAAATTACAAAAAATAACAATTTTACTTTCCACCCGGGTGGAAAGTGCTCACTTTCCACCCGGGTGGAAAGTAAAAGTCAAGAAACGTCAACTTTCCACCTTTCAAAGATAGGTGAAATGTCATTATTACATACATGGTTGTAAATAAAAGATTTTTTAAAGTCGTTCCGATGCCTGACATGCGGGTCGCAGCGTTGGAAAAGCAAACGAAGCGTGGCGATTTATTACTGTTGTGTTTATTGTATTGTGGGTTGCGTCACTTTTTTCTTGATGATTTCATAGAGTCTGGAATGTAAGTTTTTTCTATGAAACCACCATATTAAAGAATCTTCGTATCTTTTAATAAGTTCATTTAAATGTTTGTCCATTTCTGTAATCACTGGGGGTTCTTATTTTTTGAATAATGTTAAATGGCGCTACCGCGTAAGATCGTTTAAAATAATGTTCAATGACACGGATCGTGACTCAGAATAACCGAGCCGAGAACCGATAAGATTTTCTTTATGATTTTTGGGACAAGACCCGGGATCCGGCTCATTGAGTCGGATCTTTGTGCTGATTGGGATTTGGTGACCCGAATCCCAAAATAGATCCGTCTTGCTCACCACTAATTACAGAACAAATCACAAATCTAATTAGGCTAATTCGAAAAAGGTTTTGTCTGTTTTCTTCCGCCAAACTCATCCCCAGACGCGTTTCGCCGTTTACGGCTCATCAGTGGGGCTCAGTTTGGCAGAAGGAAACAGGGTTCAAAGACAAATCACTTGTCAGGATCGATTATCGACGGGAATTATAGAACCCGGTGCGACATCTTGCGTCCCAGTACGGTACCTTAGAAAAGGTCAGTCGTAAAGGGTTATTCTGTAAAAACAGAAAATTATGCAAGATGCCCTCAAAACCGGTATAAGTGCCGGACCACAGATATTAATTCGAAAAAGGTTTTGTCTGTTTCCTTCCGCCAAACTCATCCCCAGACGCGTTTCGCCGTTTACGGCTCATCAGTGGGGCTCAGTTTGGCAGAAGGAAACAGGGCTCGAAGACAAATCACTTGTCAGGATCGATTATCGACGGGAATTATAGAACCCGGTGCGACATCTTGCGTCCCAGTACGGTACCTTAGAAAAGGTCAGTCGTAAAGGGGTTATTCTGTAAAAACAGAAAATTTTGCAAGTGCGCTCTCAAAACCGGTACAAGTGCCGGACCACAGATTTAATTCGAAAAAGGTTTTGTCTGTTTCCTTCCGCCAAACTCATCCCCAGACGCGTTTCGCCGTTTACGGCTCATCAGTGGGGCTCAGTTTGGCAGAAGGAAACAGGGCTCAAAGACAAATCACTTGTCAGGATCGATTATCGACGGGAATTATAGAACCCGGTGCGACATCTTGCGTCCCAGTACGGTACCTTAGAAAAGGTCAGTCGTAAAGGGGTTATTCTGTAAAAACAGAAAATTTTGCAAGTGCGCTCTCAAAACCGGTACAAGTGCCGGACCACAGATTTAATTCGAAAAAGGTTTTGTCTGTTTTCTTCCGCCAAACTCATCCCCAGACGCGTTTCGCCGTTTACGGCTCATCAGTGGGGCTCAGTTTGGCAGAAGGAAACAGGGCTCAAAGACAAATCACTTGTCAGGATCGATTATCGACGGGAATTATAGAACCCGGTGCGACATCTTGCGTCCCAGTACGGTACCTTAGAAAAGGTCAGTCGTAAAGGGGTTATTCTGTAAAAACAGAAAATTTTGCAAGTGCGCTCTCAAAACCGGTACAAGTGCCGGACCACAGATTTAATTCGAAAAAGGTTTTGTCTGTTTTCTTCCGCCAAACTCATCCCCAGACGCGTTTCGCCGTTTACGGCTCATCAGTGGGGCTCAGTTTGGCAGAAGGAAACAGGGCTCAAAGACAAATCACTTGTCAGGATCGATTATCGACGGAAATTATAGAACCCGGTGCGACATCTTGCGTCCCAGTACGGTACCTTAGAAAAGGTCAGTCGTAAAGGGGTTATTCTGTAAAAACAGAAAATTTTGCAAGTGCGCTCTCAAAACCGGTACAAGTGCCGGACCACAGATTTAATTCGAAAAAGGTTTTGTCTGTTTTCTTCCGCCAAACTCATCCCCAGACGCGTTTCGCCGTTTACGGCTCATCAGTGGGGCTCAGTTTGGCAGAAGGAAACAGGGCTCAAAGACAAATCACTTGTCAGGATCGATTATCGACGGGAATTATAGAACCCGGTGCGACATCTTGCGTCCCAGTACGGTACCTTAGAAAAGGTCAGTCGTAAAGGGGTTATTCTGTAAAAACAGAAAATTTTGCAAGTGCGCTCTCAAAACCGGTACAAGTGCCGGACCACAGATTTAATTCGAAAAAGGTTTTGTCTGTTTCCTTCCGCCAAACTCATCCCCAGACGCGTTTCGCCGTTTACGGCTCATCAGTGAGGCTCAGTTTGGCAGAAGGAAACAGGGCTCAAAGACAAATCACTTGTCAGGATCGATTATCGACGGGAATTATAGAACCCGGTGCGACATCTTGCGTCCCAGTACGGTACCTTAGAAAAGGTCAGTCGTAAAGGGGTTATTCTGTAAAAACAGAAAATTTTGCAAGTGCGCTCTCAAAACCGGTACAAGTGCCGGACCACAGATTTAATTCGAAAAAGGTTTTGTCTGTTTTCTTCCGCCAAACTCATCCCCAGACGCGTTTCGCCGTTTACGGCTCATCAGTGGGGCTCAGTTTGGCAGAAGGAAACAGGGCTCAAAGACAAATCACTTGTCAGGATCGATTATCGACGGGAATTATAGAACCCGGTGCGACATCTTGCGTCCCAGTACGGTACCTTAGAAAAGGTCAGTCGTAAAGGGGTTATTCTGTAAAAACAGAAAATTTTGCAAGTGCGCTCTCAAAACCGGTACAAGTGCCGGACCACAGATTTAATTCGAAAAAGGTTTTGTCTGTTTTCTTCCGCCAAACTCATCCCCAGACGCGTTTCGCCGTTTACGGCTCATCAGTGGGGCTCAGTTTGGCAGAAGGAAACAGGGCTCAAAGACAAATCACTTGTCAGGATCGATTATCGACGGGAATTATAGAACCCGGTGCGACATCTTGCGTCCCAGTACGGTACCTTAGAAAAGGTCAGTCGTAAAGGGGTTATTCTGTAAAAACAGAAAATTTTGCAAGTGCGCTCTCAAAACCGGTACAAGTGCCGGACCACAGATTTAATTCGAAAAAGGTTTTGTCTGTTTCCTTCCGCCAAACTCATCCCCAGACGCGTTTCGCCGTTTACGGCTCATCAGTGAGGCTCAGTTTGGCAGAAGGAAACAGGGCTCGAAGACAAATCACTTGTCAGGATCGATTATCGACGGGAATTATAGAACCCGGTGCGCACTTGCAAAATTTTCTGTTTTTACAGAATAACCCCTTTACGACTGACCTTTTCTAAGGTACCGTACTGGGACGCAAGGTGTCGCACCGGGTTCTATAATTCCCGTCGATAATCGATCCTGACAAGTGATTTGTCTTCGAGCCCTGTTTCCGTCTGCCAAACTGAGCCTCACTGATAAGCCGTAAACGGCGAAACGCGTCTGGGGATGAGTTTGGCACAGTGTTGCCAATCGGCGGACTTTAGTCCGATTTTCGGACTTTTTTTTAAGGCTATGGACTTTTGTCGGACTTTAAAACTATTTCGGACTTTTCGGACTTTTTGATACCTGACGAAAATATGCTAAATGCACAAATTTGGAAATAAAATCGGCAGGAAACTTATTGTTTATTTACCAAGTGTTGGGTTGTCTTATTACCTATTACATTAACTTTTTTATTATTGTTTTTATTTGTTATTAAAAAGTAAATGTTTATAGAGTTATCAGTCTTTTTCATTATATAATATACATCCAACAGTAAATAATAAATATCACTTATGGCGAATGCGCCAGACGAAGCATTTTCCTTTCGAGGCGGACTAAATCGGACTTTTTCGTGACACTGGGCGGACCTTTTCACCTTATGTCATTGGCAACACTGGACTTTGGCAGAAGGAAACAGACAAAACCTTTTTCGAATTAAATCTGTGGTCCGGCACTTGTACCGGTTTTGAGAGCGCACTTGCAAAATTTTCTGTTTTTACAGAATAACCCCTTTACGACTGACCTTTTCTAAGGTACCGTACTGGTACGCAAGATGTCGCACCGGGTTCTATAATTCCCGTCGATAATTGATCCTGACAAGTGATTTGTTTTCGAGCCCTGTTTCCTTCTACCAAACTGAGCCTCACTGATGAGCCGTAAACGGCGAAACGCGTCAGGGGATGAGTTTAGCGGAAGGAAACAGACAAAACCTTTTTCGAATTAAATCTGTGGTCCGGCACATGTACCGGTTTTGAGAGCGCACTTAAAAATTTTTCTGTTTTTACAGAATAACCCCTTTACGACTGACCTTTTCTAAGGTACCGTACTGGGACGCAAGATGTCGCACCGGGTTCTATAATTCCCGTCGATAATTAGGCTAAGCTCACACCTTTGCTTAAGCCAAAGGTAAGAGGTATAATCAATAAGACTGAGAGTCAAAGGCAATATAATTATTTTACGAACCAAATTAAGGCCAAAAACATCGATGCTTCGACAAATATCAAATGGCCTCGATACATCGCTTAAAAACAATGTATCGCATTTAAAATATCGATGTTTTCGATGCGTCGATATGTATATCGAAAATCCCTATTTCCGTTGGATGTTTCTGTGACAGCGGTCTGAAATTTTTATCAGTATTGTGTAATAATTGCTGTGTTTTGTACTATTTTTGGGATACTAATTAAGAGGAGTCGCAGGTATCAAGTATTCGGTAAATAATAATTCTGAAGTTGCTGCAGGAACACTTAACTAAGCCGTTGGCGTTGCTATTTAAAAGTAACTAAAAGAAACTCGGTTATTGTTGATTGTTGGTGTTTAATATTTTGAATTTTTAGATTTTGTTTACAGGGACATTGAGCGATTTTCCTACTGACTAAAAAAAATAATGACATGCTCCCTAATGGTTCTTTGCAAGGAAGCCAAATTTGATGTCAAAAATTATATAGGGTCAGAAATTTGACAGATAAGACGCCATATTGGATATTTTAAAATATCAAACCTACTTTATTATAAACCCAGTGCATTTCATTTTTTATTTAAACTTCAAAAATATCTAGTTGTAAATATTTATTTTCAGTCGTTCCGGAGATATGAGACTTTGAAGCTTTTGATTTTGTTCTGAAAGTCTTACACCTTTAAAAAATAGATCTTTTAAGATAGAAAAGCCAGATTTTTTTTACAGTTACAATATTTTTTGTGATCGAGCTAACTATATGCTATTGTCAAATATCTCAGATGTCAAAAAATGAGAGATAAGACGCCATTTTCCTTTTTTTTAATGGCAACCATCATCCATAACTAAACCAATAAATGTCATTTCGCGGTCCTATATTTGATATATATATATATTTAACTGTTCCGGAGATACGAGGCACCTTAATATACATCGTTTGATTTTGCGTTTTAAGTGTCTTACTCCTTTGCGATTGACAATCCAAGTTTTTTTTATTTATACATTATAACGAGATTTATAAAATTTATGGAAATTATTTAAATACTACCAACCATAAATTCCGACCTTAAATGAGCTTGCACAGTAAGTCCGACTGATACGGTAGATGCACTTTCGTATTGTTTAAAATATATCAAATAATCAGGGTGACCATATTTGGTATACTAATTTTTTACTGAGGTTTTTAAATGTTCAGGAAATTATATAAATACTACCAACCGTAAATTCCAACCTTTAGTGATAGTAAATTGTACAACTATGGCGGCTTTAGGAGAGGGAGGCACATCTAATATTTTTCGCTATTTACACGTTTTTTATTGAAATATTCAATAATCTTGCTGATTTTCAAAATTTGATGAAAAAGCTATAAAATTAAAATTTTCAAAAAAAACTATAAAATTTAAAAAAAACCTTTTTCATCGTCATTTTTGAAATAACTTTTTAAACTTTCAGTTTTTAAACTTTATTTTCTTTTTTCTGCTTTACCATTAAATTTTTTGGGAAAGAAATTAAAAACCTAATGTCTTCATCCACAAAATTTAATAGAATAAAAATTCTCTAGGGGTCTCTACATGTTTCGAGCGTAGAAACGTTCATCATCAGGAGGCAGAAAATGTATTTAGTGCTGATGGTTTTAGCAGAAGAGAAAATGGTATGGAACCTTAATGAAGCTTTTATGGAATTGAAAAATTGATGTGTAGAAGAGACATAATATTATTATGAAGTAAATTGATAAAGGTTCAACCATACTGAGTATGTTAAAAAAGTTATTGAAGGGGGTCTAAACCAACCAAATAAACTGGGGAAGAAGAAAAACCTTCCTGAAAAGAAGGGGTCATAGATTATTTAAAATTTTTTATAAAACTTTTCAAGTTTATGTCAGTAAGACATTATAAGGATGAAATTGTCATATCAGAATGTGTAAAAAATAGAAATTACAATTAAAATCAAAGAGTGAAGAAGTAAAACAATTTTTAGAATATTTTTTTTTTAAAGAAAGTAAGTAGGTACCTACAAAATTACATTGCAAAAAGTGTATTGTGGGGTACTGAGAATTAAAGCTCAGGAACCCCCGCAAGCGGTTAATTTAAAACCAATAAAATTGATTGATAAGTTGCACATTTTTTAAAAATCATAAGGTTGTTTACGTCCACGTGTTGGGACCATAGACAAGCGAGTTGCGCGCACTCAAGGATAGATAGGAAACTTAACATACTAAATTGGTTCCCTGATAGCGCCACATGCGACCGGGGGCCAAACTAAATATAGTCGTGGTGGGGGTAGGCGCCAAGCATAAAAAATTAAATTTTATTATTATTTTGAATTCAAATTTTCGCGCTTCTAACTTAACGGAAAAGTTTGAAGCGCGAAACATCTGATTCAAGTTAAAATAATTTGGGAGAACGAAAGGAAATTATAACAACGTTTCTGATGTGGCGACAAGATTTATTAATAATTAGATATTTACATAAATAGGTTTTAAATAAAAAAAAAACAGCTTAAATTATTATATTATTATTTTCTGTAGATTTTTCTAACAATTCCGTGTTATTTTCAAAGTTTTTATTTAATAAACTAGTTATTGTACCTTGTAGTTCATTAAGTTGTGAAGTAAAGTTTCTTTCTATATCTTTAATAGCTTTCTCTGTACTTTCCAATCGTTGGGCGACATTATTGAAGTCTTCAGGAGGTTCCACGCTTTTGTAAATTGCCTTGGTTTTTCTTCCCGATTTCTTTGGTCGCGACATATTAAATATATATGATTCTCAAACTACCGACTGCGCCATGTTAAGTTTATAAATTATATATGAATAATTATTTAATAATAACTTTATTTTTTATATATTTTACAAATCAATCATAAAATGACAATGACAATCTTTCACCAGTCTAGGTAAGACTTCAGAATCTGTTACAATAAGCCATATTTTTATCTTTCTCGCACATATGCTGGTACAGTTTAATACAGAGAGAGAGGTACAGAACGTTGGCCATGCTCATTCTAAATGAATATTCTGTTCCTACCAACGATTAGGAGATGAACAGCCCTATAAAACAAAATTCCTACAATAGCGCCACTAGCGACCGGGGGCTAAATTAAACGAACAGGGGACGACCTTCACCATTTAAGTTATCCTAGCCTGGTTGGGACAAAAGTGAATGAGAGATGAATTAATTGATTGACAGATATACCTACTGACAGGTAGTATGGCGGTAAAATTTAAATTAAGTAAAAGAAAGAGAGGAAATTATTGATAGAAGAAAAGCATAATTAAAGTTAGGTAGATATAATACTACTAGCCAATTACCTAAAATAAACAATATAACTTAAAAACTAAAGACGTTTTATGTGGGAGAAAAATAATTTAGGTGGTTGAAGAATAGGTACCCTAAAATTTTTTTTGTGTGTGGTGACATCTGTAGATGAAAATATTAAATGGCGCTGTATACATGTCATGTTGAGAAAAATTGGTATTCTGCAGTATATGTTCTGCCATCTATGAATGAATGAATTAAATATTTTATATGTGATATAATAATATAATAGTAATTTACGTAACTAGTCTTCTTGAAGCCGTAGCCAAGTCCTGGAAGCCTGCGATGCGAGTTCAAAAAAAGCGTTTTTTTAAAACCGATCAGAAAATATACACTTTCTGGACAATTTCTCGTCTAGAAAATAACCTCCAATTTATGAAATTTTCTTACCGAATCTCCCACGCAGCAGAATTAATTCCCGATAATTTTTTTCTCGGGTTCACTAATGTTTTTGTTGATAGAAAATTTCCTTCGTCTTCGATAATTTTCTATCAACAAAACCATTCGTGACCTTAAAAAAATTATCGGTAATAATTCTGCTGCTAGGGAGATTATAAGTGATAAAGTCGATTCACTCAGTAAACCTGCAAGATGGCCGACATGTCATATGACAAAAGTCATTGAAAATGCAAAAATTTGTTTTATTTAGCTGAAATATGACTTTTGTCATATGACATGTCGGCCATCTTGCAGGTTTACTGAGTAAATCGACTCTAACTACATTTCGATGTATTGTCGAGTGACAGTTTGTTGAATTTTAATTTGTTTATGTCAAACTTGTTTCGCGAGTGCGCAAATTTAAAAATATGAATTCAGATTTTGAATTATCCGACACGGGAAATGAGATTCCAATAAAAATTTTGGAAGCAGCAAGGAAAGCGACTTACGATATACATATTACCAGTAAAATCAAAAGCCCGTTACGAGAAGTCATACGACGCATTTAAAAATAATATAAAATAAAATAAAGTAATCAATGTATATCGAAGTATCGGTAAAAAAAAAAAAATATTGTACGTCACGCAACCGAAAATTAGTGTTTTGCAGGTCTCTCCAAGCTTTCAGGACTCGCCTACAGCTCGCCCTGGAAATGCTTGTTTCGACCTGAAAAACACGACTTTCCGGTCTTGTAACGTAAATTACTATTTCGGGGCTATTGCTTTTTCCCCAAACCGGCCGGAAAGTAAAAAACAGTCTTGAATGTTCCCCCTTTCAACCCTTTCAGGACTGTGACAGGAAAAATGTTACTTTTTTAAAGAAAAAGCGTCCGGAAAGTGGTAGACTATTGTGTTCAGAGAAACAAAAAGTCTCTTTGATATCGTATTTTTACTACGTATTAAAGTTAGTATAGGCCAACGGCATTACTTTGCGATAATACGTTCCTCAATTATCTAATTAAAACTTTAAATTAATACCGTTAGCCTCTATCCAAAAGACTATTAAGTCCATGTTGTGGCAAGAAAATATGATCTCACATAAACCTTTTTGTGTATAACCCTGTATATTTATGTCTGTTTTGATGTCAGATTAAGATTATGACATTGCAATTTCCTGTTGTAGATGGAAGCACAAAAGATCAGCGGCTTTAAAGATAAGCCCAAAATGAGCTTTATATACCGAATTTGGAATGTATAATAGGATGATATCCGTCTTCTTAAGGTTTTATTTTCTGTTTGCATTACTTCTTGTTCATTCATGACTACCTGCGTAGATCGACATAATGAATTGTTTATTTATTCATTGAGGATTAACCTGTTGTAAAATAAAAACTTAAGTAGAACAAACTATATAATAAAACAAATAACTTTAGTGTAGCGCCTCCGAACATTTCATTCACGAAGCAAATTTTATATAGGTAAAGTGTTTGCAGAATTATACCGTTGACTCTTACTACCAAAAATAAACTACCTGATTAAACCCTATTGTTTACGCCTCAACCTCTTCAAAGGGGATTAAATGGGATCAGGGTCGGCTTGAAAATGTACCTACACTACATGATTTATTTTCATAATTTAGTATAAATAGATAGGTATTTTTAGTTTTAGGTAGGTACCCATAATAAATGTAAAATAATGATAACAATTAATGATAATTGAAAATAATATAATTTAAAAGTATACCTATTAGGATAACAAGTACAATAAAAATTAATTAAATTCTAAAAAACTATTCATAATTTATTTAAAATTTAACTCTGTATCACTATCACTATCTTCATCTAAGCCTAAACTTATAATTAAGGGTTGAACATTTGTAATCATACAATTGTAAGAATTTTCCACCTTAAGTACATGCTGTACACAGTTTTTCCAGTTGTCTGCAGAAATTTTTCTTACTTCGTTTTTAATAAATTCTACTACAGATGCATTTAATGTAGGAGAAATATTATTTCTCCTAATAGTGGATTTTAATTGGTGCCATATTAGCTCAATAGGATTGAATATACAATAGTATGGAGAAAGACGCAACACTGTATGTCCATTTTCTGCTGCAAGTTTGTCACACTCGTATTCCTTATTTATTTTAAAAGCTTTTAATACTTCTAGTAGTTCTTGTTTTTTGTAAGTTTCTTCAAAATATAAATCATTTTCAATCATAAAATTTTGAATTTCTGCTTTTGTGTTATTAGAATTGGGAATGATTTTTGCTTGCCGACTATGATAACTAGCATTGTCCATTACAAGGACGCTATTTTCAGGTATATTTTTAAGGAGTTTATGTTTAAACCAATCTTCAAAAAGTTGTGCGTCGGTATCTTGATGGTAATCTAAAGAAGAAACTGCTATGTTTTTAGCTGAAAGCAACAGACAATTTGGAACAAACTCGTTCTCTGAACCAGCATGTAATATTGTGATTCTTTTGCCTTTATTTGATGGTGCCTTGGTTTGACATTTTTTGGAAGAATCATCCCAACCTTTTCTTGGAGTGTCATGGGTATCGATGTTTCGTCAAGGTAAATAATTGGACGATTTTCTTCTCTAAATTGTTTAACAGCTGTTAAATATTTAAGTCTCCATTCCCGTAAACGTTAAGATTCCATTAATGCTTGTCTTTTATTAATGCTTCGGTATTTAAAACCCAGTTTACGCAATATTTTCCTAAAGCTTGAAAGGCAACAAGAGATATTTGTTTCGTCTTTAATCAGCCGCTCTTTCAGGGAAATCAAAGTGGGTACAGTTTGTGCCTCATACATATTTGGTAAATCTTTCTTCTTAATAAATCCATGTCATTTTCATCAATGCTTCTAAATGTGCCAGAATCACTCCGATATTTTCTAGGATTAACAGGTTTAAGTACTATGTCTCTTACCGAAGATAAAGGAGTCTTTGTCAAAGTAGACGTATCTGCTAAAGCATCCATCGAATTAAATTTTCTACTCAACAAAGATTGATACACATTTTTAATTATTATTTTGGCATCGGTAGATAAATGCTTTCTTTTAAAAATGACACTTGAAGATGCCCCCCTATCAGCACAATTCCAAGGACGCCATATTCTACCACTAATAAGCCTAACTAAAAATTACTCGCCGGAAAACCACTAAAGACTAAAATTATTAGAAATCAGTTTGTATTTATATATGAATCAGGCATAGGTATAAATTGAATTTGTACCTGGTCCGGCTCTGCTCGAAAAGGTTTTAAAATTTGGGATTTCATTATTTATTTTATGGTCAAAGGGATAATGAGGGTTTATTGCAGTCAAAAGAACAACGGTATAATTCTACAAATACTATATAAGCTATTAATATATATATAAATAAATAGTAGTTACTACTAACTACTATTTATTTTATGGTCAAAGGGATAATGAGGGTTTATTGCAGTTAAAAGATCAACGGTATAATTGTACAAATACTATACATACTTCTAAGTCACTAGCTAGTAAAAATTTATTTCAAATTGTAATATTACATTAATTTATGTTTCTACAATCTTACACAGTTAGGAAAATGATCTAACACAAAACGTTTGCTAAGACAGGGCCGTATCTGAGGTTTTTTTTAGGGGTTCAAACCACCCCCCCCCCCTCCGAAAATAATAAAATCCTTATATGTTTGTTTTTGTGTATGTTTAAATCTATGTTTAAAGCGTTACTAGTATCTTTTGGCCACTGGTCTAACCCCCCCCCCCCCCCCCGAAATTTTGGTTTAGATACGGCCCTGTGCTAAGACATAGTTTGTATTGATAGTTTAGTTTGTATTAACCCATATTAAATAAATTGGTAGTGTATCAAACCCGCTTTAGTGTTATATAAATTCCAGTGTTTTTGTTGGTAGTAATCAGTTCCATTAGCAGCACAGTCCTATTGAATAATGAACTACCTACTTTTAAAACAACAATTTTGTTAAGATATAAATGGTTTATTCTCAATGAGACGCATTTTGTTCCCTGTACAGCGCTTTCCTACAATTAAGAAAGCAGAACATCGTCTCCAAAAACGAATTGTATACGTTAGAACCTATAATCCATAAGACGTTGGTGGAGGTTCCTAGTGATCGGTAATCGCCGCGCGCCGTAATATTAGTTTTAACGTATTGGTTGCGCAGGTCACATCGTTGTTTGGAGTCTTCTAGCTATCCTGTCTCTTAAAAGACTGAAAGTAAATATTTACAACTATATATTTTTGAAGTTCAAATAATAAATGAAATGCACTGGGTTTATAACAGAGTAGGTTTAATATTTTAAAAAATCCAATATGGATTCTTATCTGTCAAATTTGGACCCTATATTATTTTTGACATTAAATTTGTCTTCCTTGCAAAAACCACTTGGGAGCATGTCATTGAGCCCAATGAATAAAAATGTAGCAATTGCTTTTTCTTATAAAATCGAAGTAATTTCTTGAAACCAATGAATAATTACGAAAGTAATTGCTTTTGCGTCCAGCAATTGCTTAAAAGTGCAGAAATTGCTTCTAGTCAATGCTTTTTCTTAAAAAATAGAATCAATTGCTATAGTTTGCTTAAAATGAAAATGTGATGAATAAATTAAGGAATTGCTTTTTCTAGTGTAGCAATCGCTTTCAACTTTTTAAGATAGGTCGACCCTGCATTATTTGCTTGATAGCAGTCAACTTTAGTTCTCCGCGGCATACACGTGCGTCGCTCTTAATTTGTGTCTTCAATTACGGCTGAATATATGAACGTCCGTACAAGAAAAATCTACAGTGTACGTAAAAATTGCAGATATGATGATTTCAGAAAGTTATATCGATTTGACTGCGAAAATGTTGAGCGGTTAAGTTAACAAACGCTAGTTTTCGAACTTTTTATCCTGTTTTCCTCCGGGCTTTGGAAAATTCGCATATAGCAGGTAATTTAACCCCTACGGGGTTGTTTACTAATGATGATAAATCCCAATAATAGAAAAAATAAAATTCGTTTACAATGACACGTAGGGGAAGGCGCCTATGTACACTACACCCTGTATCAAAACTTATACCACCATTTAAAAGTACCAACCTTAACTCATGTTTTAAGCTATTGAGAAATGTATTCAGGCAGATAGTTTTCAAGTTACAAGCTTTCAAAGTTAAAAATTGATCCTATTCACCCCGTTTTACGGTACTTACTTAAATATTCATTATAAAACTTTAAAAATATACAAAAACTATTTTTTTGGTAAAAAAAATAAAAAAGAAAAAATCACCAAGTATGCCATCATAGGCAACTGCATTGCCTATGATGGCATACTCCAGTAAAATGCAAAAATCTGAAAGATGCATACATGTAAAAGGAATATTTTTGTTACAGTTTGCACATTTTTATTGTTAAAAAATTCAAGCACATAAAACTGTTTAAAAAAATTTAAAATAATATATTACATTCTAGGGAACATGCTTAAAACTTTTAAAAAAGATAATGAAAACATCAGGATAGTACAATCTAAGGATATATTAAAAAACTTTAAAAAGCATATAAGTAGTGACATATCTAAAAGAAAAGTAATTTCGTTTTGAACGTGACGCCTATGATGGCATACCTATTTATAGGTATGCCATCATAGGAAATCAATGGATATGCCATCTAAGGAATATGTCACACTTCTAGTAAATAAATTATAAAAAAAATAAAACCATAACTTAGATTTAAAATAATCATAGCAAAGTAACATATACATCCTATAGTTATCGGAAAAAAATCGTGCATTCTAATTTAATGCACCTAACATAATAAATTTTTGTTTTAAAAACTGGCTAATATTACTTCGGTTATTAACAATTTCTGTTCTATTAAATAACTTTACATAAAAACGTCCGTCACAACTGAAATTCGACTCACAACTGAACGGTCATACGGTCAATACGCGCGCCCGTCTAACTGTGCGGGATGACGCAAAACCGGTTTATTCCAAATATACTTGGGGTATGCCATCATGGGAAGTATGCCATCAAAGGCAACCTTCCCCTACCCCAAAAAAATTTCGTTGCTGTCTAAACATCGCTAACTTTACACAAATCAATAAAACCACAGAGAAAACGGAAAACGTATCAACAAAAATGGCGAGGAGCCGGTTCTGGAGAGTATTTTGAGAATATCACTAAACAAGGCAAACCTAATAACTAGAGGGTTGTGCGCATACGCATACCTGTAGGCCGGCAAGGGATGTGTCTGGCGAGCAGGGGTGTAGCTATCGCCGTATCAGCCGTATCAATGATACGGGGCCCCCGGGCCACAGGGGCACCGGCTCCAAACGTGTGTTAGAAAAATTCATAAAATATTATCCACAATCTCACTTAAACTCTTAGGCAGTACCTCCGAGATAAAAGTCATATTAAGACGAACGTGCCGAATGTAAAAATATAATTAACATTTTAGAGAGCTACGATTTTATAGTGGTTGTCCTTTTTTTTTCACTATTTGAAATTATTAATCCTGTTTCTAAAGCTCTACAGCATCAAAATAATGACTTACAGAAAGCTAGCATTTTACTTAGTAATCTTTTGAATATACTGAGCGAAATAAGAAAACAAAATTCATTCCATGGTTTGCTGAACGAGTCCAGAGAACTAGCAAAAGAGTGGGGGGTAACAACTATTTTCAAAAATAAAAAAAAGAAGATAACGAAGCGTTTTTTTGATGAGTTATTAGAAGATGAGAGAATTTCAGACCCGGAATCGTACCTACTTCAAAGTCAATGTGTACTATTGCTGTTTAGATATATTAATTTCTCAAACTAAACAAAGATTTCACGGCGTCTGTGACCTAAGCAAAATGTTCGAAGTATTACAACCAGAGAAGCTCTTATCTTTTTCAAACGAAATAATTAAAAAGTATACCGGAAAACTGTCAGCTAAATACAGTACAGATAATAATATGTCAGTTGATCTTTATGAACAATTGATTGCTTTTAAAACATGCTTAAAATCTGAAATTCAGAAAATTTATTCCATTAAGGAACTATTACTAATTAATAATTATTGCTAATAAAATTCAATAGCCTTACATCCAGTTTTCCAGAGGTAATAACAGCATGTTTTTTGTTCTTGACCCTTCCGATTACAACTGCAACAGCTGAAAGAAGTTTTTCGAAATTGAAACTAATAAAAAATTATCTAAGGACTTCTATGGGACAGAAAAGGCTATCAGACTTGTCACTATTGTCTATAGAGGCAGAAAATTTAGAAAAACTAAAATCGTCTTCAGCTATGAATGATTTAATAAATAAGTTCGCCGAACAAATGGCAAGAAAAGTGTATATTTGATTTAAATTGTTTGGCTAGCTTAGTTCTTAGAAATTAATTGTAAGTTATAACGTATAATCAATATATATTTATTTTAATTCAATGCGAGCGTTTTCTCCTTTTGTAAAAATTCTTTACCCTTCATTTGGGCCCCCCAACCAATTTTGATACAGGGCCCGTCTAAGGCACGCTACGCCACTACTGGCGAGCCATGCATACAAACGCTTTTTTTTCATCCATAAAACTTAACTTTTGTTTGCGCACTAGATAAGTTGTACGGATCTAAATGTAAATGTCTATGGTTATGACCAATTATCAAGCGATCAATTTGCTTTAAACCTTGCTTGTGTAATAGTTTACATCTCGTGCTCGTTGACCTACGGAACGTTAGCTGAACAAAATGACATTTTTAAATTTGACGGCTGAATGCTCCGAAAAATTGCCCATTGTATTCTTATAGGTTATTTCCGGTCATGCATACACAATCAAGCAAATTACGGTGCAATTTAGGAATCAGTTCAATATGTTTTATTCGTCCTAGCTTGAGGTCAAAAAATCTACACCGAACTGTGTCAGCAATAGACTTTGGTAACGTTTATTAATTCTATACAGGGTATTCATTTGAAAACTTCCCACCTCGATTTTCCTGCTTTAAAATGAAAATGTGGAAAATCGCTCGGACCGGTCGATTTTTATTTCGAGGGGGACATCTTTTGCGTATACTGTCAATCTTGTTACTTCAAGCCCCTAGGAGGGAGGGGGGTAAGATCTAAATCTTAAATGAATATTTTATATAATTTTTTTGGATTCTGCATAAAATTCTGAACATTTTTTAATGAAAGCATTATTAGTCTATACCTAACAGTTTCCGAGATATTGACTCTTGAAAAGTGACATTTTTGAACTTTGACAGCGTCTAGCTTTCTAACTGTACGTCTTAGAGCAAAACGGCTTACATGTCTCTATCTTCGATTTTTATTATCTTTCCAATAGTGTGAACTTTCGGTTAAACCGGATGTAAGAAATATAGTACTTCCGGTTTGACCGGAAGTTGACACAATTGGAAAGATAATAAAAATCGAAGATAGGGACATGTAAACCGTTTTGCTCTAAGACGTACAGTTAGAAAGCTAGACGCTGTCAAAGTTCAAAAATGTCATTTTTCAAGAGTCAATATCTCGGAAACTGTTAAGTATAGACTAATAATGCTTTTATTAAAAAATGTTCAGAATTTTATGCAGAATCCAAAAAAATTATATAAAATAGGGGTATCCATTTAAGATTTAGATCTTACCCCCCCCCCCCCCCCTCCCTCTTAGGGGCTTGAAGTAACAAGATTGACAATATACGCAATGTCCTTCTCGAAATAAAAATCGACGGGTCCGAGTGATTTTCCACATTTTTATTTTAAAGCAGGAAAATTGAGGTGGGAAGTTTTCAAATTAAATCCCTGTATATTATTTAGCAATTTTCTGCATACAAGTTAACGTTATAGGTACAGTTGACGACATATAAATTCGTGCACTCCACCCATACATAACTCAATTACAACAAAATTGGGTAAAACTGGTTTCTCACCTTGCTGCTTATACCTGGATAGAGCAACAGCTATATACATTGCTGTAAATTATTGTATATATATACGATTTTTTACCATAAGTAATAAAGGTTATTTCTAAATATTTTTGTGTTTAAATTACAGCCGCGAAATAAGAGAATTATTAAATAAAACCAGAAAAACTACCAAACTATGAAACCAAAAAGGGTAAATTATTAACAAACAAAATACTAATATTTAATTGCTGCGCCATTGGATTCTAAGACTAATCGTAATCTTCTTAGCATTGACAAAATAATTTTTCTGGTGTAATCCGGAGTTAGCCCTTCCCAAATTTATTCAATTTTTTCAAATAACTCTATTTCATTCTGTCGTTTAAAAGTTATTTTGTACATTTTTTTCGATCAATCCCCAAACATTTTTAATTGGATTTAAATCAGGACTTCTTGAGTACCAAGGTAGGCAACATGTTACGTTGTTTTGTCTAAACCAGTTTCCTATATTTCTTGCAGTATGCACAGAGCAGTTATCCTGCTGAAATATAAAGTTATTTCCTTCAAAAACTATCGCGGCATAGAAAAGAAAAACATTTTCCAAAATCTGAAGAGATATACTCGTATATTACTGCTTAGTTATATATATATAATATTCCAGCATACACCTGCACTGTAAACACTTATCTATGCCCACACATTAACGGAGAAACGTCCACTGGTTTGCTTTTTTTGAGTATACCTACTTCTCATCATATCGGGAATTTGGTGGTCTATATACTCGAATCCTTCCATTATATGTAGACTGAAAAGTTTTCTCATCGGAAAAGATAACAGTTTGCCAAAAAAATAATTTTCTGGTAAATATAACATAGCAAACCCAATTCTCGGCGTTGTGCAGTTCTAGATGAAGCAGGAAATCCTGTTATGTGCATAGCGGATACTGCAGTTTCAAATTGATTTTGCCTTAAATGCCATTAAACCTTTTTTTGATTAATTATCGTTATAGGAAATGTTCCTCACAGGTGTTCATACTTTTGGAAAAATACCATCATTATGCAGTATCTAAAATTACCAAATTGTAATAAGTATAAGGGAGAGTGGGGGAATTGTGCGCACTTAAGCGGAAATCGTTATAGCACTGATGTCATTGTAGATAATTTAAATGTAAATACCGTAATGAAAGGGCTATTTAGTTTACTCTTAGCATGTAAACAAATTTTAGGAAAAAATAAAATATTTAAAGTACAATATTCCTGAAAGTACAAGAGTGCTTTTGCGCACCATTTCCCACCGTTGCGGGTAATCATACGCAGAGGGTGGGGAATCGTGCGCATTCAAAGTATTAAGTATTTCGGCGTAGCTTTATCTCAGGTAATCTCCTTAAAAATCCATACATCGTCCTTCCCAGCTAATCCTTTTCCTTTGTCGAATTTATGGATAATGTTAAGTTGCTCAGGATACCTAAAAGCTAGTCGTCACATGGGTGTTAGGCCATAAAATAGATTTGCTAGCTTTAAAACGTACTCTCTTAACTCAGATTAGATTTTCTCTGAACTGAAAACACAGGCTGGTAACCCAAACGAGGAAGCTTCGAGTTATTCCGAGAGTGTCGATCCAGGAATATTGAAGGCCCTTCCTACCTCCCTTATTTTTCTGCTATCATTTCTTATCGCCAATAATGCGTTTTTTAAATCTTCTGCTGTATAGGCAAGAATTGTGGTTTTCCTTGTATAAGTTTTAGGCATCTATAAGAAAAAATTACCAATAGATTACGTGTGGGGGAATCGTGCGCATGCACGCGCATGATTACCCCTTTAGGTATTAAATGACAATATTTTATTCAGTTAGCAAACAACTTAACCTAACAATGTAAAACAAGCATCAATAGATGCCAAAGATCATACTTTTACATAAAATAAATATGTTCTATCGATTAGGGAAAAAAAATTGACTCACCGTCTTATTTTCAGATATCAAAAAATTCTAAAAATTTGCTTGATTTCAAATAAACAGAGCTGGTTCCATGCAAACGTTTATGACTGATGTGACTAATGGTGTCGGTGCTCCACAATAGGAAGGCGACAGCGTTGCACTCCTCAGTGACGGTTAAAAGCCCGCGAACTATGAAATAATTTGATGCGCACGATTCCCCCACTCTCCCCTACATTATACAGGTCATTCTTTTAGAAGAAGTTCGACCTCTCTTTTGGTTGAAACAAAGGCTGATATTTTAATGTTAAAAAAAAGCCACGGAGATTGGAAGTCTTATTCTGTAGCGGAAGGCTACATTGAAGATTCCATTTCAAGAAAAAAGGAAATATCAAATGGAATTCTTGCAGGAGAGGAAGGTACTTTAGGTTTACATTTTCCTGTCCAAAATAATTCAAAAGTATTTCAGTTATAAAGTACTTCAATAAATACTGCTGAAAATCAAGAAAATGTCGCTGTTAGTAATTTTATGTCTAGAAGTGGAATTGCATTTTCTAAATGCAATAAATGTACCGTGCGAGCAAAAATTATTTGCATCAAAGAGGATTTGGATTAAAAAACGTAGGGCTTGGTCTAGATCACAATGATATGGGGACGATATTTATATCTAACCAAATCTGGGTTAAAATTTTCTCAAATTCATATTATGACATGATATGCCAAACTAATGAGTAATAAAATGAGTAGACAAATACAAATTTATTTTTGTTGTTTACAAAATTAACAAAGTAAGAATATACAGAAAGGAAAAGAAAAATAATTACATGTATTTTGAGAATTCACATAACCGGAGAGGTGGAACCAGGCTTCATCCGAAAAAAATTTCAGATCTAATAAATCATTTCTTTCCAATAAATTTTGGGTAAACCATTGAGAGTAATTCCTGCGTCTTTCAAAATCTGCGGCTTGTATTTCTTTTAATACTTGCACCTTATAAGGAAATAAATTTAGCTGCTGCTTAAGAATAGTCCTGCATGTTCCATAAGATCTTTCCACTTCTTGGAACAGGCGTCTTATACAATTTGTTGGCGTATTTTGCATTATTTCACGAACGTTTGCAACAAGTTCTTCTGTTCTTACATATGTTCTTCCTGCTCCTTTTTTGTATTGTATATAATCTGTTTCCCTAAACACAGTCACGGTTCTTTTCAAGCAATGATAAAAATCCCCAGCAATAAAAGCAACGTTAGGAAGATCTTCGTGAAAATCGTCCATGCACAAACCCGGATTGTATTGCCACTTACCATTTACTCTAACCCGTTTCGAAAATAAGCTTCAACCATGAATGTTTTGTGCTGTTCCGTAAAGCCCATTGTGTGAATTGTTCAAGAAATTGGAAAAATTAGCGATGAATTAAATTACTTGTAACGACTGTCAAAGATGACGGAATAACTGATTGATTGTTAATTCAGGTAGTTACTGACACCCAACAGATATTAAGCTTTACGGCTAAGCATTATGTCCTTAGATGCAAGGCACTCTTTGATGCAAATAATTTTGGCTCGCACGGTACTTGGTTGGCCAGGCCAGTTGCCTAAAAGATTTTGTATACACCTCAGCCGAATGATCAACTGCCTTGATACACAGATAACTCATTAAATTTGTCCTGTTAAATTTGTTTTTATTTTCGAGCTTTAAATAACACTGACATAAAACTGAGTAATTTATTTCGTCATCGCAGTTTTTACTTAATTCAATAAAAGTCATTAATACCATCATCTTATGCGCACTGGATGACTAACATAAAATGCATATTTACCTATAATTCAATATAATTATCAATTGTTACGCTTTGATTCGTAAGAAATTTTGCGGTAGCACAAGCCCTTTTCTTTGTTTATTTTAAAATATTAAACCCACATAAAATTATTATACTGTATGTCTATAATAAACCATAATAAACAATAAAATGTATATATTGTATAATACAGGAGAAGGGTAGTCTTGACCGATTAGTTAAACAACAAGAAATTTAATTCTTGGGGTATCAGTCCTGATGAGGGCTTGATTAAATGAAAATGCTTTTTTAAGCTACGCCAAGCTTTCGATAATGTTTATTATCTTCTTCAGGGTGCTAATTAGCATTATGTAAGACAGCCAATATGAGCATTGAAAAGTAATGCGTGGAAAATGGAAATTATTTTACTACATTTTCACCAGGTAATGACGATGGCTTGTACGTCTAGTTTCATATATTATATATTACCTATATACAGTGTGGTTGTTTAACTGTGCAACATATGGGGCTTTTTTTATTACCGATTTCTCAGAAAATTTTATTCATGATAAAAGTTGGAGCATGTTCGATTATCATATTAGGCGCACTTGGAATGGTTGCAAGTCAAACGGCGTGCAGGGTAGGCCAAAAAATAGAAAACTTGTACAAGAATAAAATACCCCTATTTCAAAAAATTCAGCAAAATGTTATTATAAATGATGTGTAAAAGAGACATATTAGGGAGAAATTGATAAAAGTTAAAACATACTAAGTACATTGAGACATACTGAGTAAGTAAGGAGTCAGTGAATAAGGTCTAAACCAACCAAATACTGGGGAACAGGGCCGAATTAAGGTCGTTTGACGCCTTAGGCCAGACAAATTTTGGAACCTATTTTTTTCAATTTCGAAATGGATTTTTAAAAAACGTAATCTCGTAAAAATATGTTTTTCAAGCGGAAATTTGCACGTTTTGTTGCAGAAAAAACTCATAGATTATTTTAATTGTAATAATGTAATAAATGTCTATTATACATACTCAGGGAAAATTATAAAACAAAAAATAGAAGTATAAACAAACAACTTAACATTAATGAATAATGTTTACAAAATGTGAAATGAATAAAACAATTAACTCAAAATATCATAACTTAATAAGAGTTTGGTAGTTTCCAAAGTTCAAAAAAACTAATCGACTAATCCAAACACATAAAAACACAAATTCAGCGCTAAGAATCAAATGATTTTGGTAGATTGGTTCCTTATATAAATAAGTACACAAAATGATATAAACTAAAGTATAGGAATTACTTCTATAACATCATTTTAATAACGACTCGTTATTAACGAGATCAATGACATCAACAAATAAATAAAGGTAATAAAAGGAACAGTTTTCGTGGCCCAATGCCCAAAAACTTTAATTAAAGGTAATTTTAAAAATAACGACATATTTTTAAGAGTATTAAGATCAGGCCCGTAGCCAGAGTTGCATTTTAAGGGGGGCACAGATATTTTTAGGGGGGGGGCTACTCAGACACATATGTATTTTTATAATGTTAAAAGTATATAACGCCAACATACCTACTTACGGATAAATGAATATTATCCTTATGCAGCATTGGCATTGGTATAATATCTAGATACTAATTTTTAATAAATTCTACCTTTCCTAAGTGACATAGAAAGGTAAACACCCATATATATTTTATTATATTGACGTAGGTACTTAATCATATATTTTAATAATTATTTTTTGCTTATACCTACATAATATAGTAATATGTAGAAGCAAAGAAAATAATAGCTTTGCGTAGCTATTATTTTCTTTGGTATGGTAGAAGGTAGAAGACAATACATATATGGTCTCAGATATAGCTAATAATAATTGATTAAGGTAATAAGTTATATTTTTGAAATATTTCTGACATGTAATTTTGTTGTGTGGGTAATTTAATTCTTTTCAAACTAAACAAATATATACATTTACATGCAAAAAATTATTAAAATAAAATTACAACTCATGGGTATTTACCTTTCTTTGCACTTAGTGTATTAAATATAGCTCTCTGCAATTCTGCAACATAACTAACTGAAACTTTGACTAGTAAAACATTAAATTACTTCATTACTTTGCAAAAGGGTTTAAATCTGTTCTACTTTCTGCACGAATAAAAAATTCCAACCAAATAAATTACATCTCTGGGGTTCTGGTTCTGCTCTGCAAAACAGCTAAACAGCAACTAACAGTTGTCACAAAAAGATCATAAATTAATATACATAAACACCCTTTGAAAACACACCGTATGCCGCACGACGGCGCGGCGCCGATTGGCGGTACCGGTGGACAAAGAGGCGGCATTTATATGACGAGAATTGAATAAATAATATTGAGGCTTATTTCACGTAAACGCTAGCGCTAGCTGTTCCTTCTATTAAAAAAACTAACGGGATATTTGATTATAATAGTAAGTTAAAAATAATATAATAGTAAATTAAGGTATTAATTTTTCATTCATTCATTAAATAAATGAAATTTTTAATGAATGACAATATTTCAGTGGATGGACAAGAAAGGCCAGGGGGGGCAACAAGTAAGGCCAGGGGGGGGCTAAGCCCCCCTGCCCCCCTTCTGGCTACGGGCCTGATTAAGATATTAGAAATGTTTTTTCGACATTTTTTACTCGAGAAATTTGGAATAATGTCGTCGAAGGAAGTTGATTTCACAAGATCTGATAACTAAATAGTCTTAATACTTTAATTTAGAATATTTTTCTTTAGATTGGAATGTGGAATGTTCTTTATACTTTATAGGTATGATAATTAGCAATTATGCCATAGTTTAAATAGTGATTTAAATGTATAAAGTAATTATTATTATAGGTACACTGAAATTCGTTAAAAAGCCGCGGCGCCCATTGCGTTCGTGGCGCCTTAGGCCATGGCCTATTTGGCCTAGTGGTTAATCCGGCCCTGCTGGGGAAAAAGAAAAACCTCTGTAAAAAGAAGGTTTTTTAATTACAGAAAAGCTCCATTAAGGTTCTTCGCCATTTTGTCGTCTGCTAAAACCATCAGAACTAAATATATTTTCTGTCTCCTGATGATGAACGTTTCTACGTTCGAAACATGTAGAGACCCTTACGGAATTTTTTCTAGTAAATTTTGTGGAGGAAGACCTTTAGTTTTTCTTTCTTTCCCATATTTATATTCAGTTACCTTTTTGAGATTTGTTTAATTAATTTTAATGTCGGGATTGCATGGTGGTTTACTTTTCTGTTTAACAACCATAAACACTGTTTTCTGGCTATTTAAATATAATTTATTCACAGCCAATTAAAATATTTTACTAAATCACTATTGGAAGTTTCTTCGAGTTGTTTTTTGATTTCCTTAGAGTTATACACCCAACTAGCAAAATTATATTTATAATGATTGTATAAACCACTACATAAGGAAAGTTGATAAAACCAAATTATTTTTAAAGGGGTTTTTAAACCGTAATACGATTGCTATACAACCAAAAAAGACCCATTTTTATAAAATATTTTAAATCTATAGTGTCTGTATTGTAAGGCTATACAGTCATTATACAATTCGTATAGGTATATTTAAATAACACTTATAAAACTGTTATATAGATATCCTCTTGGGCTGCCTTATAAATTGCATTTATTTTAAACAACAATTTCATTTTATAATGTTGAAGAACTACACCAAAATATCGCAAAATTGCTGTATAACCCAGGTCTTGCAAAATAATATGGATAACATTTATAAGTTAAAATGGCGATGGAATATTTCTAATAAAAAATATTTTGTAATGATAGAATCTTTGACAAACGGCATTAAATGACGAATCTTATGTGCCCGGCAACTTTTTCTGACAAAATATATATACCTTTACAGTAAAAAATGCAAACGCCTTCTCTTTGTCGTAAATTTGGGTTTATTACGATAACAAATATTTAACAAAAAAAGTAAAAATTTAATCTGCAGTATATTTTACACCAGATTTAATAAGTGGATGATAGAATAATTATGTAATTATGGTCTTTGTCTAAAAAAATTTATAATTTTCGTGTATTTTTTGTTTAAGAAAATAACATTTGCATAATGGCGTCAGTCGAAATAGCGAAAGGAAGTGAAAAATATGGCGGATTTTTAATACAATGTTTTCGTTCTCTTTTCGTCATTATACGACGCTTTGGTTGAATAATATTGTCTAATTATACGCTAAAAAGTCGTTTGGTTCTTTTTGGGTCATTATAGGAGACTTTAGTGGTGTAATGTTGCCTATGCAGGCGCTAAAGAAACCTTACATGAACGCCATCTATACCGTTTTTGAAAGGTTGGCAACTCTTAATTAGGTGTATTATAATACTAGACAAAAGTCGAAACCCATTTTTAAATTTTGGGACCATTATGAGTCAACCATGTCCAAAGTAATTAAGTAAGGGGATTTATTTTATTTTATAGTTTGTTGACTTAACTACTTGTGAATTTTAAGGACGTGTTTGTTCCCTTCTCTGTTTTGACCTCTATTTTTAGGTAGGATCTAGAATATATTATTTTATTATATACACTTTGTCAATGAAATTGTATGTTCTTTAACAATAAAGCATGTTTTGATTTAATTTAAACTTGTTTATCGTCATTTTTGTTCTATAAACGGAAATGAGGTTAAGTTGTATAACGCGGTGTTAGTAAACATTTTATTCTAATAAGATACATTTTAATATTATAAGAATTTTATAATAGTGACAATTTCTAAGGTTATGAACGTCTATAAAATAGTTTTAAAGTAGTTCTGTAAGAGTTGTATTGTCTTAATATTATACTAATTTTAATAAATTATTTTAAAGTAAGCTACACAACTTCTTATTCAATGTGTATAAAACTATTTTATAACTGTTGTATACGAGTATTGACAAATACTATACAGTTTATATATACATCTTTTAGAACTATTTTAAAAGGGCTGTGTAAAATGTGATATAATAATTATGCAATACTAATAAAACACAGATACTCCTGATTGCCGTTTCTACTATATTATTTGTTGTATATTCATTCTTACAACTATATTATGGGATAATTTGATTCGTTTGCTAGAATGGTTTTAACTATCGGCATTATAGAACTGAAGTATTCTTTAAATAGCACTAACGAACACCTATATAATACTTTTGTCGTTTTGGATATCCATATTGCTAGTTGGGCAGAGACACTGTGTCATCTGCAAACTTAATATATTGCTGTTCAGTTGGTGTGTTTCAAATTGTGTGCGTACGACAAGTATAGTAGTGATCCGAGAACAGAACCCTGTGCGACACATGTATTTAATTCTTGTTCTTCACTATTTTCACCATTTATTACTGTGTAGTGTTTTCTACCTCTTGAGTATGTTTTCAGCAGATTATGGCATGTGCCACAAAAGCCCATTTTGTATAGTTTGTTCATCAAAAGTTCAATATTTACTGTGTCCAAAGCTTTCTACGGGTCAACAAATACTGCCAGAACATATTTGTTTTGTCTAGTTCACTCGCTAAATAACAATTATTTTATACGCTATAAACTTATCCAATACGGGGTGGATCTATCTGCTCTTGATTACAAGGACAACATTTCTATGCATAATAATGATAAACAAGTGATATTACACAGCAAAAATTATTTGCATTAAAGAGGGCCTTGCATCTAAGAACGCAATGCTTAGCCGTAGAGCTTAATACCTGTTGGGTGTCAGTAACTACCTGAATCAATCAGTTATTCCGTCATCTTTGACAGTCGTTACAAGTAATTTGATTCATCGCTAATTTTTCCAATTTCTTGAACAATTCACACAATGGGCTTTACGGAACAGCACAAAACATTCATAGTTGAAGCGTATTTTCGAAACGGGGTCAGAGTAAATGGTGAGTGGCAATCCGGGTTTGTGCATGAACGATTTTCACGAACATTTTCCTTATGTTGTTTTTATTGCTGGGGATTTTTATCATTGCCTAAAAAGGACGGTGGCTGTGTTTAGGGAAAACGGTTCTATTCAACACAAAAAAGGAGCAGGACGACCATCTGTAAGAACAGAAGAACTTGTTGCAAACGTTCGTGAAATAATGCAAAATACGCCAACAAATTGTCTAAGACGCATGTCCCAAGAAGTGGGAAGATCTTATGGAACATGCAGGACTATTCTTAAGAAGCAGCTGAATTTATTTCCTTATGAAGTGCAAGTATTAAAAGAAATACAAGCCGCAGATTGGCAATACAATTCGAGTTTGTACATGGACGATTTTCACGAACATTTTCCTAACGTTGCTATTATTGCTGGGGATTTTTATCATTGCCTGAAAAGAACCGTGGCTGTGTTTAGGGAACAGGTTCTATACAACACAAACAAGGAGCAGGAATACCATCTGTAAGAACAGAAGAACTTGTTGCAAACTTTCGTGAAATAATGCAAAATACGCCAACAAATTTTATAAGGCGCCTGTCCCAAGAAGTGAGAAGATCTTATGGAACATTCTTAAGAAGCAGCTAAATTTATTTCCGTATAAAGTGCAAGTATTCCAAGAAATACAAGCCGCAGATTTTGAAAGACTCAGGAATTACTCTCAATGGTTTACCCAAAATTTATTGGAAAGAAATGATTTATTAGACCTGAAATTTCTTTCGGATGAAGCCTGGTTCCACCTCTCCGGTTATGTCCATGTTGGGTCCACATTGCACCCTCAAAAACTTGGTGTCTGGTTAGCTGTTTCCCGAAGAAGAATTGTTGGTCCTATTTTTTCCATGACACAGTTACAGCATAGCGGTATAGAGATAATATTTTGAATCCATTTGTATAGCAATTACTTGATGACGAACTACGTTTTGGATATTTTCAACAGGACGTTGCAACCGCCCATACAGCCGCCGAAACTATTAACTACCTACTTATGCAATTTTTTCGACGACAGATTGATCAATTTTCGATCAGACATTGAATTCCCACCTAGATCACCTTGTTTAACGGTTATGGATTACTTCGGTTTTCCTCATTCTTTAAAGAGCACTATTTTTAAAACACCAATTACAAATTTAGAACAATTACAAGAAAGGATTATCGAAGAATGTGGTCACATTTCGCCAGAGATGCTGGTCAACACTTTCGAAAATATGAAGAGACGTGTGAATTTATGCTTGGAGCATGGCGGTGGCCAATTTCAGCAATTTATGTAATTATTTTTCTTTTTCTTTCTGTATATTCTTACTTTGTTAATTTTGTAACTAACAAAATTAAATTTGTATTTGTCTACTTATTTTATTACTCATTAGTTTGGCATATCATGCCATAATATGAATTTGACAAAATTTTAACCTAGATTTGGTTAGATATATCATCCCCATATCATTGTGATCTAAACCAAGCCCTACGTTTTTTAATCCAAGCCCTCTTTGATGCAAATAATTTTTGCTCGCACGGTATTAAAATTGTAAATACGTCACCCTGTAGACCTTTCAGGTATACAACAATGAGGTTTTATTATAACTACAGGTAACAAAAGCCAAGGCGATATACTTTACGTATTATTCAAAAGTTGGTTATACATATCCTAAACATTTCTCACAAGAAAATATTTTTTGAAAAATTAGTTATAATTTAAATTTTTATATTCGTATATTATACCTGTACATTGCGGTTTCCTGTTAAATAAATCGTACATAAAACAAAATCTGGACAAAAATTACAACCGCATTATTGTCTACCACTAACAGCTTTTATTATTAATTTCGTTATTTAAGCAAATGTAGAACAAGCTATTTATTAATCGCCACATTGTAGTCGTGTATGATATAAATTAGTATTTTTTTATTAACCGTGCTTGCTATGAATGGAAGAAATGCATTAATCATTGTAGTTTGCAACATCAGGGCCATTACCATACGAGAATTACATGCTTTCCAAGAAATTTGTTAACATTGCTAGCAAATTCTAAGGCAGACTAAGCGAGTGGGTTGATAACTTTCAATGCAAAAGTTTCAACAAAATTAATTTAATGACAATGGTTTTTTACTATAACAGAATTTATTATCAGCAGCAATTACATCCTAAATTAGATTATTTTGAAAATTACATAAATTTATTTTCAACCAATTAGAAGGCTCCTTTTTGTTTACGTTGCTTATAACAACGGGAGACTATTGCGATAGTCTATAGCCTATTAACTTAATGAATTTAATAAGTGATAATTTTTCTTAGGTATACTACTACTTAATGACAATGGTTTTTTACTATAACAGAATTTATTATCAGCAGCAATTACATCCTAAATTAGATTATATTGAAAATTACATAAATTTATTTTCAACCACTTAGAAGGCTCCTTTTTGTTTACGTTGCTTATAGCAAAGGGATACAATCGCGATAGTCTATAGCCTATTAACTTAATAAAATTAATAAGTGATAATTTTTCTTAGGTTTACTACTACTTAATGACAATGTTTTTTTACTATAACAGAATTTATTATCAGCAGCAATTACATCCTAAATTAGATTATATTGAAAAATTTATAAATTTATTTTCAACCAATTAGAAGTCTCCTTTTTGTTTACGTTGCTTATAGCGACGGGATATTATCGCGATAATTTTGTTAGTTCCTATTAACTTAATAAAATTAGTAAGTGATAATTTTTTTGTCAAAAATTAAGTGCTTTATATCTATTGGCAAAAGTCACTCAGAATAAAATACATTTTGTTGCTAACTTATAATTTTTATTGATACTAACCAATTTGTTTTACATATCGAACACCGGGGCTAAAAGAAACACATCAAAAATTTAACTAAACTCGTCGGAAATATGTTTTTTGAAGTTTCATTTGAAACTATGCAGACTGTAATTTCAGATGTTATGATTGAAAACGAATTAATGTTTATAATGTTCCTGACATTTTAATAATAAACCTTAGTTACTAACAAGTTAAATTAACTCCTATTGTAAAAATATAGTGCGTCATATTTAACTAAACTCATCGGAAATATGTTTTTTTAAATTTCATTTGAAACTATGTATACATGTAATTTCAGATCTTATAGTTGAAAACGAATTAATGTTTTTAATGTTCCTGAAATTTTAGTAATAAACCTTAGTTACTAACAAGTAAAATAAACTTCTGTTCTAAAAATAAAGTGCGTCATATTTAACTAAACTCATCGGAAATATGTTTTTTTAAGTTTCATTTAAAACTATGTATCAGATGTTATGGTTGAAAACGAATTAATGTTTTTAATGTTGCCGAAATTGTAGTAATAAACCTTAGTTACTTACAAGTAAAATCAACTTCTGTTGTAAAAATAAAGTGCGTCATATTTAACTAAACTCATCGGAAATATGTTTTTTTAAGTTTCATTTGAAACTATGTAGAAATGTAATATCAGATGTTATGGTTGAAAACGAATTAATGTTTTTAATGTTGCTGAAATTTTAGTAATAAACCTTAGTTACTAACAAGTAAAATCAACTTCTATTTTAAAAATACAGTGCGTCATATATTAAACTAAACTCATCGGAAATATGTTTTTTAAAGTTTTATTTGAATTTAAAACTATAAAGACATTGGATTTCAGATAACAAATTTGTTACTTAAAGTTTCTCTCATTTTAGTAATAAAAATGGGTTACTAACGGCAAAAATGAACTTCATTTCTAAAACTCTAATTAGTTACAATTAACTAAGGCCGCTGGAAATATGTTTTTGTAGCATTTTAGCAAAAAAATTACAATAAGAAAAAACTCCAAATTATGAAATTTAAGTATCTGTATCTACATCTGTAAGAACAGAAGGAGTGAAATAATGCAAGATACGCCAACAAATTGTATAAGACGCCTGTCCCAAGAAGCGAGTAGATCTTATGGAACATGCAGGACTATTGTTAAGAAGCAGCTGAATTTATTTCCTTATAAAGTGCAAGTATTCCAAGAAATTCAAGCCGCAGATTTTATAAAACGCAGGATGTACTCTCAATGGTTTACCTAAAATTTATTGAAAAGAAATTATGCCAATTTCAGCAATTTATGTAATTATTTTTCTTTTTCTTTCTGTATATTCTTACTTTGTTAATTTTGTAAACAACAAAAATAAATTTGTATTTGTCTACTTATTTAATTACTCATTAGTTTGGCATATCATGTCATAATATGAATTTGACAAAATTTTAACCTACATTTGGTTAGATAATATATTGTCCTCATATAATTGTGATCTAAACCAAGCCCTACGTTTTTTAATCCAAGTCCTCTTTGATGCAAATAATTTTTGCTCGCACGGTATTAGTAATAAATAACTATAAAACTACTTATTTTAAATTATTATCAACTATAGATTTTTTGCAAGACACATAATAAATAACAGAGGAAGAACGACTCTGTTATCTGTTATCGTGTCAATATTCATTCGGAGATCCCAATATGGCACCGCTGCGATTGTTAAAGGGAAAGAAATTAAATCTTCCTCAGGTGTTTTTTTATGGGCAATTTGTGTATTCACCGATGGGATAAGGACTCGTAGGTATATGTGAAAGCTGAGACATACTTTTAAGTTTCGAGATAATTGGTAATTTCATTTTAATACTGATGTCAAAAGAGTAGGTTTTAATAGCTATAATACGTAACATATTACCAATCAATTTGTTTAAAAGGTTTACAGGTTGCTGAGATAAAACGAAAAAAAAATATCTCCAATGTGACCGATTAAGAATTCATTCTGAAGTAATAAATAATGTACAGGACAGGACATAAGATAGATGTGTAATGACTATATTTTCTTAAAATGAAAATTCGTTCGTCAGAAACGTCTAAGGTACCATCGACCGTGAGACACCCTGTATTATGCATTTTGTAGAAGTCAGAATCGTTTTTTACCTTCCTGTAAAATGTCTATTTTTGGAGTTAGACAGTTTGTACTTTAAGGTTGAATTCTCAACGTCATTCAATCTATTGCCAACCTATAACCTATTTCGCGTTGATTTTTTGAGTTTATTATTTTAATAACTAACATTTAAAGAAAATCAATATCGTCGGTACATTATTTAGGTAATATCTGATATATTACAAAAATATCAATTTATTTTATTGCTAATTTTGGGAGAATTGTATAGTGAAAGAACAATGAGTGACAATGACATAATAATGTTAAAAAAAATCTTACCCGATATTTTTTGCTAAACAAGTCTCCTAAAATAAGTTATGAAATTCCTTGATATTTATTATGTCAATTATTACCTATAGAATATCAAGACGATACTGACTTTCTTTAAATTTTTTTATAAAAGCTATAAAACATAAATAAATCTACACGAAATAGGTTATAGGTTGGCAAACATGTTGATACTCCCACCTTAAGCCATCGATATTGTACTACCTTAAAACTAGTGATGGGAAAAATCGAGTTATTTTAATAATCGACTACCGAGTATTCGAGTGATTTAAAAAACCGAATGATAATCGATTTTTCACTCGAATTCTCTATTAGGGAAAAAGGTCGTCGCCAAAGTAGTAAAAAACCGTTTTTTTTTAATCACTTCAATAATCAACCACATATTTTTTTAGACTTCTAAAAAAAAAAAAAAGGTCGCCAGTTCCGTAGACTAACTAGTTTCTGCAGCCGCAATGAGTGATTGCTGATTTATGCATGCCATGCGGGTCGTTTGAAAATAAAATAATTCGAATTTTCGTCACTCGAATAATTACCGATGATAATAATTCAAGTGATTGAAAAAATCGAGTGATCGGTTATTTTTCACTCGAGTGATCCCATCACTACTTAAAACCCAAATACCGTGAAAAGCGAACATCTACAGTGTGTCCAAGAAAGTATCCAACATATGGGAAAGTTTTTTATCACCGATTTTTCAGAAAATTTTATTCCTTATAAAAGTTGGTGCATGCCTTAAAAATATAAATGCATATTTTCATATTTCACCTGCGGTAAATGGCATTTTTTCGAAATTGCCTTAAGAGTAAAGTACCTTAATTATTAGAAATACAGCAAAATTTTATATAGAAATGTTCTGGCAAATTAGTAAGTTAGTCCAAATACGAAATTTGAGTTAGGTGTCACAATTTTTAATTTTTTTTTGGTTCATCTCTATTTTCCCCTAAACAGTACACCTCTGGTCGATTTTTTGTTTAAGCAATTTTAATATATCTATTAAATAACTTAAAGGTGGGTTTATAATAAAAATGGATTAAGTGATTGCAAACTTTTTAAAACCTTTTAATGTTACGTGTTGGTTCAGATATTAGCGTGTTGCACGCCTGCTTAAACACATTTTAGCCAACTTATGTTCTAAACAAAATTATGATAGAATCCAACTCTATTCATATTACTGGAAATATTTAATAATTTATTTGTCATTTTCACCCAGTACGCTGAAATCCAAAAACCTATTTTAAAGAAATGCATATAAAAAAAAATTAAAAATTGACACACCTAACTCAAATTTCTTATTTGGACTAAGTTTTTAATTTGCAAAAACATTTTCATATACAATTTTGCTGTATTTCTAATAATTAAGGTAGGTAGGTACTTTTTAGGCAATTTTGAAAAAATGTCATTTGCTCCCCTACTATTAGCCACAGGTAAAATATAAAATATGCATTTATAGTTTTAAGGAATGCACCAACTTTTATAAAGAATAAAATTTTCTGAGAAATCGGTGAAAAAAACTTTCCCATATGTTGCATACTTTTTTGGACACACTGTATAGATCAAACATTAAATTTTTAAATTCTACAATGAATTCTAAATAGTTTTCATAAATCATTGCCTATGCCTGTCTTCAAACAGTTTACGAAATATTAACTTTTAAAACAAAATAGACCAACGACACAGTATGAAGAGTAACTATTTTATAAGATGTTGAAATGTTCCCCATCACCTGTTCTACAGTAGATCAATCGATCTAAAAATTCCTTTTGTACATTTTGTACTAATCGTGGATAAATTTCTCGTATTAGTCGTCGAATGAGCACCTTAATATCTATCGAATTGGGCTTAGGTTTTATAAACAAAATTTTTGAGGTAGCTCCACAGAGAAAAGTCCAATGGATTAAGATCGGGAGATCTGGGTGGTCACTGCATTAACCCCCGTCTACCTATCCACCGTCCCGAAAAAATATATTTAAGTAATCCCTTACATGGGCAAGCATAATGCGGGGGAGCACCATTCTGTTGAAACCATAAGGTTAAACTTGTAAAACTATTATATGGAAATAGAATGGAAAGTGCTGATACCAGATCATTTCGAAGGAAATTTAGGACTTTCTCCAGTGAGGCTCTTATAAAAAAAAATGGTCCGATTAACTTATTTGCAACAATGTCCGCCCAGACATTAACCTATTTATTATACTATTATACTGGGTGTGATTTTCTATAAACCAATAAAGATTTTCCTCGCCTAGTAATAATTAATAATTTAGACTTTATTTAACACAAAATTTATTATGTACAAGTAAGCAATTAATACTAATTATGTAAAAATAAACGTTCTTGTCTTCTGCCGAAATATGCACAAAAAATGTACTTATTTGTATGGCAGTTTTTTGCTCCACTTCAATGCAGTTCTTGTGCTCCACTTTTCACTAATTTCTAATATCTACTTTGATAGAATCATTGCTTCTCGAGAACACACTTTTAAAATCCATTGTGACATTTTTTTCTTGAAGCTTATTAAACTTCCACAAGATTTTATTGCACTTGGGACTATATTAAAAAATCTTGGTTTGAGGTACAGTAAGCTTCTCTGTCCACAGGCCTTATGACATTTTGGTACTGCAACTTTGTTAATAGTTCTTAAAGTATAATGTCTGTCATTCACAATTAAACATTCGTGTGGGTTTTTAAATGACCTCAAAGCCATTTTGTAATAGAAAAGCTATCGGATATACATCACACCACTTAAACGATATAGTAAGTCAGTTGAAAAGAGCCTGTTCTTGCCAAAAATGATTTTCAGAAACCATTTTTGTATGATCTGTAAGTTTTTGAGGTGTGTGTTTAGGACTCCGCCCCAGCCAATAATTCCATAAATCAAATGACTTTGAACTAATGCACAATATAAAATTTTCAGTTGATTTGTAGACATGAAATCTTTCAAATATTTGAATTTTGGCAAGATTCCTCTAAATTTCTGAACAATATACTTAATACGCAATTCCCAACGAAGGTTGAAATTTATTTTTATGCCTAAATATTTGGTGGATTTTGTGGTGGGTATTAAAAAGTTATCAACTAGTATACCTTGGATGTTTTTTGTGGTTTGCTCCTGACAAAAAAACAACATACATTTGGTTTTATCGAAATTTACTGTGAGCAAGTTATAGTCAAACCACTTTTTTATTTTATCAAACTCTCGTTCAGCCTGTCTTATGACATTATCCCAAGTTTTACCTTTAAATAATACGACAGTATCGTCCGCGAAGGACAGTACCCGTCCAGCACCCTCCATCCTCAGCAGCCCATTGATGTTCAGGATGAAAAGAACCGGACCCAACACTGTACCCTGAGGTACGCCATAGTTAACACGACCAGCATCGCTAATTATATCGTCGATTTTGGTGTATTGAATTCTATCACTCAGATAGCTTTTTATAATTTCAAAGATTTTTCCCTTTAGACCGTATTTTTGTATCTGTGGTTTCGCCTATTAAACTAACCATTTAAAGGAAACATAGCTTCAGCTGAAAAAAATATGGTTTGGACAATGCGTGCGTGATTATCTGTTAGCTCAATCGTTATTTAATAAAATTGCTCTCGCCTATCAGGATCATCGTCCAATAACTCTAGTACAATTAATGGTTCATAGGGATGACATTTTTCCTTTCTTAAAAATTTAGATATTATGGTAATTTGCTTAGTATCGTAGTCACGCCTAAAGTTGTGTGCTTGACCTGTGAGAATCTTCCTGTAGTGATAGTAACCGTGAGGAGCGTTTTAGATGTAATATCAGCACCGAAAATTTCAAATCCGATTGAACATTTACTGATATTTTTTGACGCCTGAAACTAAAATAGCAAATTGCCATTGTTAGTGCATTAAAGATTATGACTTGAGTTCAACATTGCTGTCGAGAAACGTATTAGCATTAACGTGTTATTATTTCGTAAACGTTTGAAGCTAGGTTATGAATAAAGGGCAAAATGCATATACAGGGTGTCCGGAAATGACAGTGAAAAATTTTAAAGTATGATTCTACATAAAAAGATATGAAAAAAAGTTCATATTAACATAGGTCCGGAAATGCTTCCAGAGGGAGCTACAGGCCCTTGAAGATGATGTCATAAAAGTGGTTTTTATTTAATTTATTAGGATCTACTCACAATACAGAAATTAACTTCTACGTATAAGTTAGAGTGATTGGAGGTCACTCTTTGAAAATATCAGGTGACCCATAATTGCAACCAGTGGCGTGGAATCAAAGGGGTGGTTAGTTATTTGGGGTTATATTTTTTCGCATAGTGCATTTTCGCTATCTTTTAAATAAATTATTCTTTGAACATTTTTACGTAAAAAAGGTCCCGTTGGTATAAAGTCGTATAGTCGACCGTTTTCGAGATAAACGGACTTTAATCCTCAGATTTTTTTTTTTGAATACTAATTTTATTAATAAAAATACCAACAAATCAATAACAAAATAATAAACAACGCTGTCCCTAAATTTTTAAATCCTTTTCAATGTTATTATAAAATTTATAATAAGTGTTGAAAATGATTTTTGGCAATGGGTGTAAAAGAATAACTACATTTTAAAATAGTATTCAAGCATTTTCTTATTTTTATTAGATAGCCTGTTTACTGTATTTACGCACTGCAGTCGTCCTTTTAAGTCCGTTTATCTCAAAAACGGTCGACTATACGACTTTATACCAAGGGAAACTTTTTTACGTAAAAATGTTCAAAGAATCATAATTTATTTAATAAATAGCGAAAATACACTCGGCGAAAGAATATAACCCTAAATAACTAACCACCCCTTTGTTCCCACGTCACTGGTTGCAGTTATGGGTCACCTGATATTTTCAAAGAGTGACCTCCAATCACTCTAACTTATACGTAGAAGTTATTGTAAGTAGATCCTGATAAATTAAATAAAAACCACTTTTATGACACCATCTTCAAGGGCCTATACCTATGGAAGCATTTCCGGACCTATGTTAATATGACCTTTTTTTCATATCTTTTTATGTAGAATCATACCTTAAAATTTTTCATCGTCATTTCCGGACACCCTGTATAATAATATATGCATTTTTTGCATATTTTGTCAATTTTATAATAAAATTCATATTTTTCATAAATTATTATTTTTATGTTTTCGGCTTTATCAAAGAATGTTAAACATTAAAAGTTTAATGTCCTGTTCGGTACTTGTTTCAGGGATTTTCCAATCTTAACATTATAATAATTATATCTACAATTTAGTTATACACAAGGTGGGGGTTTCCGGGGTTTGCAGGTATATTGTTCGGGGTTGTTTATTGTTACTTAATAATGCGTTATTATTACCTACTTAACACACTGTATTTATATCGATTTAAAATTTAAGTTTAAGAGACTCAAGACTCAATTAGTATTGTTGAAACTTTTTCCGCTAAATGTAGATCAAGTAAGGAACAAATTGGATGTAAGTGTAAAAAAGAGGGCTTATGCTTTTTCGTCATCGAGGTAATAAAGACATGCATTTTCGTCACCAACTTTAAAGGGTCGGTTTTATTACACATGCATTCTCGTCACTAAGCTTAAAGGTTCGTGTTTTTTATACATGCATTTTCGTCACCAATACAAAAGTTATAAAATTAATTATATTCTCTTTTTTGGTATCCGATTTAAAGAAAAAAGGCACTCCATTATAAAACATAGTATTTTATTAAATTTACAGGAATAACACAAAACTTAATTACATCATGTAATAGATAAATTCTTAGGTGAATAAAAAAATTAAACAGATATAATTTTAATGCTGCAGCTATTCTAAACGGAACAATGAAACGAAAGACATGTAAAAAATTGTAATCTATTTATCTCTCTATCTTGATATTCTATTATAGTAGATTGAATAAATAAAAAAAAAATGCGCATGAAAAGATTGGTCGTGCGACTTACAGTAGCTGACTGTTCTGCCCAGATAATGGGTGGAAAAAGTGATTCCTCAGAAATATAATTATTATCAACTAAGTAATCAGCATATTTAACAACTCTATCATCTTGAGGCATAGGTACTTTCTTATAAATCAAAGGCAAAACAGTCTCCTACTTCTTTTGAATCCAAATACATAAGCGCGAAAGTTAGTTTGAACCAACGCCCAAATTTTATGTCCTTATTGAAATGATATTTAAAATTATTCACAACCAACATTGGTTTGCCGCGAATATTTGCAATAGTTTTTGTTCCGGTTCGTTCCATCTTTTTGAAAAATTAGTGCACCTTAGATGATACACTGAAAAAAAAGTCTGTTTCATCCCAAATAAATGATGTATTTGCTTTATTTTTGTTAGTCACAAATAATCTTTATTTAGCTCAAACAAATATTGTTTGCAACAAATAAATTGAATTATTTAACTTTTATTTCATATTTGTTTGGTTTTTGTTTATTTATGTGAAATAAAACTTATTCGCGCCAAACAAAAAATTGTTTGCTACTCCTCTGCCTTTAAACGTCTACATTTCAAACAAAATATTATTTTCTGCAAATAACTTTTTATTTCGCCACTGCTTTTTGAGATCTAGGCAGGTATCAGGTAGAGACTGGAGAGTTTAGTCGTTTAGTGAGCGTCTTTCGACAAGGTGATATATAATTTTGTGTGGCAATGGACGTTCGCGATTGGCTAGTTGGCCATAACATGGGACATCTGTGGCCCTCCTTCGAAGGTAAGATTTTAATTTTAATGTTTATTACTTAAAAAAGACAGATAAAACATATTATACAAAATAATAATTACTAAATCATGCATGCCATGGAGAAATGCCCATTTAAAAACGTTTCAATTATTTTTGTATATAATAGAAAAAGTTAACAAATGTGTCTTTGCCATATTATTATATTATTTTATAAACATGCATATCGTTATTGTTTTGATTTCTGTTTTCAATATAATTATTAATATTCATATATCAAGATGGCCGCGAAAGCGTCTCTTGCAGCCCCTTTGTGTAAAATTATTCATTTGCCTTAAATATTTATTTGCGTGAAATAAATAAAATTTAAAGCAAATAAATATTTATTTGCTTTAAATAAATAAATATTTCGGGGAAACAATTATTTATTTATAACTATTTTTGATTGTTTGTGATAAATTTAATTTATTTCCCTCAAACAAGATGTTATTTTACAGGAACATTTAGTTATTGCAGTAAATATGGATGTTTAAGGAGAATAAGGCTCTCGTAGGCGCAGACCGAGTTTAATAACTGTCATGTTATTTACAGTTTTGTTTTCTTTTCTTATATAATTATGTTATTTTTCGTAACAATAAACAAAACATATATAAAAACTGTGGTATGATTTATTTCTTTTTGCAGCTCCTCTTCTAAAAAGTTTGGGAGATTATACCCTATTTTAATTATTTAATTTAAATACCTTATTGTTTATTACAAATATAGTTTTTACCAAAAAATATTTAATAATAATTATATTATATATTATTATGTTCAATAGTAAATAATTATTTATTTATAGGAAACAATAAGTTATTTAAATTAAATGCCAAAAAGCACACATCCTAATTTCGAAATTATTTAAACAGAATAAATATTTATTTAATAGAAATAAATATAAAGTATAATAAACAATTCGTGATTTGGATTAAATAAATGTGTTGCCGATTTAAATAAATTATTATTTGGACAGAATAAATATTTATTTAATAGAAATAAATATAAAGGATAATAAACAATTCGTGATTTGGATTAAATAAATGTGTTAGCGATTTAAATAAATGATTATTTGAACAGAATAAATATTTATTTAATAGAAATAAATACATATTTGTTGGTTACCTATATTGCTTCGTGCTAAATAACGGAATTATTTTATTTAAATAATATTTATTTGAATATCATATATTTCCCTCTCAAAAGTCAAATAATTTTGGACAAAATTTCAAATAATTATTTGTTCAGGCCATAGGGAACAAATATTTGTTTCGGCGAACTCCATTTTTGTTTAGATCAAATTAATTCTTTTTTCAGTGTACTTATAAATATTACCTAGGTAATTCTTCGAGTAAATTTCAGGGAATTAATACAAATAATCCTGAGAATAATCATAATTTATTTAAATAATTTTTAGTGAGCTTTTAATAGTTGGTGACGACTTTGCATGTACCATTTTTACCTGCTTGCTGCCTCGGTGACGAAAATGCATGTGTAATAAACATCTTTAAAATTAGGGGTATACATTTTACCCCCTTGGTGACGACTTTGCATGCGCCCAAAAAATAATTAAGGATTTATTTAAATCCTTCATTAAATGCGGTGAAGTATTTACTTAACTGCAGTAAAAAGCATTTAGGAGGGTAAACCATCCAACGAAGTTGTACCTTGGCCTTATATTTTGCTACCTAAGTTGCAGTATTGTCCGATTACATGAGTAGATATTGAAAGAAGCTTCTCTTTGTATAAACATATTTTTACTAATAGAAAACCATTCTTTTATGTTGAAAATTTTGAAACATATTTAGTAATATACTATTTACATTCAAAAATTATTTACTTTTATTTTTTTGCATTTTCTTAAGAATAAACATATTTTTTAGAACCCAATGTGTTTCTTTATCTAATTTTACTACAATAAGTTAAGAAATATTGCATACCAGTATGCATATTTGGTAAAAAAATGCATACTGCATAATTTAAAGGCAAACAAGGCATATATTTGCGCATATGTGCATATAATCCGCTCTTTATTTATGAAAAATGTCTAGAATTGATTGTAGAATGTAAAAATATACAATATGGTTCATTAAAATATTATTAATACCCGTAACATTTTTATGATCAACCTTGACGTGTTGGACGTGTTCTAGCGATTCTGGATTAGGTGGGCGGTATTTTATATAAACGGCAGATCCGTTTCTTTATTATAACGCTGGATTTGAATATCTTAACAAATCGAATGCATCAATCTATCCTAAAGACGTTTACAGGAGTAATCTTTCTTGATTCAACTATTGCAAACATGTAAACAATTAATAAAAAGCTTAGAGAAAACTTGAAATGTTTTTATTAGGTACCGAACAATGCACACCCAACTGACCCAAAACTGGACAAACATATAACAACGAAAACTGTCAAAATAATGAAACAAATATAATGCTTATATTTAGATGAGTTATTTAATTAGTCATGCAAACCGCCCCACGAACCTCCGCAGGAAAACATGGCCACCCACTGAAAATCAATGGTTAATTCCACCAATCATTTTTCACTTTTAAACGCAGCCGCCAAAATTTTCCTGCAACGCGTCGACGCAACGCGGCGCTCTAAATTTTTCCGCAAAACGGCGCGACGCGCGTCCACATGCACTCCTGCTAACTGATAAGCCCACGTTGTTGGTCACATTTCTACTATAAGCCTGCGACTAAATTTCATTTCAGTCGCGATTTAATACCTGGCCAATTTACCCGCGTTGCAGCCTAGTAGGAATCATAAGGCACGTGGATTTGAAAGGACTGTGTATGTTTTGTAGATGCTTAGTAAAGTGATGTTTTAAATAAATATAACGTATTTTCTTTCGATTTTAGTGCTCCCCTCCTACGTATAATTTAAGAGAATGACTGGACAAACCAATTATTGTTAATCCAAAATGCAATAAAAACAGACGTGCATCAAGTGATTATTATATTGGCTTAAGACATATTTACCTACAAGCTTAAAACATTTTTCAGATCATTTGCCTATCTTGGTCCGGTAAATCTTATACTTCAATATTATCAGGTTGTTAAGCTTTCTTTAAATAACCAATAAAGTAGACTTAACCTCAGCTTAGTCTTAAAACCTATAGCTGTCACTTGGCGGTAATTTTTTAAAATTTTAAATTGATTATTCTTAATGCATCACTACTGGTAGAAACAGTTTTTAAAAACATCTCATTTTTCTCACGATATAACAAAGATACCAGCTCCATATAATCTTTCTATTTAACCATACATTTCCTATCTAGTGTTCAGATTTCTAGACAACTCGGTATTAACGGAAATAAACCAAATTAGGCCATTGAAACATTACTTTTTTGTGCTGTGAAAGTGACTTGGTGCCTTTAGCCCCCTTCTAAAGGGGCTACTATGAATTCAGGGGCGTGTTGTGTAGCTCTTTCTAATAGTGAAGCCACTGACCAATTGATACCTTACAATTTAGGCGATTATTGGAACATCCAGCAGGGAAATAATTCACAGGCTTACGTGGATACGTTCCTACTACAAATGCAGGTTAGTTTCTTAAAATCTAATACGCAATGTACTATTATTTGATGGTGCAGATGGCAATTAACTGTTAACACAACCCGGTGTTTTTGATATAAAGACACCAGTAACTTGCCAGCTGTAATATAAAATTTTTTAGGAGACATGGAGGACTTAGGGTAGACGGCCGATCGCAATGTATTAGTTGTGGTCTCAAATAAGCATCGGTAATTCAGCTTTAAGAATTTGCCACAAGCAGCGCAAGTGTTTCAAGTATTATTTCAAATACATGGTGTTTTATGAGCGCGATAACTATTCCTCCACAAAATTTAATAGAATAAAAAATTCTTAGTTTAAAGGTCTCTACATGTTTCGAACGCAGAAACGTTCATCATCAGGAGAAAGAAAAATTTATTTTATGCTGATGGTGTTAGCAAAAGAGAAAATTTGAACCTTGATGGAGCTTTTATGAACTTAAAAAATTGAAGTGTAGCAGAAACATGATATGAAGAAATTTGATAATGGTTAAACCATACTGAGTATTTGAAAACGTTATTAAAGGGGGTCTAAACCAACCAAATAAAATGGGGAAGAAGAAAAAACCTTTCTAAGGGCCGGTATCTTCATCCTCGGTTAAAACTGGGTTATTTTTATTGCTTAGTTAAACTTGTTTTGTGACACATAAAGCATGTTATAAACATCAAATGTCAAGTTTAACCGAGGAATTAAAATAACCGAGCTTTAACCGAGGATGAAAATACCGGCCCTTAGAAGGTGTCGAAGATTAAAATTTAAATAATCTTCGACACCTTCTTAGAAAGGGTTTCTCTTCTTCCCCATTTTATTTGGTTGGTTTAGACCCTTTTAATAACGTTTTCCAATACTCTGGTTTAACCATTATCAATTTTCTTCATGTCATGTTTCTTCTACACTTCAATTTTCTAAGTCCAGAAAAGCTCCATTAAGGTTCAAATTTTCTCTTTTGCTAACACCATCAGCATAAAATAAATTTTTCTGTCTCCTGATGATGAATGTTTCTACGTTCGAAACATGTAGAGACCTTTAAACTAAGAATTTTTTATTCTAATAAATTTTGTGGAGGAAGACTTTGTGTTTTTCTTTCTTTTTCATACTTTCAACTTCAGTTTAAGTATGAACTATTTCTTCATATTATTATTTAAATTAGTTCTTTGAGGAACAAATAGCGACTTCTATATGAATTTAAAGCTAGTTTGTTATACTTATTGGGAAACTAGTCCTTCAGGTATGTAGTTCCAACGATGCTTGCGTTTTCAAATACAGGCTACTAAACATTCTAACCACAAAGGGCTTTTAATGACACTATTAATATAACCTTTTTTATGATATAAAAAATATATTTATTTATATTTTTATCAAATCCTGAATTAGGTATTGGATTTAGCTTTTGGGCGTGGGGGTAAAGGTGTTTAGATTATGGTAACAACTTTCAGTGGAGAAAATGATTAAATGAAAAAAAAGGCCCCAAAATGTTTCTTTGTCAACAAAATTTATAGCAATTGAGAGAATTGATTGAGAAACAACGGTGCTTGGAGCAGCAAAGATACTTTGGTGGTTTTCACCGCTTTTCTTCCTGAGCATTTTATCGGAAGATTACTGTTTTCTGTTTTACGCCCCTGTACAAAGCAATCTGCACTTTTATATCATTTATCGTTACTAATTGTCAAAAATATTACGAAAAATATTAATAACAAATTTTTTTCGATGAATAATTGCGAGAAAAACACCGCCGATCTGTCTCCTATACTCAAGTCCTCCATACTATAACTATATAATAATATTTCTGTTTGAAATCGTTTAACTTACTGGCTTCTTTAAGCCATTAAGTTATTGATTTTGTATACCATTTTCTTCAAATAGATATTAGTAACCTATAAATTAGCATCCCTCACGAAACAAATCGATATTGTCTTTAGTTTAGTACGAAATATCCCTAAATTTTACATTTTTTACATTTAAATAGTTCTTGTAAAAGATAAGGCGATTTCGCGCATACACGAGTTGTTCTTTCCAGCCACTAATTAAATTTCGTTTTATTTATTATTTAGTTACGATAATTAAGATTGATATATTATACAGTGTGTGTATAAAGTCTGGAAACGGCTTAATAACATCACAATTTACTGGCCGATTTAAACCAAATTTGGTACAGTTATGTAAGAGGATCTAATGCACCGAATGACGATATTGGCGTTGTTGCCAGCTTTTTAGTTTGTCTGGAATTCGAACGAATTTTATATTTTTAAATATAACACCCAGTATATTTTTACATTTTTAAATTCCACATAAAATTATAATTATTTTTTATTAAATGCATTATTAGTCTATACTTCATAGTTTCCGAGATATTGACTCTCGAAAAGTGACATTTTTGAACTTTGACAGCTTATAACTTTCTAACAGTACGTCTTAGAGCAAAACGGCTTACATGTCCCTATCTTCAATTTTTATTATCTTCCCAAAAAAATCAACTTCCAGTTAAACCGGAACAACTATATTTCCTGCTTTCGAGTTACATCAGGTTTAACCGGAAGTTGATTTTTTTGGGAAGATAATAAAAATTGAAGATAGGGACATGTAAGCCGTTTTGCTCTAAGACGTACTGTTAGAAAGTTATAAGCTGTCAAAGTTCAAAAATGTCACTTTTCGATAGTCAATATCTCGGAAACTATGAAGTATAGACTAATAATGCATTTAATAAAAAATAATTATAATTTTATGTGGAATTTAAAAATGTAAAAATATACTGGGTGTTATATTTAAAAATATAAAATTCGTTCGAATTCCAGACAAACTAAAAAGCTGGCAACAGCGCCAATATCGTCATTCGGTGCGTTAGATCCTCTTACACAACTGTACCAAATTTGGTTTAAATCGGCCAGTAAATTGTGATGTTATTAAGCCGTTTCCAGACTTTATACACGCACTATATATGTATATATTTTTTTTGTACAATGTAGAATAATTTAATTGATAATTTATTTTAATTAACTAGGTATGTTAAAATAATGAAATCTCAGTAGGATATACATACATAAATAAAATTTATTTATAAACAAATATAACAGCAAAATGTCTATTCATTAACAATGGTACAGGGTGAGTAAACGATTGCGCGGTAAAAGTTTATGCCTTGAAGATAAGATTCGTCGATCGATAGTAAGCTTTTGTGTTAGGGTTTGGTGGGATATTCAGCATAATTTTTGTAAATATTGTGAATGATACAGAATGCGTAAAAAAATGGGGAATCACAAATTAGTTTTTTTTAACATATTTGAGTAGATGTTTGATTCGACATATAATTTTATACCGATATACCAAAAAAATGAAAAATTAAATATAGTTTAAATAAAATAAAAAACACGCTTTAATAATTAATCAGACTAAAAAGCGGAAAATAAATTTAGTTTAAAATAATTCTTGAAATTCTTATTATAGGCAGAAAATAACATTGAACGATAAACATTAGCATTATTGTGAAAAAAGCGTGGTGCGCATTGTGCTATATTTTTCGTATATCGAGCACCCCTGGCTTTTTTCACAATAATACTAATGTTTATCGTTTATTATTATTTTCTGCCTATATAAAGAATTTCAAAAATTATTTTAAAATATATTTATTTTTCGCTTTTTAGTCTGATTAATTATCAAATCGTGATTTTTAGTTTTTTTAAACTATATTTATTTTTCATTTTTTAGTCTGAGTTATTGTTAAGAAAAAATTTTTTTTGTGTAGGTTGAGCTAGATTAGTAGATTATTGTATTATCAGCGGTTCTTGATAAGTCTACAAAATTTAAATTAAATCTGACCGTTTAAAGTGGGTCAAAATCGGGTTCAAAGAAGTCGGTTACAAACAAACATACATACAAACCCGAACAAATCCGATCGTTTATACCGAATTATAAGAAAAGAACGATATTTGCAAATTTTTGCGCAAATATCTGACACATTGACAGGTGTCAAATTTTGACAAAAGAATTTATTGCGTATTTTTTTTTAACTTTCCACCGTCAATATACATACGACCTTATATTTTTTTCATTAATTTAATTTTTTTAAACGATTTGACATATTGACAGCTGTCAAGTTTTGACAGGAGAATTTTTGCTTATTTTTCCCGAAGTCTCCGCATCGAATACTATACGACCTCATGATTTGTTTCGTCAAAATCGCATCATCGTTTTGTACCTGACAGCTGTCAAAATTTGACAGGAGAATTTTTTGCGTATTAGGCTGGATCCACATACATCCGTGATACGCATCCGTTGTGTACCACATGATTAATATGAACCAATGAAATTTTAGAGCCCTAAAATTTCATTGGTTCATATTAATCATGTGGTACAGAACGGATGCGTATCACGGATGTATGTGGAGCCAGGCTAAGATTATTGTATTGTCAGCGGTTCTTGAAAAGTCTACAAAATTTAAACTAAATCTGACCGTTTAAAGTGGGTCAATAAAAACGTGTCTACTATGAAATATTAATTTAATATAATGAAGGGTGTTTTCTCTCTGGATAAATAGTCGGAAAACTTCTAATTAAACAGCAACAACATAATAATATACAGGGTATTTCATTTAAAAAAAAAACGTTTAGTATGCCCTGACTATTTATGACACTATATAATTTATAATAATTTTAAATTGTGGACCTACTGCATTCCTATAACTAGAAATATTAGGAACTATTTACACCAAATCTATCCTAATTGCTGGATTGATCGGAGCCAAGATGCTCCTGTTGGCCACCCTGTTCCCCAGACTTTACTTCCTTGGACTATTCAGTCTGGGGGTGTATGAAAGAATTCTTGTATATAATTCCGATTTTGAGTGAGAATCGTTTAATAGAAATAATCCTTCAAGCTCGAGACCAGTTTAGATTGAAACCACATACTTTTAAAAGGTTAAGATTTTCTTTAATAAAGAGAGCTTGCAAGTGTATTAAAAAAAATTAGAGGTAATATCGAGCAATTTTTTTGATTATTATTTTTTTGTTACTAACATATTCATAATTTAATGAAAATAATATGTTGGGAATATTTATTATCTTGTTATGGTGTTAAATTTATTTAATAAGTACCTACCTAATGGTGGATTATTGTCTTAAGAACGAGTGATAATAGTGGGGTTTTACTGTTATGTGATGAGATTGGGAATAGTAAGTTCTTAGTAGGACAATAAAATTAGTTCTTTTAACTGGTTTAATACCTACTAAGGGAGACCGGGGCAGGTTGTAACGAAAAATATTTTGAAATTTTTTTCTTGGAGCTGTTTTCACTGATCAATTTTTTTTGTCATAAATGTCTACTTACATATTATGTTGTGAACAAATTGATTAAATATATATAACAATATTTTCAAAAATTAAACTGTCAGCTTTATTTTAAATAGATCCGAACCTTTGTTACAAATTGCCCCCGTCTCGAGGTAAAAAGTAACAGTAAGCGGGGTAAGTGGTAACGCATATTTTTTTATTGTTATATTTACTTAAATAGAAACGTGAACATAAAAAACATGAACGTGAACATAAAAAACATTTTAAACAAACATAAATAAACATTATTTAACATATTGTAGCTATTTTTGGTTATCAATTCACTATCCGAATCGCAATGTAATGTAAAAGTACTTTTCTTCTGAAGAATTGTCTGATTCTACGTAAACTTTTCTTTTCACTTTCTTCACTCTCGACTTAATAATTTTGGACTTTTTGGCCTTTCGACCATTTTGTTCTTCTTCCAGTGCATCCTTCTCTGGCGTGTCAGTTAGTACCGCTGATCTTCTTTTATTTTGACCCTTAAGGGTTGTCTTTCGCTGATCAGCTTTAGGAAGTGGACGAACAAACTCTGGAGAGAATGTAATCTTGCCTTCCATTTGGGAAGTAACGTCACTTAATCCTGATGTTGATGCAACGGGTTCGAGTTCAACTATTTCAGAAGGTGCTGTTGTTAATGCATAATCTATCACATTAGGGTAAATTGGAACATGTTACATTTTGCCCCAATTAGATTGTTACAATACTCCCGGATCAATTTTTTTCATTTTGTCTTTGCATAAAAAAAAGTAAATATATAATCGTGCATAGCTTTGTCAATATAATAACTAGACTGCCATGATTCATTTATGACAAAAAAAACTGCAGCAGGCAGCTTGTAACTTTTATTTTGAAACAAACTTATGATATCGATTTTTACTTACGTGCCACAATTTAAACAATATCGGAAATAACCTTAACCACAATGTCTGTTGCTCGATTGTCTAGACCAGCTATACTCTAAGTGTGTTCCGCGGAACCCTAGGGTTCCGCGATACCTCTGTAGGGGTTCCTCAAGAATTTAGAAAAAAAATCAAAACACCTCTCTCTGGTCGAACGTTTTGACTCCGCGGCCGCGCGTAGGTATATTTATTTATTTATTTGTATTTGTATAAACATGTGTTACAATAGCTGGTACAATATCTCATAAGTTTGGTATCAACATGTATACTTGTATACTTGTGAGCGCGCAGTCCCTTTGATAAAAGCCGCCTCTGAATTGTTTACAACGCAATTTTTATATTTCTCTTTTTATTTTTGCTTTTTGTTTATCAAAGGCGCCGACTCGAGTATTTTCGAGAATATTCGAGATCGAGTCTAGGACTAAGTATAAAAGCGGCGATCGCGCGTCGCGCCTCGTCAGTCAGTTGACGATTAGCGTTCGGAGCGATAAGTTCCTACCTACCTACTTACAAGCTTACTGCCTGCTGTATTCTGTTGTCTCAGTTCTATACATTTCTTCATTGTACTAAACTTAGTCTCTTATACGCAGTAACGATTGTGCATTATTTAGACCCCACCATCCTGACGTGTAACATTATAAATAAAGAAGAATGGAACGTTGGCTTAAAGGTGTTAAACGTGTTGCAACAACATCTTCTAATGACGCTGAATGTTCAAAAGCAGTATGCGCGGAGAATATAGCAATCACCGATCCAGACGATGATGCCACGACGTCAAGCTCGACGGTTTCAAAGACGAAAAAAAGGAAGTATGATGAATCATATATCAGTTTCGGATTTGTTGATTCCAACGGCTCACCTCTCTGCATGCTATGTAGTAAAATGCTTCCTAATAGTTCCATGGCACCTGCCAAATTGCGCCGACATTTACAAACTGTACACCCCGAGTCTAAAGACAAGAATAAAGAATTTTTTGTTCGTAAAAAAGATCAGTTATTGGAAAGTCAAAAAAATATGATGCATGTAACAAAAACTATCAACGAAAAGGCCACGAAGGCATCATATTTAGTTAGCTATCGCATTGCACAAGCAGGTGAAGCGCACACTATCGCTGAGAATTTAATAAAGCCATGTGTATTAGACATAACAAAATGTATGCTCGATGAAAAATCTGCAAAGCATCTTTCTACTGTGCCGCTATCAAACGATACTGTTTCACGGCGAATCCATGATCTGGCAAGCTACGTCAAACAAGAACTAGTTACACGTCTACAAAAAACACGATTCGCCTTGCAAATGGACGAGTCAACTGATGTCGCTGGTTTGGCTATCTTGCTGGTTATCGTGAGATATCCATATGAAAGTTCTTTTGAAGAAGACATGCTTATGTGTTCACCGCTGCTCACAAACACTACCGGGGGAAGAAATTTTTAATAAAATAAATATATGTTTTGAAGAAAATAATCTCAGTTGGAACAATTGCATTGACATTTGTACAGATGGGGCCAAGGCGATGACAGGTAAAACAGCAGGAGCAGTGTCACGAATAAAAAATAAAGCGCCTAATTGTAGTTCCAGCCATTGTATTCTGCATAGACAAGCACTTGCGATGAAGCAAATGCCGTCAAATCTAAAATTAGTTATGGATGAAGCGGTAAAAATAATTAATTTTATCAAATCACGACCACTACAATCCCGATTGTTCTCATTATTGTGTGAAGATTATAGCAGCAAACATAAAACACTGCTGCTCCATACAGAAGTGCGATGGCTGTCTCGGGGTAAAACTTTAACAAGGCTATTTGAACTTAGAGCCGAGTTACAAATGTTTCAGCAGATACTTCTTCTAATTTGAAGGACCGTTTGTATGATAAAACTTGGTTGTTCCGATTGTCTTTTATGGCGGATATCTTTCAAAAACTGAACGAATTGAATTTATCATTGCAAGGTAAACAGACAACAGTGTTTCAGGCCTATAACAAAATAACTGCCTTCAAAAGAAAATTAGATTTTTGGATTATTTGCGTTGGTAAGAAAAAAATAAAAAGCTTTACGTCATTCAGTGAGTTTGTTAGCGATAACGACTCAGAAATGTTTCAAGATGATGTGTTTGAAGAATTGGTCCAATATCTCAGTTCGATGCGCGCATCTTTTGAAAAGTATTTTCCCGAAGAACAGAATACAAAAATGAAACTGAATTCATGGATTCATAATCCTTTTTTACCCAACTTGGAAAAGCCCGAAAGTATGTCAAACGAGATATATGAATTTCTTTTAGAAATGTCATCAGACACAAGTATGGAGTCACTGTTCAAAACGACGCCTCTCAACGATTTTTGGTGCAGAATCCGTGATGAATATCCAATGCTTGGCAAATTGGCTCTGAATATTCTTCTCCCGTTCCCAACAACATATTTGTGCGAAACAGGATTCTCAACCTATGCAGCCACGAAAACAAAATATCGCAATAGACTGGACGCCGAACCTGATATGAGACTTCAACTGTCTTCTATCAAACCTGATATCAACCAATTGATGAAAAATAAAAAACAGTTTCATACCTCCCATTAGTTAGATTTTTTCTTTTTAATATCTTCTATTATTGTACTTGCCATGTGGTAAAGTAAGTAATAATTAGTAACTGTTACATTGTACTTTTATTATGCTTATTAATAAAGAATACACTTTTAAAAACTATTGTTTTATTGTAGGGTTCCATCAAGTATTTTGCTTCCCAAAAGGGTTCCGTCACCAAAAAAGTTTGAGAACCGCTGGTCTAGACATAACTGAGCTTCACAGTGTTCTCCAAAAGCCTACATAGGGTGCGGGGTTGGGGAGCTTTTAAATTAGGGAAATATTTGGTGTGTTACAACTTACCCCGTGTTACAACCTGCCCCGGTCTCCCCTACATGTTTTTATCTGTACCAGAGAATATCCAACGACATTCTCTGTCTGTACGCCACTTTTTGGGTAGCCCTTTGCTTTCGGTATTGTCACCTATTGAAAAGTTTTACTTAATATCTTGTATCCTTAATAATGCCACAACGGCTGACTTAATTTACCATTTGAAAATTATTTATTTTTTATTTTTGTTATTAGCCGCGTTAACATCAGTTAAGGACCCATACTTTTCACACTATCTCCAAAACGAATCATTTTATCGGAATTTTATAAGGGACAAGAAATAATTAAAAACAAATGATTATTTAACAAAATATAGTTCGGAAGTCACTGGCGCAAGTAATTAAAAATAGGGGGGGAGGGGTTAGCGGGAAATGGACCCCACTTTTTTGAATATTTGATTTTTTATTTCAAACTTTGTTGCCCTGTATATCGAACATTAGAGGAAAAAATGGCATTATAAAAGTCATATTATTTTTGCTCGAGGGATATACAGGGTGTTACAAATTCGAGGGCCACCATTGGGATCTGGGAAATGGTAATAGATACGGGGAAGTTTAAATTAGGGCAAAGGTGCGCAATTTAATGCCGATCAATATACTGTCAAGAATATTTGTCCATTCCGAGTACTTCCGAAGATATTCGATAAAATCCTAATTTAACGTTTTTCATTTATATGTTTTCCTGCGTTTATTTAAAGAGATAATTGAAAATAAATTTAACCTTCTCATTGCCACTTTTTTTCTTCTATTAGACTGTGGTATCAGATTTCGAATCCGACGTTTTGTCTCTGGGCCCCATCATTAATTTATTTTTTTTAAATACGGACCTGGATTTTTTATTTAATTTTTGGAATCACCGAGGCTGATTGCATGATATGGTTGCATTATTTTAATTAGGAATCAAAAGTTTAAGCTAGAAAAAAGATCTTCTAATATTGTTTTTGTTTATTTTTTAATTAAGGATATTTTACTTAAATTCTAGAAATAATCGGAAAATAATGGTAGGTAGGTACCTTTACATTCACTAAAAAGAATCAATTTTATCTAACACTAAGATGTTCAAAAAGATTTCCGTTTGCACGTATACATTGATTAATTTTGTTCCTTACTTTTTCAGTGGACCTTTGTATCGACCTTCTCCTTATTGACCTAAATCCTTCAATAATCCTAGCTCTAAGTTCTTTTAATGTATTAACATTATGTTTATAAATTTTATTTTTCAAAGCCCCCCACAAAAAAAAGTCTAAAGGTGTCAAATCTGGAGATCTCGCAGGCCATGCCACCACACCTCGATTTCCTATCTATCTGCCTGGGAATTCATGATTTAAAAACTCCCTAACCTCTCTTGTTCCATGAACCGGGGCACCGTCTTGTTAAAACCAAATGGTTGGTAGTCTGGCGAGCGGAATCTCAGCTAAGAACTCTTGTAAATGGGTGTTTAGAAGGAAGAGATAGTCGGCACCTCTTAGTCTGTCTGGTAAAAAAATGGGTCCAAGAATTTTGTCTCCAAACATCCCTGCCCAAACATTGATACTGAAGCGTACTTGTTTGCGTATTTCTCTATTAACTCTAGGATTTTCTACGGCCCATACGTGCTCATTATTTCTATTAAAATTACCGCAATTGGTAAATTTAGTTTCATCGGTCCAGATTATAGACCTAAGAAAGTTATTATCATCGTCAATTTGATTCTGTAGCCAGTAACAAAACTCTAACCGCCTCTGAGGATCTCCTTCTTGCAACGCATGGGAAATATGAATTTTATATGGTTTTAAACTATTATTTTTTAAAACTCTCCAAGCCTTAACTTGATTTAGGGTTGGCAAGTTAGATTCTACGGAAATTTGCCTTGTGGATGTGGAAGGGTTGTTGTCTACCTAAAATAATACCATACCCTAAATAAAATAGCGCTTATACTTTATAAAAAATAATAAACGAAAAACAAAGTTTACATGGTTTTAAAAGAAAGCCAGTCAAAGTTTTCAATACAGACCTGGCGTAAAACATTGTTGGATTCTGCTTCTGTTACACGGTTACCATATTTTTTTCTGGGTTTTTTAAATCTACCGTGTTCGCGTAGGTTTTTATCCAACTTTTGAAAGAACCTTCTGTTAGGCTGCTGTCTTTCGGGGTAATCTTCAAAATATCTTTGCGCAGCTGTTACTGAGTTTCTGTTACAGCTGTAATAAACCTTTATCATATCACTTTTTTCCCCAGTAGAATATTGCATTTTAGATTTTTAAAAGATCAGCCTATAACACCTCACAAAAATCTTGAAGTTAAAAATTTCTTACTGTCAGTTATGAAAATTCGCCCATTTTTTTCCATGGTAAACTACGATTTAATTTTATTTAAGCCTCCTGGGATTAGACATCAAAGTAAAAATTATTGCATTTTTAATTTTTTTGGGGCCCATCAGCACCCCACATCACCATTTTTTTTTATAGCTTATGTGTATTTTTACGCTAGGAATTAACATTATTAAGAAATTTAAGATTATTGTTAGGATGATTTTAAAATACCTACATTAATTAAAAAATAAACAAAAACAATATTATAAGATCTTTTTATTAGCTTAAACTTTTGAATCCTAATCAAAATAATGCAACCATATCATGCAATCAGCCTTGGTGATTCCAAAAATAAAATAAAAAATCCAGGTCCGTATTTAAAAAAAATAAATTAATGATGGGGCCCAGAGACAAAACGTCGGATTCGAAATCTGATACCACAATCTAATAGAAGAGAAAAAGTGGCAATAAGAAGGTTAAATTTATTTTCAATTATCTTTTTAAATAAACACAGGAAAACATATAAATGAAAAACGTTAAATTCGGATTTTATCGAATATCTTCGGAAGTACTCGGAATGGACAAATCTTCTTGACGGTATATTGATCGGCATTGAATTGCGCAACTTTGCCCTAATTTAAGCTTCCCCGTATCTATTACCATTTCCCAGATCCCAATGGTGGCCCTCGAATTTGTAACACCCTGTATATGGTTAACGGATTGACCTTCTTTGTTTCGGACACTCTGTAAATCTTAAAATGTTAAACAATATATTATAGATAATACTTTTTTACCTGTTAAAGTTGTCTAACAATAACAATATTTTACAAATTTATTAATTAATGTTACTTTTGCAAAGCAAAGCAATAACATACCTACCGTCATTTAGTAACGAGTGGTCGTTACATTTTCTATATAAACTTGGATGTAAGTAACATCACCAAGTCATCAGATATTTTGTAGTAATGGACTAACGTGTTAAAGATATTTAATTCAAGGCAATTAAAGTCATACTAAAAATTTTATTAGAGCAAAGTCAATTTTCTATCCTCGTAAATTGTTTAATTGAAATATCATCATTGCGCTATTTTATTGACCACGCGACCTACATTTAATAGCTTTTTAATTGCCGTATCTTGCACCTCTCCATCTGTTGGCTATTAACCACCCACTGTACATATAATAAAAAATTATATGGGAATTATCCGTATTTTATGATTAAGGTGCAGGGACGGACGAAAAACGTTTAAAAGGGGTCCTCATTCCCATTAAGCACTGTGTCATTATTACCGAATTCATCATATTCAGTCACAGGCGTATATACTTTTTTCAAAATCAGTTGATGACATAAAAAAGCGACTAAAGGGCTTCTAAGAGACCGACCTCACAACCAGGGTTGTCAGATCTTTCTTCTTCAATTCTTTATGTTTTTTTTTTATTAAAAATGTTCCTTTTATATCAGTATTCAATTGTTAGTTAGTAACTCTCTTTGAAAGCTAGTTTGCAAATATACTTTAAACCGAGAAGTTTTGAGTGTTACAGAAAAAAAGAACAAGCCATTCATTGGTATAATAATATATTCTTTAGTCCTTAAGAAACAATATAACTGAAATAAAAAGTGTTTTCAGTGTTTAAAAACAACTAATTAACAAATTCTTGTTTCTCCTATACTTATAATATATTGTATTTACAAACCCGAAAATTTGGTAGAACTGGCAAGCGCACATAATTGGTGCACGTTGTCATGGAGACCACCGGCAATGGCGCTGTCTCGAAACGACGTGTGTGTATACCAAGACAAACGCAATTACAAATTTATATGTCCTAGACAAGAAGGGCGGAATAGTTTTAGCGAATATTTCTATCTACCTGCTAAAAGATAATTAAGCCATCATCACTGTCGCACCAGTTTCTTAAGTGAATTGGACAGTGGAGTAGGTGGTTTAACATATTTGCTGTAATTTACGTATCTAATTTTGGTTTGCAACTGTGAAGAAATGTAACCTTTTTTTACTTAATATATTTTGTTATCAGCAATGGCTTTTTGGCGACCATTTAAAACTGCTGATCAAGGTGAGTTATCGGTGCTGGTGGAGTCGGCTATCGAAAGCGAAACAAGTCTGGAATTGAGAAACAAGGATTTACATGTTCAATGTCAACGTATCATTTTAAATATGTACGCGTGTTTAAAAAAATAAAATCTCGAAAAGACTGATAATGCGCTAGTTACAAGAATTAACGGATTAACAAAACTTAGGTTTACGAGTATTTATAACGTAAATAAATTGGGTACTGTAATCGATCATTCTATAAAGCGAAAACGAATAAATCAAAAATTTAAGACGGTTGACAATGCTGCTAAGAATTTTATTCGACGAACTATTTACAATTTTTACAAAGATAATATAGTGCCAACTTTAGAGCTAGTTCGTGATAAATTAACAGGTTACCCTGATTATAATTACCAATCTTTAGAAACACTGCACATCGGTACCCAAAGCATTGGCGAGGTATGACGCAAACCACGCAGAAAATACCATACAGAAATACTTAGACGAGTGGTCTGAAGGTTTATACGCCTATGACGCGGAAACTGCAGGAACACGGGGAGTTTAGTCGGTAGGCGACCCCATCAGGGTTGAATCCGACACTACTCTGCCTCACAGGGTGTTACTTTTTAGAAGATTCTCCCCGAGAAAAAAATCAATTAAATTGTCACTGCATTTTGAATCAATAATGTTTGTTTAAAACGTGTTACGTATTTAAGTTGCTTTATTTATAATATTATTATCATATTAAAAAATTAAAACAATACCCTAGGAATTATAATTATTTGGTTGGCGACGCCTATGGTTAGGAGTTTCATACTTTTTTATGTCATTAAATTAACCTGAGAAACACTATACCAAGTAGCATTTTTAGACACATTTTGGTGAGTGTATTGAAACCTATGCTTCAATTTCCGACACAAAAAAGAAACTGTTGCTAGAAATTTGGAAACATTTTCTTGCACGGGTTTCCGAGTGGTTGGTACTAGCTATGACTTCCGTTGTTTCGACGCATAATCGAAACTTTTATGAAAAATGTGTCGAAAATGTTATATCAAATGTGTTTATTCTCAATCTGAGAGGGCGCTGTTTGAAGACATCAAAATGAACACAATAAGGAAACAAATAATTCGAATTACCTGCAGGTTGTGCAATAAAAGAAAAACAATATAAAGTCAAACTAATTTCGCCATGATGCATTTGTCACACGTGTATTTTCTACAGGGTGAATTTTTTAAAGTGTTACAAGGCGATTTCTCGAAAACAGTATAAAATAGTTTCTTGAAATTTTAGTGAGGGAATGGGGAAATGGGGGGACACATTTAAACATATTTTTGACGTCTACCCCCTTTTCCTATTTTGAGGGGTGGGGGGTAAACTTTGAAATTTTAAATGAGATAATGTACGTTTTTTTCGTAAATACCTTTACAGAAACAAACTACAAAAAAAGACATTTAATTTCTACTGACAAGGAATAACTTAAAATTCTACCTGACCAGTGGAAAGTAGCTTCGTTAGAAAAAACAAAATTCTTGAGAAACTTGTTATTTCCTTGCATTTGTCTTGTAACCCAATTGCAAAATATAACTCGATTTTCAAAGTCTTGCCCATATAGCTCTCGGTGGAGTGTAACATGGTATGGATGAAATTTGTACAATTGCAATATGGCCATAACTGATTTCTGACTTATTCCAGCATCTCTAGCAAGCCGCCTGGACCCTACATGCTGATCAATAGCTACAATTCCTAAAACTCCAACTGCCCTATTTTTATTCGTTTTAATTCGCTTTCGAACTCGTGGTTTTGTCTTTAGGCGGCCGGTTGTACGACTTCTGGTTTCCAGCCTTTTAAATGCCATGTGAGATTTCGGATTATTAGAAAACCGCCCACACTAATGCAGCTTGTCTGTAGTTTTTTCTGCACTCCCCCAAAATTAACAACATATCAACTTGCACACTAAAATTCGCTTCCATGTTTAAATAACCAAACTGAAAAATAAACGTTAAAACGTAAAACTCTCAACTGACTTTAGTTAAAACAACGAATTTTCATGGAAACCAGTAATAATTTTAAAATAAGTGAACTTAATTTATTGGTATCTATTTTGTTAACAAAATTTAATTAATAAGTTGTAGTTAAATGGTAAATTATTTTAAATCAATATTAATTTATTACCAAGAAAAATTCTAAAGTTATCCCCCACCCCTCAAAATAGAGAAGGGGGTAGACGTCAAAAATATGTTTAAATATGTCCCCCCATCTCCCTATTCCCTCCTTAAAATTCCAAGAAAATATTTTAAACCGTTTTCGAGATATTGCCTTGTAACATTTTAAAATACTCACCCTGTATAAGTCATGATTTATTTTAATTATTTATTGCAAAAGAGATTATCATCATGTTATTTAGTAATTTAGGTTTATATTTTTAACACGCTCTCAATTTATTTGCATTTACATAAAAAATAATATTTTGCGAAAAAAAATATCTTGAAAATTTTACTTATTTTTTTTTATTGAATTGGCTAGTAAAATGAAACTAATGTGTCAAATTTACGACTTTTCAAAAGATGCAGGAATTTACATAAAACCAACTTCAGCAAGATAAAAGTTTATTTGACAAAATGGCCTCCAGAACGCGAGATATTATTCGGGTTCAAAATGGAGTCGAGACACAATTTCTAATATTGGGTTTGTATAATGTTTTGTATAATATGTAGCTATAAATAATAGAAACATTATCGAAACAGAAACACTATTTCGATAATGGTTTGAATTTATACATATTTATGCATACATTTTTCTAGTCGTGAAAAATAATATCTTTTTAAACTGACAATAAGAGACGTTTTGTGCATCCATAGCAAAAAAAAAAGTTTTTTTGACAGTTGTACAAAAATGTTTTTTTTTTATTAAAGACCCAAAAGTAATTAGGTATGGTCATTGGTCAACCCAGAGTCAAAATTTGTTTTGATCGGGCGATGGCGCCTCCGCCGACAAGAGAGAACTAATTATTTTTTCTATTTACGTATTATGAATATCTAATATTAAAATATTATTATATAAAAAATATTGCAAAAACAATAATTTAGCAAAGAAATTCTTGTATTGTTTATTACAACCTTGACATTAAGTTAAAAGACTTTTATTTTAAAGTTCTAGTACACGAGCATTTTTACACATCAATTTGCACGAATTAAAACCAGTTCATTTATTTAAATGATTTTCTAAAATCATGACAAATAAAGTTATTGTTAAAAGTAATTTAATAATGATTTTTAAACAAAAACTCGTTATTAGTAAGGACATATTATTCATGTAGCATTAATTTATTTAATAGCTCATTGAATCGAAAAAAGAAGGAATTTAGATAAAAAGAATTAAATAAGATTACGGAAACGTATATCTAACTACTGACATTTATGATTTAAAAATAAAATAAAAAGACATAAAAGCGTAACAGTAAAAGGATTTATGTGGCATTTAAGTTTTTCTGTCGATTGGAAAAATTATAACAAAATCCCTATAATCTGATGTTAATTTATTGTTCTAATAAGCAATTAATACTGCTTGATTTTAAAATAAGAATCAATTATTACAAAATTTTATTTCTAAGACCGTTATTGGCATCAAGGGTTTTAAATCTGATCATTAGATAAAATCAAGTTGGGAAGCTCGCATACAATTTTGTATCTTGGGGATATTTTTGTGCTTAAATAGAAATCTATGTATTATCCATCTCTTGTCCTTCAAGTTCTTAATTTTTAATAACAAAATAGAATATCTAATGCAATGATAACAGAATGATGGTAATAACATTTATGATAAATAAAGCGTGGATTATACAGTGTCCGCAAGAAAGTTCGCATCAAATGGGATTTTTTTTTATTATTAGGTATAGGTAAAAATTAAAAAAGCGGTTAGTTTTTGCTTACCTAAAACCCAAAAATGACGTATACTGAAGCAGCTGCACGACTTGCGTTACCTGTCAAATTTGATATTTTTAATAAAATAGGTTCAAAAATGCCATTATTTATCAAAACATCGAAAAACTTTATTTGAGAAAGTTGTTTATTTAGGCATTTTTAGTTTCTGTACGAAATTTTGACAGTCTAATACAATTTTTATTTTTTGCCAGGTTCTTGAAAATTTTGATCAACCCTCGTAGATTAACTTTTATACATCGATGTAAAACCATTTGCGTTTGCTTCATTTGTAATCTTAATGCAATTTTGTGTAAAATTTTTGTTTCCTATTATTTATTTTGCTTCAAAAACTGAAATTGTTATTGATCAGTATGTAATGTTTGATGCAAAGTTTATCTAATTACATCAGTTTTGCCAAAACCGACGTTTCTCATTTTTCTTAAGTTAGTAAACAGATGTACAAAAAGAAAATATTGAAAGCTTTCGTTGAAATTTTACTTAATTAATATTAAATTAAATTAATTATATTAAACTATATTTTTGTTGAAAAAAATGTTTCGAGCGATTAATATTTAATTATTAAATTATTTAAAAGGAAAACTCAACCCCAAATATCTCCGTTTATGTTGGATTTATCAAATTTTTTTATTGGAGGTAATTTGATCAAAAATTAATTATCTTTAAGAGCGACAACATTTAAAAGTTCCTGTCATCGAAAAATTCTTTGCACCGTGGCAACACCTACATTTTGTATTATTCTTACACAGTTGTGAAGCCAATCATATAGAGGCTAAAAACTGGCGTTTACAGAATTTATATGTCGCTTTTAGTTTTAGAAATAATTGGCATGGGAGTTTTTATTGAAACACCCTGTATATTGCAGGATGTCATCCATGCTAGTCATTCATTACTTAAGGTTGAATTCTCAACGTCATTCAATCTATTGCCAACCTATAACCTATTTCGCGTTTATTTTTTGAGTTTATTATTTTAATAACTAACATTTAAAGAAAATCAATATCGTCGGTACATTATTTAGGTAGATTCTTATATATTACAAAAATATCAATTTATTTCATTGCTAATTTTGGGAGAATTGTATAGTGAAAGAACAATTAGTGACAATGACATAATAATGTTAAAAAAAATATTACCCGATATTTTTCGTTATACAATTCTCCTAAAATAAGTTATGAAATTCCTTGATATTTATTAAATATGTCAATTATTACCTATAGAATATCAAGTCGATACTGATTTTCTTTAAATTTTGTATAAAAGCTAGAAAACATAAATAAATCTACGCGAAATAGGTTATAGGTTGGCAAGCATGTTGATACTCCCACCTTAATGATAACAACACATACTGCAGGGCCTACATAAAATATGTAGTTAGTGTACGAAAGTAAATATAGGTGCCGTTTTCTTTAATTTTACTTCTTTACCCTCAATTTCGTGACTTTATAGTTAAATCCCCAGAAAATTTAAATGGTCGTAATAATGTTTTTATTGTCTTCGGTGAGTCAATTTTAACTGATTTTGTGGTTTATGTATTTTTTACTTCACGACATTTAGTACAGGGAATTTATTACTTAGCAGAACTGTTGTGATTCGCGAAAATAAACTGCACATTTTAATGATATGATTTTATTATTTTGTCTTTTATTGTTTATACGTGAAAGTATGTAAAAAATAATTTTAGACAATCATTGTCACAAAAACTTTTCTTTCAAGGCAATATAAAACGTTTGTGGTGTGTATAGCAATAAACTTAAGTACCTATTTAACCTACAAAAGTTTATTATTTATTCTCGGTATTTTCTAAATGTCTTATAGATAGGTTTATATCTTATCCCGCTATCTATTTATCAACATTATGTATTTGTGGGAAAAACCTTCAAATAAAACTATTTAAAAATTTTTTGAACATCAAAAATTATCAAGGGTTAGTAACATTTTCACATGTACCGTGCGAGCAAAAAGTATTTGCATCAAAGAGAGCCTTGCATCTAAGGACGTAATGCTTAGACGTAGAGCTTAATACCTGTTGGGTGTCAGTCTGAATTAACAATCAATCAGTTATTCCGCCATCTTTGACAGTCGTTACAAGTAATTTGATTCATTGCTAATTTTTCCAATCTTGAACAATCCACACAATGGGCTTTACGAAACAGCACAAAACATTCATGGTTGAATTAAATTTTCAAATCGGGGTTAGAGTAAATTGTGAGTGGCCATACAATCCGGGTTTGTGCATGGACGATTTTCACGAACATTTTCCCAACGTTGCTTTTATTGCTGGGGATTTTTATCATTCCCTAAAAAGAACCGTGGCTGTGTTTAGGGAAACAGGTTCTATATAACACAAAAAGAAGCAGGAAGACCATCTGTAAGAACAGAAGAACTTGTTGCAAACGTTCGTGAAATAATGCAAAATACGCCAACAAATTGTATAAGACGCCTGTCCCAAGAAGTGGGAAGATCTTATGGAACATGCAGGCCTATTCTTAAGAAGCAGCTAAATTTATTTCTTTATAAAGTGCAAGTATTCCAAGAAATACAAGCCGCAGATTTTGAATGTGAATTCTCAGAATACACGCATGTAGAGTATTGAAAATCCCCTTTTTTTGTAGAGTCCACATTGCACCCTCAAAAAATTGGTGTCTGATTAGTTGTTTCCCGAAGAAGAATTGTTGGTCCCACTTTTTTCCATAACACAGTTACAGGTTACAGCACAGCGGTATAGAGACAATATTTTGAATCCATTTGTGGAGCAATTACGCCGAAACTATTAACTACTTACGCAATATTTTCAACGACAGATTGATCAGTTTTCGATCAGACATTGAATTTCCACCTAGATCACCTTGTTTAACGGTTATGGATTACTTCGTTTTTCCTCATTTAAAAAACATTATGTTTAAAGCACCAGTTGCAAATTTAGAACAATTACAAGAAAGGATTATCCAAGAATGTGGTACATTTCTCCAGAGATGCTGGTCAACACTTTCGAAAATATGAAGAGACGTGTGAATTTATGCTTGGAGCATTGGCGGTGGCCAATTTCAGCAATTTATGTAATTATTTTTCTCCACGACCATTACTGAATGCAATAATTCCAAAATCATTTTTGATAATAGAATGTAAAAATTGTCGCTCTTGAGTTGGAATATTTATTCTGAAACACTTGCTTCTTATGCGTTCTGCGTGTATTTTCTTTCCATAACAAGATACGGAATGAATATTCTGTAATTGATATAAACGACATAGGTTGCCATGAATTTCGAAACTGTCAGTGTCAGATAAAAATGGCCGCGTTGTAATAATTATTTTCAGACAAATTTTAGTGCAAGTCAAAAAATGAGTAAAAAATCGGATGGATCAGATATGGAACTGGATGGTCGTGGAGAAAATATAGCCTGCTACTCGGTTAGAATGAAAATTCGATACTCGTGGTTCCTCACGCTCGCTACGCTCGCGTTCGGAATCTTCCACTCGGATCGAATTTCCATTCCAACTTCGTTACAGAATCTACTATTCTTTTTCTTTCTGTATATTCTTACTTTGTTAATTTTGTAAACAACAAAAATAATTTTGTATTTGTCTATTTATTTTATTACTCATTAGTTTGGCATATCATGTCATAATATAAATTTGACAAAATTTTAACCTAGATTTGGTTAGATATATCGTCCCTATATCATTGTGATCTAAACCAAGCCCTATACGTTTTTTAATCCAAGCCCTCTTTGATCCAAATAATTTTTCTCGCACGGTATCATATTGATGCCTATTCTGTGCCCTTATTGCATCGAAATTGAATATCGAATTTAAACAACTATTTTACAGTAATACTGGTTATTTAAAGTTAGCAGTTGATTAAAAAATTATTAATAAAAAAAATCTAAAAATAATAGATACCTTCAAGACACCTGGTTCGGCTGGTATTTCACCTTCATTTATAAGGGCATGTTTAATCTCTCTGTTTAAACCTTTGCGGATAATGTTTAATAAATCTTTATTAACTGAAGTATTTCCTAAACCTTGGAGTGCATCATAATATATCACGCCTATTTACAAGGGTCCGGGTGACAGCTGTAGAAAGCGCTTTCTGTTTTTAAATATGTTTATAAATAACGTCATAAAAAACAAAAAATGGAAAATTAATTTTTCTGTTTTTCCCGATATCTCCGGAGGTAATCGAAATTTTCTTAATTTCTCACTGACATTAACTTAAGCTCCAGATTATCCAACTTTTCCCCAACTTGTATCTTTTATAGTTTCCGTGATCCCAATGGTGGGATATGGATCGAACTTGGGACAGCCTGTACAGTTACAGACGCGTTTTGTCCTTCCTAGATGGGTCGTTTATATGGATGTACCAATTTTCGATAAAGTATAATCAGTAATTTTTGAAATATTTGTAAAATTCCATTCTTTTTTGACACCCTATATGGTTTTTTATGCTACACCTATAAAGAACAAACAGTCAAAGAAAAATGTCTAACTTTGAACCGCTAACCGATTCATTATGACACCCACTCGGATCAAGATAATCCATTTGCTACGGACAGTTAGCCACGCTCTATTTGTATCAATAGAGACTGCTTGCACATTTTGGATTAGTAATATTATTATTACATCGAAAACAGTAAAGAAGGGTTATTCCTGGATCCGTAATGATTAGTATTCAATAAAAAATCCATTAAGACTTGGTAGTCGATTCGTTGCCCAAACATTTTATGTCGACTTTTGAGTAAAACAGTAATAATAGTGCAATTTTTAAAATGTGAGTTGTTAACAATTTAATTGTTTAAATTTGAAAATTTAAAAAATAACAATCGCGTCTACATTTTTCCATGTATCAGCGGCACAATGAGAAGCATCCCCTCCGCAGCAATAGAAATCATACTCGGACTAACAGCTAATCAATTAGTTGTTGTATTCTTCCTTTAATAGGTCGAACTCCTCCGACGAAAAATATAAAACTCCGAGTGCTCTCTCTAGAAATAATTTACAAAACAAAATTCTGGCGCACGGAGGCATCTAAGGCCTCAACTCAACTCAACAAAATCTTTATTCATTTCAGGGTGAATTGTACATATCAAAATTTTAACATTATATCATGGTTACAATAATAAAATATATATATATAAAATACATAATCATGTTGCACATGTATATAAGTAGTCCATGAGTAAGGTCAGTCTTCTGCCACTGTCTCTTCCCAGATCACGTCACTGGCGAAACGCCAGCGGGGTTGGTGTTGGCCCTTAGGTTAAACATTTTGATTTTTCGTTAACACTCAGGATGGTCGGTTCCGTGATTCATTTACCGCCATGAGGGACTTTGTTTTATTTAAAATAAATTTGAAAGAGAATGTATCGATGTTTTAAGGGTGAAAGTTTTCTCAATGACTGTTTGCTGGAAAAATTAACTTAAAAACCAGCTTGATTTGGTAAGGTACGTAGCGCAAGATTATTGCCCAAAGGCTTGCAAATTTGTGGGAATGTCTATAACCGAGGAGGCGGGGCTTAAGGACATGTGCTAATTTTTGTGGACAACGTGTTATAATTTATTGAGATATGATTCAATTTTTGAATTTTATTTATTGGTAATAAAGGGGTAGTCTCGAATAAATTGGTTTGTGTGTCACATCATCATTATGTCTTATTTGGGTTAAATTTTGCGTCATGTTTGTTGTTTGTGGTTGCGTCATATACAATTTAGTTGAGATGTCCTGAATATAGTCAAAAATATACGGTGTTTTGGTAGCCTGGTGTAGGTGTCGGATTGGTGCATAGTTTGTTTCTTTAAATATTAGCCTTAATATTTTATTTTGTGCTCTTTGAATTTTACTAAAGTGCCAATCCGTCATGCTACACCAGACTGGTGCTGCATAAGTCAGAATAGGTTTAATAATTTGATTATAAAGTGTTAGTTTGTTTGTCGGTGAAAGTGGTGAATTTTTATTTAAGAGTTTTTGTAATAAATGATTTATTGTCATGAAATTTAGTATTATTTTATTTGTGTTGTGACCAAAATAAAGTCTATTTTCAATGACTACCCCTAAATATTTTAAAGTTTCTTTTGGTACTATTTCGTGATTATTTATTTTAATGTTTTCGTTGATTTTATTGTGTAGCTATTTTCTGCTCAATATTATGCATTCGCACTTATTTTCATTTATTTGCAGCTTCCATTTGTCATACCATGGAAGTAGTAAGCATCTAAGACCTCGCTGAGGATTAACCAACATAATGTTATACATAATCCGACACACGGTCGGTCGCCTAATTAATGCTTAATTGCACGCTTCTGATGAACATATATTAAGTTATAAGGTACCTAGAACCCTTTTTTAATTTTGAGGTAAAACATCGTTAAAACTACGTTCTTATTTTAAGCATTTTATTCTTTCGCCTCTTCAGACATTGAGCCGTATTCATAAAACTGAAGGATATCCTTGTAAGTATAAGGTTTTGAGTTGAGGAAAAAGGTAGGAGTATAAGCATTTCCTCTTTTTCGTATTCATAATGATTACCTTATACTGGCAAGGATATCCTCCAAGAATAAGTAAAGGGTATGTGAATAAACTTATTATACTTTTGTTTTTTAAAAACCAAAATGATTTGATATTATTATGGCGTAAATAATAAAACTAAATTAAATTTGAATTTTTATTTTATACAGTTTTATACCTACATTTAATTCAATAATTCAAATTTGTTTATTACAATGCTCAAATTTCTTCTGACTTCTTGTCCTTGCTGGCGAAGAGGTAGATCAAATTCGTCATTATCATCTTCTTCTGGCACTTTTTCAGGTGCTTCAAAATCGATGCCTTACAAAGTTTTTGCCACATTATGAAGCACAATAAAGGCAATTACAAACAATTATTTTTGGCACATTCTCCAATTTCACTCGGCAAACATATTGCAAAATAGGAAATCGACGTTTCAGTTGACCAAAACAACGTTCAATTATCACTCTATGTTTTTTTAAAAGTTTATTATAATTTAGTTCAGAACCTCGAGGGATTTCTGAATGGAGTCATGAGCCACGGCTCTATTCCATATCAATCATCAGCAAATAGCACGAAGTTGTTTTTATTTTGTAAATGAACCCTTGTTTGTAAATTTCTCCATATTCTTGAATTCTGGACCAATCCAGGCCAACTAACGTTCATACTAGTGAACATTTCTCTTGCATCACAAGTGGCTTGCACATTCAGTGTAGGATGACCATTTCGGTTGACATACTCATCACTATGGCGATTTGGTTTCAGTATTCCTAGATGGATACAGTCAACTACATCAATTGCTGTCGGAAATCTATACTTGCTTTGCCATAACTGTTTCGCATCCATAAGTTTATTGTTAGTAGACATAAACTTTATGCAGTAATTTGATTGCGCAACTATGCTGTCAATTACGGCAGTCACTTTACGAGATACTGTAGGTTGACTTACACCCAGTTCTTGACCAATGCCTTTCTGATACCCAGGGTCACTGAGATAGCGTAAACATATCTTCATTTTTAGGACGAATGATAACGCACCTCCTCGAGTTTCAGCATTTATTCCCAAAAATGTGTTGGCAAGCCATTGCACATTTTCCTCCTCAAATCGGTATAATTCTTTGTAATCACGAACAAGTGTTGATAAACCCTGCTTGTAGTGTTTAATCTCTCTCAGTTCCACAACATCTGCCATCGCTACAAGTGATCACTACACGACTGAGTCTGCTACTGACCACACTCAAAATTATGGAAGGATATCCTTTTTATTTAAAGTAAAAGGTAAAGTTTATGAATAACCAAATATACTTTTTTGGGAAGGATATGCTCATACTGTATAAGTATAAGGTTTTACTCGGAATATTATGAATGCGAGCTGAAGGATTTCCTTCCTATTCTGCAAGTATAAGCATAACCTTTTTTTTATAAATACGGCCCATTGTATAGCCGTGTTATTGATTAGGTATATTATTTGATTTAGGTATTTGTAAACTAAAGATTAAAAAAAAATTTAATTGTGAACTAACACTACTGAAAACTATATTTTTGGTCAGTTCTTCTTCCGTCAAGTGTTCTGATTATCTTAGAATATGGATTGCCAGCCTTCATTGTTTTGAGCGGGCTTCCTCTTAGTCTTAGTCCAATTGACCTTCTGAAGCTGTACGAGCCCATCCATTTTCATACTTCCTTTTAACTTGATCATATGTATAAATTACATTTTTAATTTTTTTTCAACGGAGAATATTCTTTCTATTTTTTAAGTCGATACCTAAGTGTTTTCCAAACAAATTCGAAGGTATTCATTTCTCGTGTGCCTCTTTTTTCTCGGGGTGTTGTTTTCATTCCCCATTTATTTTCATCCTAGAGGCACCGTATTTGGTCTCCATTCCGGTGTGCATATCTAGAGGTGTTGGTCCTAGTATGATTTCTATTGCTGCGGCGAAAGAGCTTCTCATTGCACCGCTGACACACGCACCTATCGCTTAGAAGAAACTGGAACCAAAACGTATATTTTGTTTAAAGGTATGTATCGTTATCCACTAGATGCATTTTGCGTTGCGCTATGGCACCCGTATTGCCAATACTGCCTAGTAGATATTGCTTTGTTATAAACTGGCGTTAAAATTCATGCATTTACCGCTACATTTTTTATTGTTCCTTAGCCGCAAACCAGCATTTATAAGTACTGTATTATTTTAAATAAAATATGTGTGCGATCTAGTTTCATATTTATTAGTTTGACACGTATTAGTATGTGATATATTTGTTAAAACGTCCTTGTTTGTATGCCAAGTCAACGAGACCCTGTATCATAGACAACAAATCCTTTGAGTTTGAAAAATGTATTTAAGATAATTTTTTGTATTCCAAAAAATAAATGTATTTACATTAAATTATACAGGGTGTCCGGGAAAAAGTGGGAAATCTCCCGAATCTCCCGGATATGAAAAAAACACGTGAAAAGAATACTACAAGTTCATATAAACTTCTTTCGTATCGGCCTCATCTTCGGAGATATGGACTCCCAAAGAGCTCACATGGAATTAAGTTTTTGACACATAATTATTAAACCAACAGGTATATTTCAATTTTTTTAATATGATCTATACCAGGTAAGACCCTTCAAATTACTATCCCAGTGTTGCGAATTACTCACAGCTGCCATTTTTTTACGCCCTGTATGATAAAAACTTTAGACAACGGTTTTTACATACCTTTAACTATTGACTAAAAATTATGTACTCTTCATTCATGTCGCTAATCCCAACCGTTTTCGGAAAAACGTCATTTTATTGCGATCATTAGGCAGTTAAATGTGAACATTTATAATTTATAGGAACAAAGATGTATCTTTTATTGAAATACGCTAAATATACAGGGTCCTGCACCTCACCTCCCGTCTTCTATAGCTCACTTAGTAATTAAGTAAGAATTTTCATATTTTGCAGACCTTATCTGTATCTTGGGACGCATTTCAAGAAAAAAAAAATTTTCATACAGGGTGTTCCAAAAAAATGTGACGTCATAAGGATGTATTTTTTTAGATTACATGCCATATATTTTCTTACTTTTTTGGGTCCCTCCTATAGTTACCTACATACCCCTAAAATTTTATTAAAATCGATTCAGTATTATAGACGAAAAAAATAAAAACTAAAAAATATAAATTTTGCATCACTAATGGTATTAAAAATAAATAAAAAATAAAAATAATGCCTCGTTAATAAAATTATACAAAGGCACTTATTAAATAAGGTATAACAGTTTCGTTAACCAAGTTTAGTTAATATGAATTGTACAGGGTGTCCAACGTTTAGTGTCAAACTTTGCAAACTTTAAAGCAATTTATTTTTCTTATTTCAAATAGGAACCCCTGTATATTTTTATGTCATTCGATGCAGAATTAAAAATCAAACATTTTTCCTAATTGCAACCCTATCGCAATTTCTAACGCATCAAGACTTATTTGCAGAAAACTAATTTTATCAACTATTCCAACAGTCATTATGAATAAATATCGAAGGTGGCTTTGAAAAACAATTTATTGGTTTTAAAGTTTATTAAAGTGACCAGAGACCATTTTGACTTAAGTAATCTAAAAGTTTCAAATATTGTTAAATTGTTAGTAATTATTAACTGGAAATGATTATCGTGGATATGGTTATCCTTGAAAATTTGTTGAACTGTTCTTTCGATTACATCTACGGCATCAGCGACTGCTGGTTGAGTAACTGAATGATTTTCTATAACAGATAATAGCACAGCCAATTGATTTTGTTCAGTTCGGACCGGTTTATTTCTCACTGGTTTTGGGTAGTTTACATTTCCCGTTGCATCGTTGGTACAAACCTCTCTAATATGTTTTGCAGGCTCCTTTTGTATGAATGTCGTCGTTCCGGATAACGCTGTGCGTAAACTCGGCCTGCAAAAAAAGAGTTCTTTTCGCATGCTCCTAATATAAAAAACACAGCTCTTCTTAATTGTAGTCCATCACAAAAAAAAATATAGGTAAAGTAATTATAACAGCTTAAATAATTACTAACACTAACAATATTTAAAACTTTTAGATTGCTAAAGTCAAAATGGTCTCTGGTCACTTTAATAAACTTTAATGCCAATAAATTGTTTTTCAAAGCCACCTTCGATATTTATTCATAATAATGACTGTTGGAATAGTTGATAAAATTAGTTTTCTGCAAATAAGTCTTGATGCGTTAAAAATTGCGATAGGATTGCAATTAGGAAAAATGTTTGATTTTTAATTCTGCATCGAATGACATAAAAATATACAGGAGTTCCTATTTAAAATAAGAAAAATAAATTGCTTTAAAGTTAGCAAAGTTTGACAATAAACTTTGGACACCCTGTACAATTCGTATTAACCAAACTTGGTTAACGAAACTGTTATGCCTTATTTAATAAGTTCCTTTGTATAATTTTATTAACGAGGCATTATTTTTATTTTTTATTTATTTTTAATACCAGTGGTGCAAAACTGATATTTTTGTATATATGTATATATGTAGGTAACTATAGGAGGCACCCAAAAATGTAAGAAAATATGGCATGTAATCTAAAAAAATACATCCTAATGCCGTCACACTTTTTTGGAACACCCTGTATGAAAAAAAAATATTTTCCTGAAATGCGCCCTAAGATACAGATAAGGTCTGCAAAATATGAAAATTCTAACTTAATTACTAAGTGAGCTATAGAAGACGGGAGGTGAGGTGCAGGACCCTGTACATGATGTAAATATGCTAAAAATGACGTTTTTCCGAAAACGGTTAGGATAAGCGACATGAATGAAGAGTACTTAATTTTTAGTCAATAGTTAAAGGTATGTAAAAAACATTGTCCAAAGTTTTTATCATACAGGGCGTAAAAAAATGTGCACAGAGTCAAAGCTAGTCCGTCCCTGCAGCTGTGAGTAATCCGCAACACTTTCTGGGATAGTAATTTGAAGGGTCTTACCTGGTATAGATCATAGGAAAAAAAATTGAAATTTACCTGTTGGTTTAATAATTATGAGTCAAAAACTTAATTCCATGGAAGCTCTTTGAGAGCCCCTATCTCCGAAGAGGACGCCGATACGAAAGAAGTTTATATGAACTTGTAGCATTCTTTTCACGTGTTTTTTTCATATCCAGGAGATTTCTCACATTTTCCCAGACACCCTGTATAGGGATAACCTTGAATTTTTCCTTATGGGTCTTATTGAGGACTACAACTACAACCAAGAATATTTTTTAACTTTTGCAACTAAAACTTCTTAATTTAAGTAAGCTCTCATAAAATATTCGACAAACTTTAAAAATCTAAATTGAATCCAAATAGGGGACCGACGGGCAAAACGGGGTACTTAAGCCTTAAAATGTCATATAAAAGAAACTATAAATTTTAAGAAACTCAAAATAAGGCAACAATCCTGTTGTAGTAGTGCCTATTTATTCATAATATTTTAACTTAAAAAAAAGTAAACGTATACGATAAAACAGGAAAATAACACAACTATGTAACTTACCCCATTATGCCCGTCGTGTAGGGCAAAATAGGGTAGTATAGTTAAGGTGAAAAAACATTACTGACAATGCTCACAAACAAGTACTGCTTCGTCGTCTTCATCTTCTACCCCTGCACATGAATTATGAGCCCAGTTGTGGCAACCGAAACAACATATCCAACCCTCCGGGGAACTTGAATAAAAGTCGCCGCAGTACAAACAGTCGATGTCACTAACTTCGCCTTCCGAATCCGATTCTACTTTTTTAGTTTTGTGTAATTTGAATTTTTTAGTTGTCTTTGATTGGCTTTGAACATCTGCTATCTTTCTTTTTACAGATTTTACCTTCATCGATTTACCTTTTTTCTGAGCCTGTTCTAACTCTGTTTTATAGGGTGATGAGGTTAGGATGGCTGTTTTTCCTCTTTTTCTTGAAGCCCTTTTCTTGGTTTGATTAACTTGAGGGTTTGGTAAGATAGCTTTGGGGCTGACAAACTCAAAACTAGTGTCGCTCTCTTTCGTTCCTGGTTGCGGCTCAGGATACGTATACCCCATTTTGCCCAACCATAGTGTATTTCATTTTGCCCGATAAGCAAATTTTGAGGTTATTGCTTGTTTTTTAAACTAAAAATTTATGTTTTTTAAAATATAATTACAAAGAAAGATGGTAAAAAATATACACTTTTAGTTGTCAATAATATTATTTTATTATAAATTGATTTAATATTACTTACTCTGAATTTAATCTGTTAAAATATTATAACTTTGTATATTGAAAACGCACATGTGCTCACCAAAACAGTTCAGTAGCAACTGAGGTCCTCAATCGTATGACAGAGAACGGACGCAAACGTGATGACAACATTAAGAAGGCGTAGTATAGATGGAGCGACTGGGTTAGAATAAAAGAAGGGTACCCTGTTTTAGGCGCCTACCCCGTTTTGCCCGTTGGTCCCCTACATTATAATCTAAGATTTTAAATCAGTTCCATTACCATAAACTTTAAATCTTTTAGAGGACCTCTAAAGATTAAAAGCCACTTTGTTTAATTATATAAGATTTTATTATTGTTTGACATCGTAAAATTTAAGTATAAATTACATCGAAGACTATTACACAAAATTGATTGTCATAATAAATTATCTAGCTTTATCTGCTATTGTACAAAATAAATATAGGTTGATGACATGACCTAAGATAAAGTAATAAATTTACTGTAAGCTGTTACGTGTCTTGTATCTTTTGCCTATAGAGGGCATTTCTAGGATTCGAGATATGAGATTTGGATGAGTAATTTTTTTACCCCATGTTAACTTTTATTTTACTAAAAAATTTTGGCCAAAACTCGACAGGTGCATCGTTTAAAATCTTCAATTTACTTTTCCAATAATCCCGTACTTACCAATTTTAGGTGTTTGCTTTAGACTTAGACCAGGGTCGATAATTTTTGAAACCAAAAAAAATAATAGTAGAATGAAACCTATTGGAAAAGGAAGAGAATATAACAAAAATTAAAGGAAAATTAAATTACGGGCGATCCGAGGTCGGAAAGTGGAAAGGGGTGAGTTTTTAAGGGTAGAAAACGATTTATCTCGATTTCCGGCAAAACTACAAGTCCTATGGGAAAACGTTAAATGGCAAAGTTTTAGGTAATAAAAAGATCTACAACTTTTGTATTTACACTTCTTTCACATAACCTTTTAATTTATGTGAAAAATTGAAATAACCAAGTTTTTGGTTTTTTATTTTTATCTGTTACAAAAAAATGTTTTTATACACGACATTTGGTGAAAACTTACCTTTTTATGTCCCAAAAACACTATAATTTTTTTGATTTAAAATATTTATTTGTTCACCTTATTTTGACTTAATATCGAAAAAGCACCCTAATTTTCAATCGAAAATTCTCACGTCAAAGTATCTGCTTTTTCAAAAAAGTCAGTGGACTTTTTGTTCGTTGAAATCTCTACTTTCGGATGGTGTAAAAAAAATATACATTACTATGGTAAATATTCTCAAAAAATGCAAACAAACGAAAAAAACTCTAATCCGAATTTTTTTCTTTAATCATTATGTACAATTTTGAGCTATTTATTAAGATTTATACTTTAATTACTCGAAAAACGTAAAATTCCATGTTACATTGATAAACAAAAAAATTACAAATCCATAAAACATAAGAATCGCAAAAAATATGCGCAAATAGTTGTTGTAAATATAATTGAAGGTAGGATTTAAAGGGGATTTCATCACATTTACCATAGTAATGTATATCTTTTTTAAACCATCAGAAAGTAGAGATTTCAATGAATAAAAAGCCCACCGACTTTTTAAAAAAGGCAGATATTTTGACGTGAGAATTTTCGATTGAAAATTAGGGTGCTTTTTCGATATTAAGTCAAAATAAGGTAAAAAAATAAATATTTTAAATCAAAAAAATTACACTGTGTTTGGGACATAAAAAAGTAAGATTTCACCAAATTTCGAGTATAAAAAAATTTTTTTGTATAAGATAAAAATAAAAAACCAAAAACTTGATTATTTGAATTTTTCAGATAAATTTTGAGGTAATGTAAAAAAAGTGTAAATACAAAAGTTGTAGATCTTTTTATTACCTACAACTTTGCTATTTAACATTTTTTCATAGGACTTGTAGTTTTGCCGTAAATCGAGATAAATCGTTTTCTAAATTTAAAAACTCACTCCCCCCCACTTCCCGACCTCGGATCGCCCGTAATTTATTTTTCCTTTCATTTTTGTTATATTCTCTTCCTTTTTCAATGGGTTTCATTTTACTATTATTTTGTTTCACTTTTTACTATTTTCAAAGGCTTCAGCCCTGGTCTAACTTGTCATGTAGGAAAATTGTAGATCACTTTGCATTTGAATATCCCAATCGCTCAATTTCAAGTAAGTCTACAGTATACAGCTTGGAAGAGCAATTTCTGAGAACTGGTTGCATGAACATTACATGTAAAACGCAATAAAAATCAAACTGTAGTAATTTAAAACGAATGTGTGCTTAGCTGTTGAAGAATATCCATGTTCAAAGTTAAGACAACCGGATGATCAATCGGCTAGCTGCAGGAGCAGTTACTATAAATCTTCGAAACAGGAAAATGTCGTTCCTACAAGATGTAAAACGTTGAATGACTGTTGCCGCGGTTAAGTTGGAGAGTTAATGGGGTGTACAATGTACCTAGTATTTCTGTTGTAAGAGAACAATTTGGATTTGCAACTCTGGAAACCCGAAGAATACAATCAGATTTAGTTTTTGTTTATAAATTGATGAATAATCTTTACAATGCGTCTCATCTCCTCCAACAGTTTTCTCTGCATGTACCTTCTAGAACCACTAGACAGCAGTTTTATTTTCATTTGACCCAAACAAATACTAATCTAGGCGTAAACGCCCCCATATTTAGACTTAGATAAGTTTTTTTTTATAATATGTATTGTCAAGACATTGATCTGTTCTCTACTTCACAACTACTGTTCAAGAAATACCTTAAGCGTACTTTAGTATAATTTAAAACTTTACGTTATAATTTATTAAAATCTTGTGCAATTGAATAATTATAGATAAATAGTTTTATGAAGAACTCTAGTAAACAGTGGATACTGTTTTGGGGTAGTTCTACCTGTTTGTATCCTTAATTTCTAAATAAATAAATAAATAAATTAAGTATATCCATCTATATTTGCCATAGGGTTATACGATTTGTTCGCGAAGCGTTGCTTTAACAACTTAGCTAAGCAAAGATTTTTACTTAGCTATACTGTTTAAAAGAACAAAAAGGAAATTAGCAAAGAATGCAAGAAATTCAGAGAGAAAACTTAACAACAAAAATGGCACCGAGCCGGTTCTGGAATGTAATTATATATTGTTCATAAAGAAGGGATACCTAATAACAAGAGGGTTGTTCGCATACCCATCCCTGTTGGCCGCCAAAGGATCTGACAGGCAAGTCGCGCGTATACAGACCTATTTTTTCACCCATAAAACTTACCTTTTGTTGGCGCACCAGATAAGCTTTACGGATCTAAATGTAAACGTCTATGATTAAACCAAATGAGCAGCAGCATTTAATAATCAAAATAATATTAATAATAACACTAACAGTACAGGTTAAGATGAATTTCTCTTTCTCTGTATTGTAAAAAAATGTCAGCAATACCAACAAAAAGCTGTGAAGAAGAAAATTAAGATGATAATAATAATAATTATAATAATTATATCGTTCTAATTAGTTACAAAAATTGTATGTAAAAAAGGCGAAGTTTAGCCGAGTCAAGGGATAAAACAGCTATTTTTATTTATTTTAAAATTTGGATGCGTTTATAGTTATTAATGACACTAGGTAGTTCGATATGAACACTATAACGAAACGTGTGCAACGTTAAACCACGAGGCATTAGCCGAGAGGTTTAATTGCACCAGTTTCATTAACAAAGTTCATATCGAACGTGTATCATTCAAAATTTAATCTACGACAGTGCAAATAGATTTTATTCGTCTAAATTTCATTGATATCAGATAACGTTTTCGTAATTTTTAAAATTTTCAGGTGTCCATATTAGTCGATATCATGGTAACCGCATTTTTGATTGTTTCAATTTCGATTTTGACAACGTCATTATTGCCGTCAAATTTTCTATTGTATGCAAAGTGTTGGCCAAAAATAATTTAAATATGGGAGATTCTGAATCCGAAAGTGTCCCTTCGGATGTTTACAATGAATAAATGCAAGCCGTTTTTCTAAGTAATAATAACAAATAAATAGTTTGCACCGACTTTCTTTTTGTTTTTGTATCTTAACATTTGGATGTTATTATGAATTCATAATGGCACTGTAGATTAAACCAATTAAATCAACGACGGGCACGCCGCAAAAACAGACACGATTGCAATTTCATACCTACACAGGGCGAAAATATCATTTATAAATTAAAGAAGGTAATGTTTTATAATTTGTTTTTATTTTTATTATTATTATTATTATTATTTTTATTATTATTATTATTATTATTATTATTATTATTATTATTATTATTATTAATATTTTAAATTAATTTGTTTATACAGAACATTTTCTGCATTGAAACAAAAGAAAAACAAAAAGTCTCCCTCACTAAATTTAGTAGAATAAAAATAGTCAATTAAGGTCTCTTCGTATTTCGAACGTAGAAACGTTCATTATCAGGGGACAGAAAAACTTTGCTGATGTTATCAAAAGAGAAAATGGTGAAAAAAAACCCTAATGGAGGTTTGATATACCAAAACTTTTTTTTATATTCCATAAATGCTCCATTAGGGTTGAATTCCTTTTACCATTTTTTCTTCTGCTAACACAACCCGCGAAGTTTTTTTTTGTCTGCTGATGATGAACGTTTATATGTTTAAAATATGTAGATACCTTATTTGAATATTTTTATTCTAATGAATTTGTAGTAGTAGCTGTAGTAGTAACATGTTTTATTTAGCAAAAAGTTACAATTAAATATTTTTTAATACATTTTTTTAACACATTTTTATAGATTTTTTTTTAAATTTTAACAGAAACAGACAGAAAAGTTAAACATTTTGCAAATTGTATCAAATATTACGTACCTATCATTTTGTTTTTTTTTATTAAATGTAATTTTAAATTTATTTAAATGCTTAGTTTTAATGATATTTGAGATTTAATAGAATTTTCCAAATTACTATATTCTATCAAACCGTTATGAAAAATTTACTTATAAGCTAATGTTCTAGACAGTCTATCCACATAAAAATTTTGATTGGTTCTTGTTTTATAATTATGATGGTCATACTTAAAAGAACAAAAAAATTTTAAACAATCAGGCAATAAATTATTTTTAATTTTATGTATAAAGATAACATAGGTACTAAATAAAAAATTAAATTTCTGACCAATCTAAATTTTTTAACATAAAAATTATTTTTGTATATTTGTCATAATTTAAAATAATCCGCATTGTCTTATTTTGTAAAATTTGTAATTTATCAAATATTTCCTCACTATCACAATATAAAATGGAAGAACAATAGAGAAAATGTGGTAATATAATAATATTAAATACAGTTTTTTTTAGAAAAAAAACTTAAATTTGAAATGATTCTTTTAAAATAACCTACTTTTCCGGGAATCTTTAATATTATGATACTTTTAAAAAAATTAAACAATTTTAATTTTGAATCAATAAACTTACAACATTTATATTTTGACAATTTAAATTATTACCCATAACCATACATTTAGTTTTTGAAATATTTAATTCTAATTTATTTACTTTTAGCCAATTTAAATTTACTTTGACACAGAAAAAGAGGAGAAGCCGCTGCAATTCTAGAGCACGCCCGTATAGTTTTGACAATACTTTAGTGTAGTTATAGTTATAGTTAGTATACTATAGTTTTTCCTTAAATACCATGTACCAATTATTGCAACAGCATGAAATGGTAAATTCGTAAAATATTAAATGATATCTAATTAAAAGTAATGAAAGATCGTTTATACAGGAATTATAAAATTTATGAAGTTAAATTAATGTTATTAGGTTGTTATCGCTAACTGATTGTAAGTCTCATTTTCCTTTGAATTATGCCGCCACTATTTCATGATGCAAATAAATCTCTACAAATCTAAGTTAAAACAAGTAATCGGATTTACGTTGGTAATTAGTTTTTTTTATCGTGAGTTATAATTATAGGGATATTTAGATTACTTTATTTAATATTTTAGGGACGTATAATATCCAAATAACTTTTATTTATTTATTTATTTATTTACATACATGCCTTACAGGTTCTTACAAACCCAACTACAAGGCAGGACTAAAAATGTATACAGTGTGACCAGTAAAGTCCGCATCATATGGTTTTTTTTTTATTAATATCTTTATTCGAAATTTGACTAAAGCATCAAGTTCTGCTTCGATCGAGATGAAAATGAAGCAAAAAAATAGTAGTCAGTTGATTCGAATTATCTGTCAAATTTTAATTTTTTCCAGAAAATAATTCAAAAGTGGTTATTTCTGAAAGTATCGAAAAAAGTTATCAGAAAAAGTTTCTAGCCCACATGCAAAATTTCAACTGCATAAAATAATTTTGATTTTTTTACCCATATTTTGTAAATTGCACCACTTTTGCAAAATAAGACTCAACGCAACGTATATAAAACTTCTTAGTTTTGACAATGCTTTATTTCAGATACATTTTCTTTAAAGTAGCGCCATATTAAATCTGTGTTTTTCTACAAAATCAAAATTGGGCTATTAAAATTTGGTCGCATGTGATGCAAAGTTTATTTGTTTTTGACCCTGTATAAGGTAACTTCTTAAAATAAGTATTTTTGAAAACGTAGTTTGTGTCTGAAAGTAATACACCTTAATATTAAGACCAAAAAGAACGCAGTGTCATCAGTAAAGTGTTCATTAAGTTAAGTGGAAAATAAATTTTAGTGGTGGGGAAAAAATCAAAATAATCTTATGCAGCTGAAATTTTACATGTGGGTTAGAAACTGCATTTAAAAAAACTTTTTCTAATAACTTTTTTCGACACTTTCAGAAACTTTTGAATTATTTTTAAAAAAAAATTAAAATTTGACTGATAATGAGAATCACGTGACTACTATTTTTTTGCTTAATTTTCATCTCGATCGAAGCAGAACTTGATGCCAAAGTCAAATTTCGAATAAAGCTATTAATAAAAAAAAATCCTATATGATGCAGACTTTACTGGTCACTGTATAAGCCTATTATTAAAAGAACAAAAAAGAACAAAAAACAACAAAAATATTTAAATCAATAATTAACAAAAATTAAAAGGCACTAAGATAATGTACGCAAAACCACTAACCACTCTAAGATATTAACAAAAAAATAATTATTAGAAAGTCAAAAATACTGGTTGCCACAAACCTTTTCTTTTAAATGATTGAAAAATAAAGTATTTACTTGTTACGTTTATGAAAGTTAAAACAGAAATACTTTGACCGGCATTTATACAGGGTGTTTCAATAAAAACTCCCAGGCCAATAATTTCGAAAACTAAAAGTGACATGTGAATTCTGTAAAGGCCAGTTTTTAGCCTCAATGATTGGCTTCACAACTATGTAAAAAATGTGTTTGAATAATACAAGATGTAGGTGGCGCCACGGTGCAAAGAAATTTTTCGATGACAGGAACTTTTAAATGTTATCGTTCTTAAAGATAATTAATTTTTGGCCAAATTATGTCGCATAAAAAATTTTGATAAATCCAAAATGAACGGAGATATTTGGGGTTAAGTTTTTTTTTAAATAATTTTAACGAGTATTTTAAATATAAATATTTTTATTATTATTTGGCACATTTTAATTTAATTTTGGTAATGATAATTTTAGTGATAGAACGCTCGTGTAGCGCTAAATTATTACGTCCAGTGACGTCTCAGGGGGCGCCTTAACAAATAATATTGGCAAAAAATAAGACGCCACTGAGTTTTTGGTAATTTTAATTTTTTTTTCGGATTAAGCAACTAAAAATATCCTTTTCTTGTCTCTTAAATTGTTTCTTATCTTGCTTCGTTTTCGAGAAATAATAATAAAAACAATTTTATTGCATATCTCTGGAAAACAAAAATCATTAAATAATTAATACGTTGTATCTTTTGCTATTAAACGAAATACACTATTGAGAGATTGCAGAACCGAATTATTATATCGACTTGCTATGTGCTCGATGTCCATGTTGCAATGCTAGTTCATCCAACCTATTAAAATAAAAACAATAAAAAATAAAATAAAAAGCTCTTTCCAGATTACTTGTAACGTTTGTGTGGGATATGCTGCTTCACTATTATCCAGGTCTTCATTGCAAATGTTGAAACAGAAATTTGTCTTTGTTCTAACCATGCAATAAGTAATCTTTTTGACCAAGTTGTATTTGGAACTTTTTCAATTAACCCAGAATGATAGGTGGTGTTATCCATGATAATAAGCGACGGTTCTTCCAATTTTTCTTCAAACATTTCTCAAAGTTTTCACTATTCATCGAATCATAATATAGTTACCAGATTTTAGACCAGACTTGAATATCAAACTTGCATTATTCACAAATCCATTTTCTGAACCAGCATGATGAGTAATATACCGTACACCCTCTGAGGATTTTTGACTGTATAAGGAGTATCATCTTGCCAACGTCGCCTAAAAGCCCCTTTACTGTATATCTAGGTTTCATCCAGAAAAAACAGTTTTTAAGGTAAATTGAGAGTTGACGTTATTCTTAAATTCTCCTAAAAATTCTACTCGTTTTGGGCTATATGGAGTTGCTCTATTAAAAAACGCCTGTTTGATACAACACATTTACTCCATTTAAATTTTTTAAACAATCCGCTAATGAACCAGTGGATATTTGAACACCATTAATGATTTTAAGGTTTAGTTATATTGAGCAAATTGTAACGCGTTTACCTGCTCTATATGTCCCATAAATACGCTCTCTTATGATATGTTCATAAATTTCGGAGGTCGTCGACCACGGGATAACAAAATAGCTACATTATTGCGATTCCTAAAATCTATTTCCATCTCTATCTTTTTGGCTTTAATTCGTTGGATTGTTGAACATGAAACTACCAAAGCATCAAAAACGCGCTATAATAGAGGCAGAGGTATTTATAAAAACATCGCCATAATATATTTTTCATGTTAATTATTTATGATTTCACAATTCCTGTTTTATTATATCTACTTACCCCGTAAACTGAGTTAAAGGGCAAAATAGTCTTTCCGGCATCACTTTCTGTTTGTCAAATAATTTTAAAATTAATGCTTGTCCTTTTTCTCAATGCCGTGACTATGGAGGACTTGATTTATACAAACCAAACTGTATAGTCGAGAATATGGAGGACTTGAGGTAGGAGACCGATCGCAATGCATTGGATTCGGTCCCAAATTAGCATCGGTAATTCAGCTTTACGAGTCGCTGTAAGATGGCGCGCGTGTTCGAAGTGGGCTATCAAATAATGGTTTCTTATGGACGCAATAACTATTTTTATTTAAATTAGTTCTTTAAGGAACAAATAAGGACTTTTATATGAATTTACACTTACTTTGTTATACTTATTAGTAAACTCGGCCTGTATAAAGTTCCAACGATGCTTGGTTTTTAAAATACAGGGTATTAAACATTCTAGCTATACCTTTGGAGCTAGAAAGAGACTTATTTGGCTGCGTTTTCTCTCTGAAAAAGATCCTGTCTTACACCCCGACACAAAGCAAACTCTACTTTTATAAATTTTACCATTATTCATTATAAATATGGAAATTAATTACAATACAACGTTATTTGTCTTGTCTTGCCTTCAAACGTTATTTGTTATTTCGAAAAATAAAATGTCAATTGTCAAAAGTAAAATTTAAAAACTATGGAGGATCTAGTTTTCCATATTAAAAACGAAGAAGAAGAAGACAACATCAGCCCACTTCGGACGCGAGAGCCATCTATCGGCCAATAGCGAACTAACCAAAAAACCGGGACACATTTCAAATTCTGTCCCGGTTTTTTGGTTAGTTCGCTATTGGCCGATAGATGGCTCTCGCGTCCGAAGTGGGCTGATGTTGTCTTCTTCTTCTTCGTTTTTAATATGGAAAACTAGATCCTCCATAGTTTTTAACTTTTACTTAAACCCTTTATTTTTCTGTGCTTTTACTTTTGACAATTGACATTTTATTTTTCGAAATAACAAATAACGTTTGAAGGCAAGACAAGACAAATAACGTTGTATTGTAATTAATTTCCATATTTATAATGAATAATTGTACAATTTATAAAAGTAGAGTTTGCTTTGTGTCGGGGTGTAAGACAGGATCTTCTTCAGAGATGAAACTCAGCCAAATAAGTCTCTTTCTAGCTCCAAAGGTAAAACACTCTAGCTAGAATGTTCCTGTATTTTAAAAACGAAGCATCGTTGGAACTTTATACAAGCCGAGTTTATTAATAAGTATAACAAAGTAAGTGTAAATTCATATAAAAGTCCTTATTTGTTCCTTAAAGAACTAATTTAAATAAAAATAGTTATCGCGTCCATAAGAAACCATTTATTTGATAGCCCACTTCGAACACGAGCGCCACCTTACGGCGACTCGTAAAGCTGAATTGCCGATGCTAATTTGGAACCGAATCCAATGTATTGCTATCGGCCTCCTACCTCAAGTCCTCCATAAGTTCTCCATAGCCGTGACATTTTTGAAATAATGTTGAATAAAAATGTCACTGTCAATGATTACAATAAAACTTTTTCGATTGGTAAAATTATACGACATTCATTGTTGACGCAAATTTACTATCTCACCTAGTTCCCGAATGTTAGAAATATAAGCACTAGTCGTAACGTAACGATCAGCGATCATTGAACAGATTTTATATGCTATCGCACGCAATCATTTAACGTTCTGTCTAATTTTTAAATGGAAAAGTCAAAATGACATTTCATTTTTAATAATAATTATAATAATTTTAATTTAAAATAATAAGACGTGGATTAAATGGTTGTAAATAAAATAGCATACCAACCTCGGTGGAGAGTTTCATTATTCTCTCTGTAGTAATGAAATACTTTCCACTTAGGTACGTAATGTCCTATTAGATTGTTGACATATTATTGCTATATGTATGCATATACATAAGCTAGTGTCGCTAGAGTGGCAGCTCTGTAGCTCTTATGAACAAGCTACCACTATAAAATTTCCCATGCTTTGTTGTAAAACGTTTCATATTTCTCACTTCACTGAGCAAGCATCAAAGCAGGTACTTTTTTGTTTAAGTCGGATACATTCCTATTCCCCTGTGTTATTACTACCAATTACAAACGCTACGTCCAAAAGTCACTGATTTGTAAAATTATGAATTCTTTAGCCCTTTTTGTATAAAAGCCCAACGACCCGTAAAACCTTTTCGAACAATTCCAATGGGAATACATTGTCCTTAGTTGTGTTTTTCTGAAAAAAGTGACCTCCTAGCCGTTTGGGTATTTAAACAGAAATATCCGGTTAATCAAATTTATTGCCGCTACTCGTATAATTTAATACCGACCGGAAATTACACTGACGCAAAAATATGTTGATTTTATTGGTAAATGGTGTGCTTATTAGCTTAAAGGGGAAGTGCGACACACTTGTTGATTTTTGGGGTGATATGTTAGGGGGGAAAATTGAAACTTTCAGGCATTTATCATAATAGTTTTTTTTGTCATTTTTATAAAAACTACTTTAGATCTGCAAATACTTACTCGTAGTAAGTTTTACAGAAGTGATATATACAGAGTTAAATAAGATTATAATAATAAAAATAATAATAATAATAATAATATACATTTATTGTTATAATCTATTCTTATTACATTGTTACAATAATTATACAGGGTGTTATTTAAGTATGTGGCCAAACTCCAAGGAGTGCTTCTTTAATTGATTTTAAGAAGAAAAGTTAATATAAACATGGGTCCGCAAATGCATAGTTTTTACGATACAGGGTGTCAAATTTAAAAAAAAAATCGGATGTTCGTAAATATCTCAATACTCTTTTATTTTGTTGAAATTTGGCAATTCGGTTTGTAATACTAAGAGGATAATTTAACCTTAATTAGATTAAAATTATTAAGTCCAGTGGCGCCCCGAAGACAGTCCAGGTAAAATTTTTGACAAAAAAAATGGGCGCCACTAACTTTTTTTAAAATTATGTATTTTCCTCGAATTAAGCAACTACAAATACAACTATTTTATTTTTTGAGTTTTTTTCATATCTTGCTTTGTTTTCCAGAAAAAAAAAGCACTTTATTGCATGTCCCCGGGACAATATGTGTAAAAAATTCAAACTATCAAGCAATTAAAATTACACGAAAGTCCTCTTTTGAATTTTTTCGCACAGATTAAAACTGTTTTCTATAAAAGAAATTAACATAAAATAATTGCATAACGTAATAATTTATTACTGCAATGTTTTAAACGTAACAACTATAATAGCTCTTATTGTCCCGGGGGCATCTAGACACTCTGCTATAGGATTCGGCACCCATCTCTATTCTGATTGGACGATTTCAAACGTTCCGTCTAAAAGGTATATTGGCAACCGGTTTGTTCGTTGTTACCCAGAGCATTTTTTTTATTCAATTTTTTCAACTAATATTATTTTATAAAATTTTAATTAAATTTAAAAAAAATGCTCCGGGTAACAACGAACAAACCAGTTGCCAATATACCTTTTAGACGGAACGTTTGAAATCATCCAATCAGGATAGAGACGGTTGCCGAATCCTATAGCGGAATGTCTAGATGCGTCCCGGGGGCATGCCAAAAGCCTTACTAAAACCAGCAACACCAACGCACTTACTTTATTTTCATTAGTTGCTCTCAGAATATCATCAGTCAGGTCCATCTGACAGCTATAGCCGGGCCTATGATATATAAGATTTTCAGATTCCAATGCAATTTCAATTTACTGCCTAGCAGAAAATATGTTTTGATGATGAGAAGATCCCACTTCTGAAACCTTATCTTACCAGAACTGTCACCGAATATCCGTAAGTTAAAAAAAGGAAAGCTCCAAAATATTAGGCCCAAAATATATTTTTACTAGTATTTTTGTCTGCTGGGTGCTTGGAGTAACCAAAGTTAAACATATTTTTAAAATAGCTACATGATTGCCCAGTTCCTTATTATTATTTAAAATCTGTAAAATAAGAAATGCACTAAGTGCGTTATTGTTGAAATAATTACATTCTAAATTAATATTATAACTGATTTAATTTTTCTTATACCTACAAATTAAATAAATTCTTATTATTTGCTAGAACCTAATAGCAATAACAGCTATTTATTAACTTGTCAATCAATTACGCTATCAAAAAATCTAAAGCAAATTGATCAAAATTCAAGGAAAATAATTCAATTAGCATTCTACTTTCAGGAATCCCAAGGCAACTTTTAAATTTCTAAATAGTTTGTTAAATAAAATAGATCAAGACATAAATAATATTGTTATCCGTATGTTAGTGACACATTAAGAAACTGAGTTTTGACAAAATGTCTTATATCATAAACTAATAAAGTAACGCCACAAAAAAAGAATAAAAGTAATATTTTTAATTTTACATGAAAGTATGAAAATTCGCGATTTAAAAAAAAAGTTTATTATGGAATAAGCAATTAGTTTATAGAAACAAAAAGTTGGCAAAAATCGCTATGTTCATTAATGCAAAATTAAATTCTAAAAATTATATATTTGAAAGATTTTTTCTAAATGGTAAAATTCTTTTTTTTGATTGGAATTATTTTTGGATCTGAAGCAACAATGACAAAAATGTATGTGCGAATTACTGGGTACTATAACTGACTAAAACAATGTTATCGATGTATGAAACTTCGATTAGTTGAATTCTCTCAGCGTACAGACAGTTGCACTTCCTTGAGGAGGTAATTGGTATATTATTTTCTTTTACTGCAGTCTCTAATCTCGTATTATAATAAATTTGTTAAATTTTCGTTTGTTCTAAATTTTCCTTGATTTAAATACTAATTAAATATTATTTATTATGCTATAATTTGTATTAATTTCCATCATAAAGGTGTTATATATTATTCTATTAAATTAATTTCAATTTCTTATAATATAAAATTTGTCAGTAAGTTAATAATTATTTCAAATTAAAGAATTGATTAATTTGTTATAGTTTATTATAAATTCATTGTGGATCATTAATAAAAACAAAAGATATTTAGTGACAATAAATAATCTGATATTAATTAATTCAAAACTTGAAAGCAGTAGGCTTACCAGTTTTCTGTACATATATAGATATTTTGTAATAAAATTGATTGCTTTAAAACAGTATATTCGGATGATTAATATAAATACTTAAAAATGAGTTTTTCAAAACATTGAATGTTGATGCATGAAAATTGTTATCAACAATAAACTAGGCAACTCTGACTGTGACATAAACGATATTGGCAGAAATATTTCACAACCAAAGTGGTTTGGCTGGGATTAGCTTAATTATTTACTAACAAGAAAACTTTGATTATGAGTAAATCATTTCTATTCATTGATGCTAGAGTCACAGTGTCTGGTAAGGTTTAAAATTTAAAAAGTAAAATAAGGGTAACTTTAGTTTAAATTAGTTGATCAAACGGAGATAATCCAGTTTAAAAATATATGGACTTTTAATTTATTTTGAAAACTAGTATATACAGTGTCACCAGTAAAAATATGGGATTTTTTTTTATTAATAGCTTTATTCAAAATTTGACTTTGGCATTAAGTTCTGCTTTGATCGAGGTGAAAATTAAGCAAAAAAATAGTAGTCACGTGATTCGCATTATCTGTCAAATTTTAATTTTTCCAAAAACTAATATAATATAATGATATATAAGTGGCGTTATTTCTGAAAATATCGAAAAAAGTTTTTTTAAATGCAGTTTATAGCAAACATGCAAAATTTCAGCTGCATAAGATAATTTTAATTTTTTACCCATATTTTGTAAATTGCACCACTTTTGCAAAATAAGACTCAACGCAACCTACATAAAACTTCTCAGTTTTGACAAGGCTTTATTTTAGATACATTTTCTTTAAAGTAGCGCCATATTATATGGGTGTTTTTCTACAAAACCAAAATTGGGCTATTAAAATTTGGTCGCATGTGATGCAAAGTTTATTTGTATAAGGTAACTTTATAAAATAAGTATTTTAGAAAACTTAGTTGTCAGAAGTGTCTGAAAGTAATACACCTTAATATAAAGACAAAAAAGAACACAGTAAAGTGTTTTGTAAGTGGAAAATAAATTTTAGTTTAACAACGTAAAGTTTATCTATTTTCAACGATTTAATTTAAAACCCCTATATTATAATTATTTTTTATTAAGCTATGTCATAATAACGTTAAAGTATATTACTTTTAGACACAACTACGTTTTTAAAAATACTTATTTTATAAAGTTACCTTATACAGGGTCAAAAACAAATAAACTTTGCATCACATGCGACCAAATTTTAATAGCCCAATTTTGATTTTGTAGAAAAACACACATTTAATATACTTTAAAGAAAATGTCTCTGAAATAAAGCATTGTAAAAATAAGAAGTTTTATGTGGATTGCGTTGAGTCTTATTTTGCAAAAGTGGTGCAAATTACAAAATATAGGTAAAAAATCAAAATTATCTTATGCAGCTGAAATTTTGCATGTGGACTATAAACTGCATTAAAAAAAACTTTTTCCAATAACTTTTTTCGATATTTTCAATAATAACACCACTTTTGAATTATTTTTTGGAAAAAATTGAAATTTGACAGATAATGCGAATCACGTGACTACTATTTTTTTGCTTATCTCGATCGAAGCAGAACTTGATGCCAAAGTCAAATTTTGAATAAAGCTATTAATAAAAAAAAAACCCTAATGATGCGGACTTTACTGGTGACACTGTATACCTAAATAAAAAATAAAAATATTTTCTTACTATTTGATTTTTTTGAATATGCAGACATGTCTGCCAATCTAGCAGATAATACTGTGGCTAGACCACTGGGATGGCTCAAAGAGCAGGTCGCACAGACATACCACTGGCAAAACAGATTGACAGAGCTGAAAACCTGAAGTATTTTCAGCAACTGTTATTCCTACTACCAGTAGTAGTAGTAGTGGTAACAAGTTTTTTTTAGCAAAAAGCTACAATTTAATATTTTTTAAAACATTTTTTAGATTTATTTTTAAATTTTGAAACGCAACCTTCTTTAAACAAAAACAGAGAGAAAAGTTTGCGATGATGCAAATGCGAACTTCATCAAATATTAGTTTCCATTTTGTTTTTTCATTAAATTTAAGGTTTTTTTAAAAATTTTTAATGACATTTGAGTTTTATTAGAATTTTCCAAATTATTATATTGATATTCCAATGATGAATAATGATTATTATTTGATATTCTATCAAACATGAAAAATAGATTTATAGGTTAATGTTTCAGACACTCTATCCACAAAATTTTTAATTAAGTCTTGTTTTATAGTTATGATGGTCATAACTAAAAGAACAAAAATTATTTAAACATCCCAATAAATTATTTTTAATTTTGTGTTTAAAGATACATTAAATAAAAAATTGAATTTCTGACATTCAACCAATATAAATTTTTGAATTTTTGTATATTTGTCACAATTTGTAATTTATAAAAAATATTTCCTCACTAGCACTAAAATAGAAGATCAATAAAGAAAATGTGGTAATATCATAGTATTGAATATATTTTTTTCGGAAATAACCCACTTTTTCTGTAATCTTTAAACTAAAGGTATATCGTTAATGTATAAATTAAATAATATTGGACCTAGTAAACTTCCTTAAGGAACTCCTATATTTTTTATTTTTTTATTTGAATATGTTTTTGATATCTTGTTTTTTGTGATCTGTTACTTAAATAATTTTTAAGCCATTTATAAACTTTTCCGCGAATACCATACGATACAATTCACTCAATAGTCTAGCCCTGGCAATTGTTTCGAACGCCCGCTTAAAATCCAAAAATACAGCTGTAACATTTTCTCCTCGATTGATATTTCTCTTTCATGTCTAAATTACACATTGAATGGTTGCCTCTGTAGAGTACCGGTTTCGAAAACCAGCTCAAACGGTAACTAAAATTTTGTTGACATCAATGAATTCCAATAAGTGTTCATATACGACTTCTTCTAATAATTTTTTTAACATCCCATAGAATACTTACTGGCTTACTGGCCTCATCCCATCTATTCGTGTTTTTTACTTTTGTCACTTATGTAATTAAAAAACCTTTTTATTCATCAGGCACATTTTTATATTTACTTGATAACAAGAAAAGAGCATCGTTATTGTTATTACAACCCAGTTGAAAAGATTTAAGGAAGATCGTGTAATTTAGAACATATGCTAATACCAGCCAACGACTTCTGCAGAAGATGCAGAAGGGAAGAAAGTAATCAACATTTCGATGGCTTAGAGTGCAAACCGTCTAACTCCACTTTTTATGAAAATATCGATTTTTGTGCAAATAGTTAGCTTAATGTTAGATCTATGGATACCCAAACCAGATTACTTCAAATAATTACGGTTTTCTTTAAAAAACACCGCACGTAAAGCGTCTAACTCCATGACCTATAATTACACAGGCCTGCATTTTTTAACACTTTGAAAGTTGATTTAAAAATTTTAACTGTTTTCTAGTAATTGGGTAGCGCTGATTTCAAATCTGCTTTCAGTTTTTTTTATATCACGTAAGGTTATTTTTTAAACCGGTAAAATCCAAAAATATAGAAAAAAACACGATTTATTTTATTTATAAGCTAGTTTTTTAATATATTAAGGAAAAAAATACTAAAATATACAAAATATACACATATAAACTATTATAAATGGTTATTTATTCGTTACGCTTCTTCAAAAAACGTTTTCTTTTTTCAGAAAAGCTTCTTCTGGTTGTTTATCTGTTTCAGCTATAGGAAGATCTCTTCTCAATGTCCAACAGAAATCGGCCATCATTTTTGTGTCCCAGAGCCCCTGGTATATTTTTTCCATCTCTTTAATATATTGATGAAATCTTTCACCTTGCTCTTCACCCACGTCCCCAAGATTCTCCGGGAATTAGTCCAAATGGGAATGAAAAAAGTAAATTTTTATGCTCATATTCTGAAATTCCTGAAATTTTCCAGCATATTTTCAACGATCTCAACATAGTAGTAATTTATGTTCAACTTCTTTAAAAGCATTCCATGCATGTTTTTCCTTATCTTCCATTACCTTTTCAAATTCGGTATCTTTCATCAAGCTGCTAATCTGCGGCCCTACAAAGATTCTTTCCTTTAATTTTGCTTCTGACAGAGTCGGAAATGTTTTACACAAATATTTAAAACAATTTCCTTCTTTATTTAATGCATTAAAAAATTGTTTCATACGTCCAAGTTTTATGTGAAGTGGTGGAAGTAAAACTTTTTGAGGGTCAATAAGACTTTCGCGAATTACATTTTTGTTTCCAGGTGTTAAAGTCTCTCTTTGTGACCAGTCTCTTTTTATCCAATGCTGTTCTCTATTCCTGCTAGCCCACTCGCACAGGAAACATGGAAATTTGGTAAATCCAGACTGCTGACCTAAGAGAAGACCTAAAATTTTTATATCTTTACACACTTCCCAGTTGTGATTTTCATATTGTATTCTTAAATGTAATTCCTCTAAATTTTCATAGTTTTCCTTTAACTTAACTGTATGGCCGACCGAAACAGAAGCAAAAACATTGTCATTATGTAAAAGAACAGCTTTAAAGCTCCTTTTTGAAGTCGATAAAAAGTCTCCAGTCGGAAGGTGTGTAGCACCACAGAAAATCATTTTTTATTCATCAATAATTTAGAATTTGAAGTACTACATTCATTTTAAAATGTATTAAAACGCATATTATAAGTTTTTTTTTTGCAAAAAAAAATCTGTGGGTGATAGAGACCAATTGTATTTTAATTAGTTATTTCTATATAAAAACAGAGCTCAACAAACAAAAATCACGCCATCACAAATTTCATGCAGGCCTATGTTATTAATACGGCTACATACGGCAAAACATCTAACTCCAGCATTTCGCGCCATTTCACACGTGAAATAAAAATGGAGTATATATTATGCATTTTGTAGAAGTCAGAATCGTTTTTTGCCCTCCTGTAAAATTTCTATTTTTGGAGTTAGACAGTTTGCACTCTAAGCCATCGATTTCTTGTATAAATGTTCTGGCCTCACAAGAAGAAGGTTTAGTGCCTTGGACGAATTATCCTTCCATAATCTGGAAGAAGTAAGCAACTTATAACTGGGTCGACTCTCTAAGTTTATTAACATTAGTGGCTGGTTTAAATGAGGTGGCAAGATTCTTTTGCAATATACGTCGCGCTGGACCCATTGGAGGTCTGAGTGGTTCTTATTGAGCTATGTAAGACAGCTTGGATAATACCAACTGGCTTCTACTCTAACCTAACCGAACCAGGAGACTTTGATTTCGGAATTTTATACCTTACGGTCCGTTTAGACTTGGTGGTAATGTAATACATAATATTACTATCACCTTGCCTATACTACGTTTCTGTTTCCCTCGTACTGCGTCGTAAACGCCCAAGTGTTATTGCAAAATAAATGAACTGAAGCTTATCCCCATAGGAGCTCTTACACCATTTGCAAATACCACATTATTGTCCCAGTCATAACTATAGTCCTGACTTAAAATGCCCATAATTCGTTGTTATTGTTAAAAGCTATTCAGATTGAGAAATAAAATTGTATTTGTAACGGTTTACGTAATGTTGAGTTAAATCTTCTGAAAATGGAATAGATATTTAACAAGGTACGAAGTAGTTTGTATGCAAATGAGTTTTTACATCGAAATTCTTTGATTCTGAGAATTGATTTAATAAGGCACAATTCCAATAAATTTTCGAAGAGGTTTTAACAAGTAATCGTAATAGTAGTAATAGTAGTAGTAACACGTTTTATTTAGCAAAAAGATACAACTGAATATTTTTTAAAATATCTGAAGCATTATTATAAATAAAGGGCGGATTATATGCACTTATATTCAGTCAAAATATGCGCTTATATATGCCATGTTTTCCTTTAAAATATGCAGTTATTTGCATTTTTTTTTTTGACCAAATATGCATACTGGTATGCAGTATTTCTTAATTTATTATAGTAAAATAAGGTAAAGCAACACATATGTCGTCAAGAATGGTTTGTTAACAAAAATCCTCTAAATTGTGGATTTTGCAATTTTTTAAAGGTTTGTTTGCTGCGACCAAAGCCTTGCATAAGTCTTCTTGAAAAATTTTCTTTTCAGATTTTGATTTTTCTCAAACATTTTGAAATGCGTTTGTTACACTCAGCTGAGGTGGCTCAGATTTAATTTTTTGTAAGTTTGACTTATGCAGCGATGTTTTCAAATGTCGATCGATTTGGAAGTTCTTTCCAGAAACACTAATTTTTGTACAAGCTTTACAGAATTATTTTTCTACACTAAACTCTAACTCTGCGAAATTTTTAATCCATGAAGACGTTTTCGCCAACTTAGATATTCTGAACACAAATTTGAAATTATTAGTTTCACACTGAAAATACTGAAATCTTAAGAAGTATGTATTACAAATCGATATAAATACAGTTTGCTAAGCAGGTAACAATAACGCATTATTAAGTGACAATAAACAATCCCTAACAATATACCTACAAAACCCCGGAAACTCACAATAAATACGTTGTGTATAACCAAAATGTAAATATAATTATTATTATAATCTTCAGGTTGGAAAATTCCTGAAATCAGTACCGAACTGAATATTAAACCTTTAACGTTTTAAATTTTTTGATAAAGTCGAAAACATAAAAATATGCTCTTAAAATAATAATTTATGAAAAATATGCATTTTATTATAAAATTGACAAAATATGCAAAAATGCATATACAGTGTCACCAGTAAAGTCCGCATCATATGGGATTTTTTTTATTAATAGCTTTATTTAAAATTTGACTTTGGCATCAAGTTCTGCTTCGATCGAGATGAAAATTTAAAAAAAAATAGTAGTCACGTGATTCGCATTATCTGTCAAATTTTAATTTTTTCCAAAAAATGATTCAAAAGTAGGGTTATTTCTAAAAATATCGAAAAAAGTTATTAAAAAAAGTTTTTTTAAATGCAGTTTCTAGCCCACATGCAAAATTTTGGCTGCCTAAGATAATTTTGATTTTTTACCAATATTTTGTAAACTGCACCACTTTTGCAAAATAAGACTCAATGCAACCTACATAAAACTTCTTAGTTTTGACAATTCTTTATTTCAGATACATTTTCTTTAAAGTAGCACCATATTAAATGTGTGTTTTTCTACAAAATTAAAATTGGGCTATTAAAATTTGGTCGCATGTGATGCAAAGTTTATTTGTTTTTGACCCTGTATAAGGTAACTTCATAAAATAAGTATTTTTGAAAAGGTAGTTTGTGTCTGAAAGTAATACACGTTAATATTAAGACAAAAAATAACACAGTGTCATCAGTAAAGTGTTCATTAAGTGGAAAATATATTTTAGTTTAACTTAACGTAAAGTTTATCTATTTTCAACGATTTAATTTAAAACCCCTTTACTTTATTCTTTATTTTTTTACTTTCAGGCACAAACTAAGTTTTCAAAAATACTTATTTTATGAACTTACCTTATACAGGGTCAAAAACAAATAAACTTTGCATCACATGCGACCAAATTTTAATAGCCCAATTTTGATAGTGTAGAAAAACACACATTAAATATGGCGTAACTTTAAACAAAATGTATTTGAAATAAAGCATTGTTAAAACTAAGAAGTATTATGTAGGTTGCATTGAGTCTTATTTTGCAAAAGTGGTGCAATTTACAAAATATAGGTAAAAAATCAAAATTATCCTATGCAGCTGAAATTTTGCATGTGGGCTAGAAACTATATTAAAAAAAACTTTTTCTATTAACTTTTTTCGATATTTTCAGAAATAACCCCACTTTTGAATTATTTTTTGGAAAACCCTAAAATTTGACAGATAATGCGAATCACGTGAGTACTTTTTTTTTGCTTAATTTTCATCTCGATCGAAGCAGAACTTGATGCCAAAGTCAAATTTTGAATAAAGCTATTAATAAAAAAAAATCCCATATGATGCGGACTTTACTGGTGACACTGTATATGCATTTTGCATATATTCGGTCCTTTAGTTATGAGTTATTATCGCATGAAAACTAACTAACATTTTTGATGTCTTGGCTTTTTGTGACCTGTTACTTAAATAATTTTTAAACCATTTATAAACTTTTCCGCGATACTTACACAATTTACTGCTACTGCTTGTAGCCCCGTCAATTTTTGAAAATATCAATTTTTTTACAAATAGATTAGGAGGAGATAAAATTATATTTTTATTGAACGAGGAAGAAAAAAATGTAAGAAAAAACCAAGGAAAGATATTTAAAAAATAATATGGGTATTTATTAAAGGCTTTATTTGGTTCTATGGTGCCCGCTGCTTTGTTTCGATAGATATATTGATAAATTAAAGGTGGAATATATGCAAAATGCATATAATGTATATGCATTTTTTTGCATATTTTGTCAATTTTATAATAAAATCCATATTTTTCATAAATTATTATTTTAAGAGCATATTTTTATGTTATCGGCTTTATCAAAACATTTAAAAATTAAAGGTTTAATGTCCAGTTCGGTACTAATTTCAGGGATTTTCAAAATGTGAAGATTATAATCATTATATTTACATTTTGGTTATACACAAGGTATTTATTGGGGGTTTCCGGGGTTAGCCGGTATATTGTTAGGGGTTGTTTATTGTCACTTAATAATGCGTTATTATTACCTGCTTAACAAATTGTATTTATATCGATTTGTAATACATGCTACTGTTTTAGTTTGTCGAAAGATTTCAGTATTTTCAGTGTGAAACTAGTAATTTCAAATTTGTGTTCAGAATGTCTAACGTGGCGAAAACGTCTTCGTGGATTAACATTTACCATTGTTAGAGTTTAGCTTGTACAAAAATTATTGTTTGTGAAAAGAAGTTCCAAATCGATCATCATTTGAAAACACCGCTGCATAAGTCAGTTACAAAAAATGAAATCTGAGCCACTTCAGTTGAGTGTAACAAACGCATTTTAAAATGTTGGAGAAAAATCGAAATCTGAAAAGAAAATTTTTCAAGAAGACTTATGCAGGGCTTTGGTTGCATTTGTTTCTTTACTTCATTTTATTATAATAAATTAAGAAATATTGCATACCAGTATGCATATTTGGTAAAAAAATGCAAATAACTGCATATTTTAAAGACACACAAGGCAAATATAGGGGCATATTTTGGCTGAATTTAGTTGAATTATGACATGACAATGACAATACATTATAAACGCATCATTAAAAAAAAAACTAATTGATCGGAAAAGTCGAAAAATTTAAATATGTAGTTCGTTTTAAGTCCTATTATTCAAATCAATTTTATATTTGTTAGGTTCAGTCAATCAAACCCAATTCCTTCACACCTATTTGTTCTAGTTTTATTTGAAGGCAGAAAATGTATGTTTTGCTAATGATCATAATTAATATGTAATTAATATTATAAAAAACTAATTAGATAAGTCATAGAACTTGTAATCAAATTAGTAAATTAGTATAGTTTTTATAATGTAACAAATCGATTGGATTTTGCATTAGTACCTATATCATTAATTTATTTTCGCGCCATCAGATAAATTATTTGCAAGAAATTGTTTTTATACAATCCCATTTCATGTGTGTTACGCAACAGGTGCAAATAATATTCTTTTTCTAATTTACGTTCATAATAAGCTCAGTACGATACGCATTTGCGTATCGTAATGAAGCTATTTCGATACGCGTTTTTTCTTTATTTTATGTTGGTAACATTTAAATGTTTTATTTCATTGACTTGCGCGGCCTTTGTGATTTACGAGAAAACCCATTTTTCGCAGAGGAAAAATAGCTTGATAACTTACTTTTTATTATGTATGGATAACAGTCATGTATGTTGGTTGCATAAATCTATAAATCAATCTTTTGTAGATGCTTCAAGCTATCATTTTCTGCCAAATCCTATCCAAAATTCAATCTACTAACCTTCCAATGTCGATTTTAACTTCAACTTTATTTGAATTTTCCATCTTCCCTATACTAAATTGCAATGCCGTGACGTAAAATCACGTCTTTTGAAATTCGAAAGTAGCAAAATCTCCCGAATTTCCTAACGCTCTTTATATGTACCGAATGTACAAGGATCACACAACGTATTCCGTCCAATTTCAAATCTCATATCGCTAAAATAACTTTAGAATCTCGTGGTGAAAATGGGTCAATAAATCAAAAAATGACAGTTTGCAAAATAATTTTTGTTGTCCAGAGGCTACTATGATAAAAAATAGTATTACCAACATAAAATTTAGACATAAAAATTTAATAAATTTGAAGGATTTATTTTCTTTTTAAAATGTATTTTTCTTGATTATAAAAGGTGAAATAGAAAAAAATGTATAAAGCACGTGTTTCATAAGGCGCTTTAGCGCACTTGTCAATAAAAAAACTCGCCACTTTGTGGCTCGTTTTTTAAAATAGACGCGTGTGCTGAAACCGCTTCTTATGAAACGTGTACCTACTTTAATATACTATTTCGTGCTGGAACGAATAATAATAAAATTATTATAAGGATTTTTTAACATTTTTTGATAATATGTCATTTGATACAAAATAAATCTTGTGTCGTATAAGTTTGTCAAAGGTGCTAATAGGCATTAAAAGTGTCCCATATCGACACTAAATGGGGCTATACGCGCTACATCCTTTTGACAGTGTCCCCATGTGCTGGATTAAGTTGAGCTTAGCGTTTCCCGTTTCCTTTCATTCGTCGGTCCTAGCCTCACTAATGAGCCATGATATAGCGAAACGCGTCTGGGGATGGATCTGGCGAAATGAAAGGAAAAACTCTTTTGACAAAATAAATTATTAAATTGAATTAAATAAATTTAAATATTGTAAATACTGTAGATAGTGTATATGTCGTAGTCTTATAGTGAAATCCGTCTTTTCATGAAGAATCTAGTCATATCATGAAGCGTCGGCATATTATGTAAAAACATGAAGCTACACAATCTGCCTAGGCTTTTTAAGAAGAGCCCGTAGCACTTCGGCATATAACGTCGTAACATAACCTGACTAAATTTAAAGAGCGGCACTTTGTGAAGTACGAGATGTCAATAGGAGGCGATAACTAGAGGAACAAATTCCGTCTAAAAGTTATGTTGGCAACTGGTTTGCTCGTTGTTACCCAGAGCATTTTTTTAATATAATATTAGTTGAAAAAATTGAATTAAAAAAAATGCTCTGGGTAACAACGAACAAACCGGTTGCCAATATACCTTTTAGTTAGACGGAATTTGTTCCTCTAGTTATCGCCTCCTATGTCAATGCTTTAAAGCAAAATTGCAGCGTAATTCTCGATGTCACAAAAGTGGTCTCTGTGTTAATAAATTAATAGAAACAAACGTTTGATGTTAATCTTCTTATTGAAGTCAATTTTTTTGTTAGAATATCTAGATTCTAGATACTCATATCTACCCCTATATTGAAACTGGTACACTCTATATAAAGCAATGTCTCAATTACAAGCTCGCAAAGTTCACTTAAACACAATATGCCTTGCCTTTGTGGAAATTTCACGAAACCGCAATTTTTCAAGTTAGGTAGGTTGTAGTATACACAATTCGCCGAAATGTGATAGGCTCTTCTTGAAAAGCATAGGCATATTGTGTAGCTTCATGTTTTTACACAATATGCCGACGCTTCATGATATGACTAGATTCTTCATGAAAAGACGGATTTCACTATAAGACTACGACATATATACAAACACTAAACTTGTAAATAGGTATAATTATGACACAAAACCGATAAACTAAAGAAAATTTCAGACCACTGTCAAGGAAACACCAAACCGAAATATGGATGTTCGATACAATCATTACAAACGTATTTAAGCGATGCATCGAGGCCATTTGATATTTGTCGATGCATCGTTGTATTTTAATCAAAGGCCTTAATTCGTAAAATAATTATTTTGCCGATCTTGATTATACCTTTTACCTTTGGTTTTAGTTACGGTGTGAGCTTGCAACCAGTTAATACTTGTAAGAATCTAGGCTTGTATATAGATGCTGATTTAAGGTTTAATTCTCACGTTAACAACTTAATAAAAAAAAACATTTTTTACACTAATTTGCATAAAGATATTTTCAGTACCGATTTGAAACTTAAGTTAACCAATTCCTTGGTATTATCACACACAATTGACTTATTGTAACATCGTATACTGGCCTGCATTGTTGAGAAGGGATAAAAACAGCCTACAAAAAATCCAAAATTCCTGTTTACGTTTTTGTTATAACCTCCGAAAGTATGATCATATAACTGCAAGTCTGAAAAATTCCGGTTGGCTTAATGTTGAAGGACGTTTCAAATTACAACTGGTTAAAGCTGTTTTTAAAATTACTGGTAGTGGTTCTCCATCCTATCCAATGATCTGCTTAGCTAGCAGATCATTGATCCTATCTACTTGATATTTTTACTAAAGACAGTGATACACATAAGCTGCATACAAGTCATAGAGAACACTGTTTAGTGTACCTCGTCACAGAACGGAACTCTTTAAGGGATCGTTTTCCTACAGTGCTATCACACTATATAATTCGCTTCCACTCCATTTTAAGACCTCCCAATCAATTTATACAGAGTGTTCATTTGAAAACTTCCCACCTCGATTTTCCTGCTTTAAAATGAAAATGAAAATCACTCGGACCCGTCGATTTTTATTTCGAGGGGGACATCTTTTGCGTATATTGTCAATCTTGTTACTTTAAGCCCCTAGGAGGGAGGGGGGGGGGTAAGATCTAAATCTTAAATGGATACCCCTATTTTATATAATTTTTTTGGATAGTAGTAGTAGTAGTAGTAAAAAGATTTATTTAGCAATGTGCTACAATTTAACAAGTTATATAAAATATTTGAACTAATTTAACAATATCATCTTTAAAAAAATTTCACTATTTGTTTTTTAAATAAATAATTTTTCAATGATTTTTTAAAATTTTTTAAAGAGGTCTGGGATTTAATTAAAATATTCAAGTTATTATATTCACTTAATCCTTTATAGAAAACCGATTTATATGTCAAATGTTTGGATACCCTACCTAGACAAAAATCTTTATTATACCTGGTTGAATAGTTATGATTTTCAAAATTTTCAGTTATAAAATCTTTCAAATGAGAAGGCAGTAAGTTATGTTGTATTTTAAAAATAAAAGTACAAATCAAAAGAAATATTAAATTTTTAACATTTAACCACTGAAGTTTCGTTAACATTAAATTTATTTTCGTATATTTATCCACATTTAAAATTATACGCATAGCTTTATTTTGCAAAACTTGGAGTCTATTAAAGACCCCATCATTTTCCGAGTTTCCGAGAAGTACTATATTTCTTACATCCGGTTTAATCGAAAGTTCACACTATTGGAAAGATAATAAAAATCGAAGATAGGGACATGTAAGCCGTTTTGCTCTAAGACGTACAGTTAGAAAGCTAGACGCTGTCAAAGTTCAAAAATGTCATTTTTCAAGAGTCAATATCTCGGAAACTGTTAAGTATAGACTAATAATGCTTTTATTAAAAAATGTTCAGAATTTTATGCAGAATCCAAAAAATTATATCAAATAGGGGTATCCATTTAAGATTTACATCTTACCCCCCTCCCTCCTAGGGGCTTGAAGTAACAAGATTGACAATATACGCAGAAGATGTCCCCCTCGAAATAAAACTCGACGGGTCCGAGCGATTTTCCACATTTTCAATTTAAAGCAGGAAAATCGAGGGGGGAAGTTTTCAAATGAACACCCTGTATGTTCATTAGATTAGTTATAAAAGAGATATTGGGGAGCAGAGATCGGACTTTGAGATGATTAATTATTGATAGTGATATAACTAACGGTTGTTTTTATGTTTTTTCTATTTTTTTTATGTTTTTGAACACACATTTTCTTTTGTAAGATTAAGTAATTTATTAGTGTAATAGGTTTTTAACTAGCTCATTGTTATAGTTTAGTATTTTGTTATGTAAATAAATATCTTTTATTGTAACCTATCTAGGGTGGTTGTATAGAGCAACTGGTTTGGATACCGCCACCCCTTTTCCAAATTTTATGTAACCACTTTATATTTACCAAAATAAAAGGCATTTTGATTGATTGATTGATTAATTAGATTTGTGAATTGTTTTGTAATTCTAATTCTATAAAAAAGAATTTTTAGATGCATCGCAAACATCGATGTTTCTCCTCGATACATTTTTTGTGGACATCGCTAAACGCCAATAAATGAAGCCACGTCATCATGGCCTCAGACCAATGTCGTGGCAGACTTTTTATAAGATTTTAGACAGATTCAAATTTCCCATATCACGTTAATACCTTCAACAGCGTAAGTTTGGCAAGCAAAGTCGAGGGGCGAGATTTGTACCTATGTTGATTTAGTCAATTGGTTCATTTGTTATTGTTTTATCCAGATCATTGGCAATTATAGTAAATAAAAGGATAAATGGCCGAATCAAAGTAGAACGAATGAGAGTGAATAAGAACAAGTAACTTGTAGAGCTTGACTTTTGGTTTAGTGATCATTGCATTATACCCAAAGTTAAAAGTTGTTTTTTGAGTTACTTTTTCAATCAAAGTAAAAATAACAATACTTGTAAAATAACTAACTACATTGAAACCCTTCACACCAAAAACAAAATCCCTAATGGTCATGTCATGACAGGCTGGTATGGACTGAAAAGCACAACTTTCTGCCCAGGGTTAACACCCAACCCTGGCTTGCCTAGACTGGCTGCTTTGTCTAGGCACCGGGCGAGCAAAAATTATTTGCATCAAAGAGGGCTTGGATTAAAAAACGTAAGGCTTGGTTTAGATCACAATGATATGGGGACGATAATCTAATCAAATCTAGGTTAAAATTTTGTCAAATTCATGTTATGACATGATATGCCAATCTAATGAGTAATAAAATAAGTAGACAAATACAAATTTATTTTGTTGTTTACAAAATTAAAAGTAAGAATATACAGAAAGAAAAAGAAAAATTATTACATAAATTGCTGAAATTGGCCACCGCCATGCTCCAAGCATAAATTCGTGCAGTAATTCCTGCGTCTTTCAAAATCTGCGGCTTGTATTTCTTGGAATACTTGCACTTTATAAGGAAATAAATTTAGCTGCTTCTTAAGAATAGTCCTGCATGTTCCATAAGATCTTCCCACTGTTTCTTGTGTTGTATAGAACCTGTTTCCCTAAACACAGCCACGGTTCTTTTCAGGCAATGATAAAAATCCCCAGCAATAAAAGCAACGTTAGGAAAATGTTCGTAAAAATCGTCCATGCACAAACCCGGATTGTATTGCCACTCACCATTTACTCTAACCCCGTTTTGAAAATACGCTTCAACCATGAATGTTTTTTTGCTGTTCCGTAAAGCCCATTGTATGAATTGTTCAAGAAATTGGAAAAATTAGCGATGAATCAAATTACTTGTAACGACTGTCAAAGATGACGGAATAACTGATTGATTGTTAATTCAGGTAGTTACTGACACCCAACAGGTATTAAGCTCTACGGCTAAGCATTACGTCCTTAGATGCAAACCCCCTTTTTGATGCAAATAATTTTAGCTCGCACGGTAGTAGCTGCTTTGGTGCGCAAACTTAGAAACGTCGTTAAAAAATAGTAGAAATGATGTTTATATTTTTATATGTGGAATAAATAGAGAGATTTAAAATGAATGAAATGAATATGTTATAGTCGATTCAGCCAGTAAACCTGCATGATGGCGGCGGATAATCCATGTCAGCGCTCTCCAATCACTAATAAATTAAGGCAAAAAGTTACTAGGATTTCACACCAGAAATTATTAAAATTCAATTCCAAACATAAGTAAAAGCAACTATTATTAAGTCCCTAAATCATATATCTTTCTTGTTTCTTCGTATCGAGTTAAATGCATGATAGAGAGAGACACATACCGGTGCTAACCAACACGAACCGTTATATGATCACAGGGCAGGCCAGGCATCGCTTTTGTAAAGCGCAACGGAGAGACCGTTTCCGGGGTTTCCAGGAGTAGCAACACGCAATACGTCTTGAACGGAATATAACGTGTTAGACAGAGATATAATTATACCCATTGCTGCCAATATTATTCTTACTAAAAATTAAATAGCTGGAATATGACTTTTGTCGTATGACATTTCGGCCATCTTGCAGGTTTACTGGCTGAATCGACTATAACTATATAGTTTTAGACTGCCTTAAATTCTCAAGTCAGGGAACTGGTACTTGCAGCAATTTAAAATTATTAAACGGTATACATGCAAAAGGGTGGAATTTATAATAAACAGTTAATGTTTTAATTTTACTGAGTAACGGTATTGAGGGAGATTATATTCATGTATTCTGATCGAAGTCAATGATAAATTGGACTATCTTTTGCACGCAAATATTTTATATTTTATATTTATATCTAGGTACATTAATATAATTAAATTGAATGACACCCAACATGCGAAATTATGTGACCCAATTTCCAAAAAGAATAATATGTTCGCAAAAAAGACATTTTACATAAATTAATTCATTATATTCTAATTCCATAAACCGCCTAGAGCATTTTTTTTCGTTATGGAACTTGAATTAAATTGTTCGGAAATTTTAACTGAATTAATTTGCAGAATTTTAATTATAGGCGCTATACTTACGTGGTATAATTTATATATGACCTCATTACAAACATTAATGAGTTTATTAAAAATTGTTATAATTTTTTCTGTTGTGGTGGCTAACAGGAATAAAATAATTAGTTTTTTTATTATCACCTTGCACGGTATAAAAAATAATAACTTATTAAATTAATAGAATATATTTTTAAAATTTTATGGGAAATGCAAAAGATAAATTAAAAGGAATAGTAGGAAACAGCATCATCTAAACGTAAAAGAGGTTTACAATAGGGATGGCTTGCTTTTTTCGGATTTCTTGCTCTTCGTTCGCTGCCATGGCCATTTCCGAGGGAACCAATGGTTTAGGGTGGGCTGCGAACCACAATCCTTAGTCATTAAAAGCAACACAAAGGGCTATCAACCCTTTGTTTCGCGCTTCCATGATCTACCGATTAAAGATGCTCTTCCTGGACGCCGCTTTTCGCAAGAGCAGACACAGCAGAAGCTCGCAGCGAATGGTTTGTCACTTTTTTCCCTGTAAGTAGGCCAGCTTCCTGTGCGCAAGTTTGTGTCCATTTTGACAGTGTGTTCTTTCCAACGGGAACATTTTTGTACCATGTCTTTTTTTCGACATATATTTATGATACAGGCGTACAGGACACATATCTGGAGAACCGTTATTTGAAACAAGCCATTTTGATTCGGCACATTTTCCGTCTCCCCCTTGAGCGGTTTTCGTAAAAATTGGGTTGTATTGGATTCTATTGGTTACGCTCCCACAAAAGTCCTTTTCTACCCTGAAATGACTAACCAGACTTGTGCATGCCTCTCCTCCTCTCCAAGCAAGTTCAAATGAAAAAATGTGAAATAATTTCTTGAGCAGACAATCTGGAGTGTTTTCATCAAGAACAGCGATGATTTTTTTGATTTCATTACCAGTCAAAGCATTGGCACTACATTTTCTTTTTTCTGGAATTTTTTGAAGCTCCTTTCTTTTTGCATTTCTGGCATCTCTGGCAGATTTGAAGACTATGTCTTCGAAAGGGTTGGTTTTTCGTTGATATTGGTTGAAATATTTTTCCATGAGTAATTTCGCAGTGACATTCCATATCGTTTTCACTGTACCTGAAATCAAGAAATATGCATTAAGCATCGGCACAAGAGATGGACGGACGTACAGGCAGAGAGACAATTGCGCGGACACCATACAGGCAGAATTAGAAATTGAAAACGCACAGCTTACCTTCTTTGTAGTCTGTTCCATCTATTTTCCTCATATTGTATGCCCAGTCCTTCAAAATTTTCGCCAACATAGCATCAGGCGTCACTGATGTAAAATGGTAATCTCGTGTCTCACAAAAATTCTGGAATTGCTTCCATACGAAGTCTCTTGATCGCTTTGTATTTTCAGATCCATTTTTATTGACATTTTTGGTGATTTCTTCGAGAGAAAAATCTCCAAAACGTTCCATTTTTGTAAAACGTTTAAATGATACCTCGAAATGATACTTTGGCGTTTGTTTGTATTTTATTTGTTGTCCATAGTAACAACCAAAAACGCCATTGTTCGTTATCTAGATAATCATCAAACATCACCACGACAATAAAAAACCTGTTGTTACAGACGTGTGATTTTAACTGTTGACAAGTGCGATTTTCAGTTTTGACGGGTGAGATTTTCACTTTTGACAAGGGTGATTTTTATTGGAGAGCGGGAGATTATCGCTGAATAATCAGGTGAAAATCAACCCGCTTTTATAATGGATGAGGTAAATAATCGCGATAATCTCCCGTTGCTATAAGCAACGTGAACAAAAAGGAGCCTTCTAATTGTTTGAAAATAAATTTATGTAATTTTCGGACAAATTGAAAATTTAAAAAAATGTGAATTTACAATGAGGTTAGGTATTGAGATAAAGAAAAAATATTAGAAAAAGCAGTTTAGAATTAAATTATAAAAAGGGAAAGAAAAACACAATGTCTTCCTCCACAAATTTAATGGAAAGAATTCCAAGTTTTAAGGGTCTCAACATGTTTCGAACGTAGAAACGTTCATCTTCAGGAGACAGAAAGTTTTAAATCTATGCTGATGGTGTTAGCAAAAGAGAAACTGAAATTTAGAACCTTAATGGAGCTTTATGGATTTAAACTAAAGTGTAGAAGAAACATGAAATATTTGATAATGGTAAAACCATAGAGTTATTAAAACATAGTGAAGGGTTGTAAACCAACCAAATAAAGTAGGGAAGAAGAAAACCTGTCTAGGTGTCGAGGCTTATTTAAAATTTAAAAAAAATTTTTTAAAGGAACTAATAGAACATGTTGTAGACATTATGAAGGTGTACACCTTGTGTTGTCCTATAATATTGTTGAAAAAACAGAATTTTTATTTTTTCTTTGGGGTCCTGAGGACTAAACCTCAGTAACCCCGCGGTAGATTAATTTGTAACCGGTAAAAATTGTAATTAAAAAATCAAACATTTTTGGAAGTTTTTCTTCGTATGCCAAAAGGCCGTTCACCTCCACGTGCTAGCGAAAAAGTCTTCTTTCGACTCCACTTTAAGTATGGACTATTTCTTCAAATTAAATTATAGGACCACATGAAAAATTTCAAGATTTTATTTAAAAAAATGGAAAGCTCAATATTTTTTAAATATATTTTTATAAATCTAGAAATTTCCAGTTTTTTTCTTTAAGGTAATTTGGGTAACATAGTATTACGTATTTGGATGAAATTTAACGAATTTAGTAGTTTTTTCTAAAATCGAAATAGTGCGACAAGAGACACTGTTTCAGGTAGTCTTTCTAGTTGTCAATTATTATTTGTCTATTACTTATGTATTCGGACAGCGTGTAGTTTCAAAATTTATATTTTCGTGGAAATTTGTACATCATACAAACTTATATCATTATTTACTTTCCGAGCGAAATCGACTTATAATCTAAAATATTTACAACAAGTTAAGCTCTCGTTAAAAGTAGCAGATTAAAAAGATTTTCTAATTCTTCCAATAAATCTTATTTTTATTCCTTATAAAAGCCTAACTTGAAAAATTTCTAAAAAATTAAATATTGACGGAACAACCTCTCTTGCTTTTGCTTCCTATACAGGGTGTTTTAATAAAATCTCCCAGGCCAATTATTTCGAAAACTAAAAGCGACATGTAAATTCTGTAAACGCCAATTTTTAGCCTGTATAATTGGCTATACAAGATGTAGGTGGCGCCACGGTGCAAAGAAATTTTTCGATAACAGGAACGTTTAAATGTTGTCGCTCTTAAAGATAATTAATTTTTGATTAAATTATGTCCCATAAAAAATTTTGATAAATCCCACATGAAAGGAGATATTTGGGGTTAAGTTTTTTTTAAATAATTTTAACTAGTATTTTAATTATAAATATTTTTAATATCCTTTTGCAGATTTTAATTTAATTTTGGTAATGATAATTTTAGTGATAAAACGCTCATGTAGCGCTAAATTATTACGTCCAGTGACGTCTCAGGGGGCGCCTTAACAAATAATATTGGCAAAAAATAAGACGTCACTGACTTTTTGGTACTTTTTATATTTTTTTCGGATTAAGCAACTAAAAATATCCTTTTCTTGTATTTTCTTTGTTTTTCTATCTTGCTTCGTTTTCGAGAAATAAAAATAAAAATAATTTTATTGCATATCTCTTGAAAACAAAAATTATTAAATAATTAAAACGTGCGTTGTATTTTTTGCTAGTTTGCAGAACCGAATTATTATATCGATTTGTTATATGAAAACGGCAATAATTTTGAACACCCCATTCGACCCCATTAAATAGTTTTTGGTATTGTTCTAATTTTCATTAATAATTTTCTATAATTTCTCATCAGTTCTTTCATAAAATTGAAAACATCTTTTAATTTTATTTTATAATGCTTTAATGTTTTAATGCTTTTAAACAACAACAAATACAACGTATTAATTATATTTAATGATTTTTGTTTTCCAGAGATATGCAATAAAATTGTTTTTATTTTTATTTTTCGAAAACCAAGCAAGATAAGAAAACAATTTAACAGACAAGAAAAGAAAATTTTTAGTTGCTTAATCCGAAAAATATATAAAAATTACCAAAAACTCAGTAACGTCTTATTTTTTGCCAATATTGTTTGTTATGGCGCCCCCTGAGACGTCACTGGAAGTAATAATTTTGTGCTATACGATCGTTTTATCACTAAAATTATCATTACCAAAATTAAATTAAAATCTGCTAAAGGATAATACAAATATTTATAATTAAAATACTCGTTAAAATTATTTAAAAAAAAAACTTAACCCCAAATATCTCCTTTCATGTTGGATCTATCAAAATTTTTTATGGAACATAATTTGATTAAAAATTAATTATCTTTAAGAGCGACAATATTTAAAAGTTCCCGTCTTCGAAAAATTTCTTTGCACCTTGGAGCAACCTACATCTTGTATTATTCAAACACATTTTTTACACAGTTGTGAAGCCAATCATAGAGCCTAAAAACTGGAGTTTACAGAATTTACATGTAACTTTTAGTTTTCGAAATAATTGGCCTGGGAGGTTTTATTAAAACACCCTGTATTTTTATCTAATTCTGTTTTATTACAACTAAACACGGTAAATAATGTCTTATTGAAAAAATAATGATTTTGTTGTCGTCTGAATTTAATCTTCCCTTTGCTTATTTGTATTTACGTCATAAATTGTACAAATAAACCGCAAAATTTATTTACTGTTACAGTGTACTTATGTATAAATATTAGGTAAAATGTTTTGTCGTATAAAATATGGTTCTACAACAAGATTATCAATTTGCTAAGAAAATGCATGTTCCCCAAATAATGGAGAGTTTATTATGGCCCGGGAGGTAGCGTTGCATTTTTAATAGTGAATCCAGGTCGCTTAATTTTGTGTGTATTCGATAGTCTAGATGTAGCTAGTAATCAAAACAAGCGTCAGCTGTCAGAGTCGTGGTGGACTATGGAGAACTAGAGGGTAGGAGGCCGATCGACAATGGCAGCATATTTAATTTCTGTCCCGGTTTTTTGGTTAGTTCGCTATTGGCCGATAGATGGCTCTCGCGTCCGAAGTGGGCTGATGTTGTCTTCTTCTTCTTCGTTTTTAATATGGAAAACTAGATCCTCCATATTTTTAAACTTTTATTTCAACCCTTTATTTTTCTGTGCTTTTACTTTTGACAATTGACATTTTATTTTTCGAAATAACAAATAACGTTTGAAGGCAAGACAAGACAAATAACGTTGTATTGTAATTAATTTCCATATTTATAATGAATAATGGTACAATTTATAAAAGTAGAGATTGCTTTGTGTCGGGGTGGTAAGACAGGATCTTCTTCAGAGATAAAACGCAGCCAAATAAGTATCTTTCCAGCTCCAAAGGTAAAACACTCTAGCTAGAATGTTCCTGTATTTTAAAAACGAAGCATCGTTGGAACTTTATACAGGCCGAGTTTACTAATAAGTATAACAAAGTAAGTGTAAATTCATATAAAAGTCCTTATGTGTTCCTTAAAGAACTAATTTAAATAAAAATAGTTATCGCGTTCATAAGAAACCATTTATTTGATAGCCCACTTCGAACACGAGCGCCATCTTATGGCAACTCGTAAAGCTGAATTACCGATGCTAATTTGGGACCGAATCCAATGCATTGCGATCGGCCTCCTACCTCAAGTCCTCCATATGGTGGACCTAGTCGTAAGAGAATGTCAATTATGTCAAAAAAAAAATCTCAGTGATTTCAGGTCGTTTGAAAGTTTGTACAGCAAATGTTTATATGATGACAATAAATTTAAAAAAAAGTCAGCTGCAAAGATAATGGGGGATTATGCGTCAGCTGCTTATACAGGGTCCTGCATCTCATCCCCCATCTTCTATAGCTCACTTATTAATTAAGTTAAAATGTTAATATTTTGCAGACCTTACCTGTATCTTGGAGTGCATTTTAGAAAAACAGGGTGTTCCAAAAAAGTGTGACGTCATAAAGATGTTTTTTTTTAGATTACATGCCATATATTTTCTTACTTATTTGGGTGCCTCCTATAGTTACCTACATACCCCTAAAATTTTATTAAAGTCGATTCAGTATTATAGGCGAAAAAAAAAAAAAACTAAAAACTTTCAGTTTTGCACCACTGGTTTTAAAAATTAATAAAAAATAAAAATAATGCCTCGTTAATAAAATTACACAGTAGTTTGGTATATGATGGTAGATGGGTTGTGCGAAATAAGAATCTTCTATTGCTTTATCTGACATGCAAAGTTTAAAAAACTTAAATAAATTAATTGAAACAGGTATTGGTACTATCAATAAAATTAAAATTAGACAGGACAGCCAGAGAGAAGACTCCGAACGACGATGCGACCTGGGCGATAAATACGTTAAAAATAATACAACAGCACGCGGCCGCGCGGCAATTGCCGATCGACGATTCTCCACCAACGTCTTGTGGATTATAGGTTCTAACGGATACAATTCGTTTTTGGGGACGCTGTTTTTCATTTTTTACATTAAAAGCCAGTTCAGGCATATCAGTAGGTACTTATAGAAATTTAAAAACATAATATATTTTCTAACCTGTTAATCTAATAATATAACAAAAACAGTATTTATGCAAGAATTGATAAGAAATTTAAACATTTGCAAGCGCTTATTTGCTTATTGATAAATCGATGAATCAGAAATACCTACTACGTCCTATACTTTGTATATTTTCCGGGTTAATAATAGAATTTTATACTGTTTAAACAAAATGCTTTAAAATACGATTTATTTTGTAACAATAATATTTCATATTCGTAAAGATTCCAGTGGGCCGGTTAGAAAATCTCCATCAATCGAAAAAGTTTGTTACAAATTAACAAAAAAATATTGAAACCTTGATCCACCACACCGGCGGTTCGGGGTGTCACAAAAAAATGTGTGACAACTAATTTCTAATATTTAAACTTTCGTCTATATAGTCACAGCAAATGTTTACAAAATTAATACTGGTTGATTTTTCACAATTGCCCAACTAAGGGATTTTCTATAGTTACGGCCATCTTGTACACTGAGCTATACCTTCCTTATTACTTTTATATTAAAAGTTATAATACTAGTACTAGTTATAATACTATTACTAGGACGTATTTGATGAATTACAAATTTTACAAAATAAGGCAATGCTGATTATTTTAAATTGTGACAAATATACAAAAATAAATTTTATGTTAAAAAATTTAGATTGGTTGAATGTCAGAAATTTAATTTTTATTTAGTATAATATATCTTTATACATGTGTGTGTGTGTATATAGAGGGGTTTGTTCGGGTTTGTTCTTTATACATAAAATAAAAAATAATTTATTGTCTGATTGTTTAAATTTTTTTTGTTCTTTTAATTATGACCATCATAAGTATAAAACAAGAGCTAATCAAAATTTGTGTGCGGATAGAGTGTCTAAAACATTAGCATATAAGTATATTTTTCATAAAGGTTTGATAGAATATATTCATCTGGAAAATCTATTAAATCTGAAATCATTCAAACTATTTAAAAAAACTTTAAAATAACATTTAATTAAAAAACAAAAAGATATTTGATACAATTTGCAAAATGTTTAGCTTTTCTGTATGTTTTTGTTAAAAAAGGTTCCGTTTTAAAATTTAAAAATAAATCTATAAAAATGTGTTAAGGAAATGTATTAAAAAATATTTTATTGTAGCTTTTTGCTAAACAAAACATGTTACTAGTACTAATACTGGATCAGTAATTAATAAACTTACGCAAGGCAATTCACCAAAACTAGTGGTTTGCTTCACAAAAATGTCGTACTTCTTCAAGAATTCAAGAGAACTCAAAAAGCAACCCAAACTCCGCAAGTGTAATTTGATTGTCGGTCCCTGAGTTCTTTATCGTTTCCATTCCAAATATAAATAGTATCATCCACATACCTCAGCCCTATTTTTGGATTCTTCCTTGCTTGTCCCATCGCTTCGAATTAAACCCATTCCACATAAATGCTTGGGATTATTGGCGAGAGAAATGAACCCATCGCTAGTCCTTCTACTTCGATGAAGAATCTATCTTTTTCTTGGAAGTAGGAAATATTTTTTATTGTCTCTCATATCAAGTACCTTTAAATAATATTGGAACGCCTAAAATAACATTGGCAAGTCATCCAAAATGATACTTATATTTTAAATAAAGAACGCTTGGATAAGTGCGGGTTAGGTATTATTAGGGCAATAATTGTCAGAATATATACTTACCCTTCACTTCGTATGTGGTCCGTCCATTTAAGAACACATAATGTAGCTCTTCATTTACGTTACTTTTGTTCGACTGTACAAAGATTTTATTAACAAACAACTTTTAGTTTTACGGAATTAACATTCAAAATAAATTGATATTTTAAAGGACCGGACCACTTTACTTGTGAAAAAATAATTACTGCTAATTCCATTGTATGTCACAGTCAATGTTGCTTCTTGTTAGTTAATAATTGTTTTAAACATCTTCGAACATTAATGTTTTAACTTAAATTTCTTGTTTGGCTTCCTAACTAGGATTTACTATATCTATAAAAGGACTAACAAATTGATCTTAGCATAACTTAGTTATGGCATAACTACCATAGAATTTTTAGATTGTCCAAAATTCAAATCTTAAATAGAGACAAAAAACATGAGTAATAGTGGTGTACTTATAGAAATTTTTGACAACATATTAAATAATAACCTAAGTACCTACACAAGTTAATAAAAAAGCAGACCCCCCCCCCCCCCCCGAAAGTGATGCTAGAATGAAAATAGGCCATTTATGCTTAATACAGGGTGGCGCATCGAAAACGAAACAGAGACATTTACTGGCAGCTCAGTTCTTTTTTGGAAAAACGATCAGACCTGTCGATTTTGTTATCGAGGGGGACACAAAATTGGCAAAAAATCACGTTAACATATGCAGCCCCCTTGGCGGGGGTGGCACTACCCCTAAAATCCAAAATGGAAAGGGAGGTCGAGTGATACCTTATTTTAATGGTCTTTCAATTCCCTTCATAATGATGTAAAATTCATGTACTTCAGTTCAGTGGTTTTGAAGATTTATTGATTTAAAGCTTAAATAAAACTTTAATACACCATCATTAGTGGATATCAATACATTTGGCAGCAAAGTATGTAGTTTAAAAATACTATATATCGCCTTGTAACACTTTACAAAACTCACCCTGTATAATATAATAGCAATATAATATTAAAATAAACTTGATAATATTTTAAGATTTTGTTTATTTTGCGATTTTATTTATGTTAAGAGAAAATTTGATTTGTGGTTTTTTATATATTTTATGCCTTTTTTGTGCATATTTCATGCTTTTTTTAAGTAAAACTTTATGCTTTTTAAGCCCTTATTTTAAGTTATTTTTTGCCTTTTAATCCGGACTCTAGATATAATACTGAAACGCAGTGGCGGATGTAGAGGGGGGCACAGGGGCACGTGCCCCCCCCTGTCATAATAATTTCGCACGAACCAACCTAAGCGCAACACCCAAAATTTCAAACACAGTGACAAAGCATTGTACTGTAACAACCAAATATTTTTTTGATGCCAAAACTTTACAGCATTTAGAAATGGATAATAAAAATCAGGTTTTCAACGTGGTTTGATAATTAGCGAAAAGATGGCGTAAAAGCACGTTAGATAAAAAGCATACATTTTAGGATTTTAGAAATTGTGTTTTGTTACAGAAAACTGTAATCTGTGGTTTTGTTTACAAAGAAAGTATATTATTTTGGGGTAGTAAGGACTTATTTTAATAAAAATAAACATGCCAAAACGGCTATGAATGTGGAATATTTGAGAAACAATTTTAGCTCATTAAGTATTGAGCAAAAAATTGAAATTAAAATTGAGGGAAGACCTAAACCCGAAATTAACTTGACACAGATCACAAAGTGTAGATCTAGGGACTTTATTGTTATTGATAAGTTTGCTGGAAATAAAACCAGAAGATTGAACTTTACTTTTAAACAATGTACCCGCTAATGAAAAATAAATTGGCCTTTTTTTATCTTATTTCATTTTCAATAAAATAAGTTGGTAATCATACATTTTTAAAATATTTACTAAAAATTATTGACCAAATTTGGGCGTGGTCTTAAAAAATTTTCGCCTGCGGCGCGTTTTGTCCGCAGCGGGCTTTTCATGCACCCCAAGATAACAAGTAAGTGCCCCCTGTCAATTTTTTCTGAATCCGCCACTGCTAAAACGGGTTTGATACACTAGCAATTTGTTTAATATGGCTTAATAAAAAAATAAGTTATCAATACAAACTAGGTCTTAGCCAACCTGTTGTATTACGTCATTTTCCTTTGTGTATAGCTCCCTACTGTGTATTGATTATTTACCAAAACTATCTTCCGTAAATAATGCGTGTCATCATTGAACAGATTTAAGCTAATGACCGATTAGTTTATAAAAGTTTGTGGTTACCTTTCCTTATCTACATTTTATTGTCTCGTCGGAAGAGGTCACCGTTTAATTCGCCAATTCGCCACCCGCATTTGACTATAAATATTTAAATTTCTCAACATATATAAACTAATTTATGTAATACATTAACTTTAATTAAAAACATAACAAACTTGACAAATGCTCGTGCCGGGCGCAAAGAATGCTGATTTATGGTCCCGGTGTTCATCACGCTAGACAGCACCCGTCCGTGCGTGTAACTTGAACAGCTCGTCTTGCTCGGTTTACGCCGTTTTCCCGCTTTTGGGACACTAATATGGCATTTCCGGTTACAAAGCTAATGGAGGTATTAGTGTGCAAGCATTAGATGTTCACTTTGAATGACATTATGTTTTATTAATTTAATTAAAACATATTTTTGTCGTTGCATGTACCCTTTATCTATATTTTATTACTAGCGGGTTACCCGCGGCTTTTCTTGCACAATTCAGTTGTTATAAATTCGCTATCGAAACTGAGCTGCGCACTGAGAAAAAAACCTTCTATTTCTTATAAGAATTCACATACTCGTTATACAACTGTTTAATGCTACAGTGCGTGCAAAAATTATTTGCATCCAAGGACGTAATGCTTAGCCGTAGAGCTTAATACCTGTTGGGTGTCAGTAACTACCTGAATTAACAATCAATCATCAATCAGTTATTCCGTCATCTTTGACAGTCGTTACAAGTAATTTGATTCATCGCTAATTTTTCTAATTTCTTGAACAATTCACACAATGGGCTTTACGGAAGAGCACAAAACATTCATGGTTGAAGCGTATTTTCGAAGTGGGGTTAGAGTAAATTGTGAGTGGCAATACAATCCGGGTTTGTGCATGGACATTTTCCTAACGTTGCTTTTATTGCTGGAGATTTTTATCATTGCCTGCAACAGGTTCTATGCAACACAGAAAGGAACAGGAAGACCATCTGTAAGAACAAAAGAACTTGTTGCAAACGTTCATGAAATAATGCATAATACGCCAACAAATTGTATAAGACGCCTGTCCCAAGAAGTGGGAAGATCTTATGGAACATGCAGGACTATTCTTAAGAAGCAGCTAAATTTATTTCCTTATAAAGTGCAAGTATTCCAAAAGATACAAGCCGCAGATTTTGAAAAACGCAGGAATTACTCTTAATGGTTTACCCAAAATTTATTGGAAAGAAATGATTTATTAGACCTGACATTTTTTCGGATGAAGCCTGGTTCCACCTCTCCGGTTATGTGAATTCTCAGAATACACGCATGTGGAGTACTGAAAATCACCATTTTTTGTAGAGTCCACATTGCACCCTCAAAAAATTGGTGTCTGGTTAGCTGTTTCCCGAAGAAGAATTGTTGGTCCTATTTTTTTCCATGACACAGTTACAGCACAGCGGTATAAAGACAATATTTTGAATCCATTTGTGAAGCAATTACTTGACGACGAACTACGTTTTGGATATTTTCAACAGGACGGTGCAACCGCCCATACAGCCGCCGAAACTATTAACTACTTACGCAACTTTTTCGACGACAGATTGATCTGCAGTTTTCGATCAGACATTGAATTCCCACCCAGATCACCTTGTTTAATGGTTATGGATTACTTCGTTGTTCCTCATTTAAAGAACACTATTTTTAAAACACCAGTTGCAATTTTAGAACAATTACAAGAAAGGATTATCCAAGAATGTGGTAACATTTCTCCAGAGATGCTGGTCAACACTTTCGAAAATATGAAGAGACGTGTGAATTTATGCTTGGAGCATGGCGGTGGCCAATTTCAGCAATTTATGTAATTATTTTTCTTTTTCGTTGTGTATATTCTTACTTTGTTAATTTTGTAAATAAATTTGTATTTGTCTACTTATTTTATTATTCATTAGTTTGGTATATCATGTCATAATATGAATTTGACAAAATTTTAACCTAGATTTCGTTAGTCCTTATATCAAGCCCTACGTTTTTCAATCCAAGCACTCTTTGATGCAAATAATTTTTGCTCGCACGGTAGGTACCCTTTATCTATATATTATTACCAGAGGGCACCCGCGGCTTTGCTTGCACAATTCATTTGTTATAAATTCGCTATTGAAACTGAGCAGAGCACTGAGAAAAATTCACAGATCTTGCACCTTACGCAAGCATCCTATGTATTGAAAATACCTGACACAGCTTTAAAATTTTAATGACCTATGTCATGTAATTAAAGCCCACATTCTAATTTGGATTTTGTAAAAGTTTAAAAAATGTTCTTTAATTTTACAGTACTGGTTACATAAAAACTATGGATAATTTTAAATTCCTTACCTCAAAAAACCCCAAAATCCTTAATTTCGTGCTGCTACCTATGTCATTTCGTTCGGAAATAATCCCAAAAAAACGAAAACAAAAATAAAACTTTGACACCCTGTATCTTGGTTGTTATCAATTTTGGGATAATGCAAGTTTAAATAAACCGCATTATTTCGCCTTAAGAAGCCTACTGTTGCTCTGTGTCCCATTACGTTTGGGACACCCTGTATATTAATTAAAACATATTATAAATAATCCCAAAAAAACGAAAACAAAAATAAAAGTTTGACACCCTTTATCTTGGTTGTTATCAATTTTGGGATAATGCAAGTTTAAATAAATCGCGTTATTTCGCCTTAAGGAGCCTGCTGTTGCTCTGTGTCCCATTACGTTTGGGACACCCTGTATATTCACTAAAACATATTATATTAAATGTATGGTTTTATTTCTAAGAATAATTAATATAAATTTGTTTATAAACAATAATATTCACATAGCAGACCAACCAAGGTGAACTATAAATAATCCCAAAAAAACTAAAACAAAAATAAAAGTTTGACACCGTTTATCTTGGTTGTTATCAATTTTGGGATAATGGAAGTTTAAATAAATCGCATTATTTCGCCTTAAGGAGCCTGCTGTTGCTCTGTGTCCCATTACGTTTGGGACACCCTGTATATTAACTAAAACATTTTATATTAAATCTATGGTTTTTAGTGTGCTTCTTATTTCGCCGAAGAATTTTTTTTTTGTAATATATCGCCTGTCACCCTCTTATTCTGTTCTAATACACAAAAAAGTATTACATTATCTTTTTCAGAATTTTAAAGTAATATTGAGGGGTCGCTACCAGTAACTGAAAAATAAAAAAAATATGTTTTTTTAAAATAATTTTATTGGGTAACAAAATGGACAATCTTACATAAATCATAATAATTATTAGAAAAATATAGTAATCTACGCTAACAATGTGGTTTTATTTGTATTTGGGTACTTTTGCCTGAAATTTTTCACAACCAAAAGAAGGAATTGTTTTTGTTCTTCGTTGGTGGTAATTAATTTGTTATATTCTTCCATTAATGCTACACCTCGCTCCGCAATATCATTCACCACTTTCATAGAATGTACAATTTCTCTGGAAGCTTTGTAATCTTCATCTTCTTCCCAAAGACCAGGTTCTTTTTGCAAAAATGCGGAAGAAATTCCAAGGATTCTAAAAAATCTTAAGGTGTTGGCGGACACAAAATCCTCAAGATTTTTTTCGCTAATGTGACTTATATCCAAGTTAATACGTTTTGGGATATAGTCTGAACCTTCCTCATTCAGTGCGATCACCATTTTTTGTTTGGTTTCAAACGAAACTTCGTGATCAAAAAAAGCAAGCGCAACAAGTTCTTCGGATAGGTACCACAAATGCCCTAGGAACTTCGTGAGGGCTTTTTTGGACATAGCTTTGTTTATATTCTCAAAACTCTTAAGATTTTTTAACAACGATAAGTCTTTCCTCGGTGCTGAACTTGCGACAGGGGCTTCAAACCAGCAACTTACGTAAATTACAATGACAAAAACGCAAATTTCAGTAATAGCTTTTAGTTCATTTTTTGTCAACTTAAACTGGTCTTTGAACATAAAAAGCTTGAAGCAATACATTGCTTTTGCCATCCAACGGGCACGATGAAGACCTGCTGGAGCTCTGAATGATATTCCTTCGTTAGGCACACCTCCTAGAAATATTATTGTAAGTTTCAACAATTCCTTATAGTCGTCCCTTGGTTGGTATTCATTAAGCTGTCGTTTAGCGTATGAAATCGTGATACTTGCTACATTCTCCACGCATCTTAAAGCGTCAGGATCTGAAGAAACTGTACTGAACCTTTTTTGATCAATTTTAGGCCAAGCCGTTCTAAAACGTTTAAAAATCAATATTTCTGGCCCACTTGAGGGACCTAGTGCTTCAAGTACGACTGCTTCTAGCATTATTTCCATTACATGGTGACGACAGGCTAACCAAAGTACATCTTTTTCCAGCTTCTGCTCTAATAGGATGCAAGCGCCAGCTTTTAAACCAGTGTTGACCGCAGTAGTGTCGAAGCACACGCATTTTATTTTTTCGCTTAAGTTCCAGGATAGAATAGTGTCATACACAGCTGCAGCACATGCCTCCCCAGTTCCACGATTTAGTTTCGGAACCGCCAAAAGTTGATCCACACCATGTCCTGACACTAAAATAGGTAAGCGATCTACTGTTTCGTGTCCTGTTATGTCTTCGATTAGTTTGCCATCCCAATGAATAGTAAGTGGTGTATTTGCTTGAAATTCGGTTTTTAAAGATTCTGCTACCCTTTGCCGTTGTTTCATACGTTCGCGACGAATTGAGGATGAATTAATATTGAACTCTGAGGGATCGGTTCCTGCACTTTTGAGCGTTGATGCCAAAACAACAGTCGCTTTCCTATTACTCAATTTGGCAAAGTCGAGGCTTACGGATAAGCGTTCATCTAGAAGGTTCTTCATGCCGCGTTTGCGCTTAGGTGGGGGTAAATCTACTGTCGAAGTCGAAGGTCCTGCCCTCATTGAAATGTCCGTTGCCGAACTTTTTTTTTCGTCGTCACTGCTGTTGGACGAAGAAGACCATATGCACTTTTCTCGCGAGGATTCAATATAACTTTTTTCTCGATCAAAAAGATGTTTTAGGCGAGCGTGTTTTTGCTGTTTCGCGGTTATTTTTTTTAAATAAATTTTGTCCACACCACCTATTGTACCAGGACGTCCTGTTTTTCTCTGCTCAATTAAAAATTGTCTGTCTTCCTCAATGGTGATCTTATTTAAAGCATCAGCGTGAGCTATGTCAAAAAGATCTTCCAAATTATATTGCCACTCGGTCTCTTTATTTTGTAGGCCTTCAGAGCGTTTAGCTTTATTTTCTTTATTTTTTTTTAAATTTTGCCATTCAGTAAACTTGTTTTCTATCTTCTTTATGACATCCTTTTTTAATTTAGTCGGAATTCCTGCTCGTTCCCACTGTGCCATAACGTCACAAGCAGTAGAATTGGCTGAACTATGATTGGTTTGCTTAGTTACGATTTTATAATGAAAAAATAAACACAGCACTTCTTTTGTCATCGGTAATTTGCTTTGAAGTAAGTGATCTGATGTTTGTCCTACTAACCAAATACTAGTTTTTTTCCTAGTCAACAAGAACGAATTAGACGACGACGCCATAATGTTACAAAATGCGATGCGTGGCAAAATAACACGTACTAACAGGCAGCTGGCAAGCCAAGCACTGCCAAGTGCCAGTTACCGCTTCGCAGGCCGCAGATCTAGGAAAGAGAAGGTATTCCGAGTGAGTGAGTGAGCCTGTCACCACTAAAGCATGAGTCGACAAGTTGCAAAAGTTTTGTTTCATCGTGTTTGAATCCTGAATTTATGTATTTTAATAACATTGAGAAGCAAGTTATCATATAGTTATTTTTTCAAATTTTGACACTCGGTAGCAACCCTTAAACATCAATTAAAAAAAAAAAAAAAAAAAACGGGTTCGTTTTTTTAGATAATAGACTCGAATTGCAAGTTGACGCGGTTAATTTTCAAAAGTCGAAAAATAAGAAGCACACTAAATTGGTTTTATTTCTAAGGATAATTAATATTAATTTGTTTATAAACAATAATATTCACATAGCAGACCAACCAAGGTGAACAATTACCTTATATTCAATCGGTCATATTGTCTAAGCCTACTTATGCTATGTTTTTAAATTATACTTATTTACCCAAGCGTTCAAAATAGACCATGAAGATTTTCATGAGATAGGTAGGGGTGCAAAATATAACCAATCACCCGGTACAATAACATTTTCTGAGAAATCAATATTAAAAAAATTATCCCATTTGTTAACCAAATTTGGGCGGACCCTGTAATATGCAATTATTGTGCTCCAACTTTTTGCCTCTCGCTTTTTTTTTTCGATATAATATTCCGATTTAAATAACGTGAACTTACCTTAGTTATAACTTATCTCAATAAAGCACTTTTTAACAAAGTTACTATGGCGTTCTTTAAAACACAAACTAAACTAAACATTATTCATTATTTACTTGCCGACTTTACGCTGAATCATATTTATATTTCTACCAAGTCTTATCAGAGTATTATGTTACAAGACCGATCTAGATATTGCGCTGTTGGCCGCGACAGACGGCAGAGCGACATCGACATGAGCGACATTGACATGCAATGCAAAGTTTGCGTAAAAACGATCCTAATAGTATTTTCAATACTAAAAACCTTCTATTTCTTATAAGAATGCACATACTCTTTATACAACTGTTTAATACTATATGTGACAGTAACTCGCTTTCCTAGTAAGACAACCAAAATTGCTAGACCGTTGTGTAGTAATAATATTACGGTAATTTTGCCTATAAGAAATAGAAGTTAATGCTACAATATAACGGAATTTAGCCATTATTGCTCTGAATACTCACACTAATGGTCAAGTTCTACTGGGGGTGTAATCTGGTTTTATATACTATATTAGTTTCGACTGGCATTCATAATAATATTTGTTTGATATGGTTAATAAAGCATATATTTACCGCTAAAAATCAGTACTGTAGTTCTCAAAAATTTAAATAGCTTCTAGTGTGATATTGTTCTTGTCGTTTAAAATGACAATTTCATTGACAGAGAAAGAGGTAATGTGAGAAAGCACCAAATAAGTTTCTTTTAAAAGATATTATTGGTACCTATGTACCTTAAAGGTTCTATTGGGTATAATAGGAATGTATTGTACCGTCTGCTTTGTTTCGTACCCGCACTGAAGAAAATGATCTAATACAATAGGTTTGCTAAGACATATTTTGTATTGATAGCTTACTTTTTATTAACCCATATTAAATAAATTGCTACTGTATCAAACCCGCTTTAGTGTTATATTAATTCCAAATTTGCTAGAACACTGTTTTTATTGGTTGTAATCAGTTCCATTAGAATCACAGTCTTCTTGGATAATTTGAATAAATTGTATCTTGTCAATATGACGCATTTTGTTTCCAGTAAAGCGCTTTCTCTACAATTAAGAAAGCAGAACAGCGTCCCCAAAAAATAATTGTATCCGTTAGAACCCATAATCAACAAGACGTTGGTGGGGGTTCGCAGCGATCGGCAATCGCCGCGCGCCGTAGTTTTAGTTTAAACGTAGATATTTGTTGCGATGGTCACATTCTTGTTCGGAGACTCCTAGCTGTCCTGTCTAAAATTGAATTTTATTTATCGTACCAATACCAGTTTCTAATTATTTATTTTGTATTTAAGTATTTTTAACCTTTGCATGTCAGATAAAGCAATAGAAGATTCTTATTTCGCACAATCCATCATTAGTACTGGACTTTATAATCCATGGACGAATTTTACCATCTTAGTAAACCATGTTCCATATAATAGACTTTCTAGATTTATTCATGAAAATAATACCAAAAATATGCAGGGTGATCCTTAAGTACATTAAGAAAATCTAGGATATGATTCCTGGCATCAATTTAAGTTGAAAAGTTTATATGGACTTATGCCCTAAAATGCTTACCCTCTAAGATACAGGGTGTTAAAATATTTTTAAAAAATATTTATTTTAGTTAAATTTCAAAAATCATTAAAGATACGGTATTGAAAGTTCGTGCTTATCTATTTTGGATCAAACTACACCTTTTCATCAAAAAAGGTTTTGTTCCTTCCACCAGTGGCGTGCATGCCGGATACCATCAATATTGTTTTGGTGAAAATATTTGATACGTCACTGATTTTTCTAACTCTGATGCATTTTTATGCATAATTGATATGATGCATTTTTATGCATAATTGATATGATGCATTTTTATGCATAATTAATACAAGCTGAACAAGATTTGTCTCTACTATGTTTTTGAAAAAAAGCAGTAGATTTAAATAAAAATGGAAAAAATAAAAAAAAAACTTTGTCATAGCTTATTCGACTTTTTTTCCAAAGTAGTACTGCATTTTTCAAAAACATAGTAGAGACAACTCTGGTTCAGCTAGTATCAATAATGCATAAAAATGCATCAGAGTTAAAAAAAAAACAGGGGCGTATCAAATATTTTCACCAAAACAATATTGATGGTATCTGGCACGCACGCCCCTGGTGGATGGAAGCAAAACCTTTTTTAATAAAAACGTGTAGTTTGATCCAAAATAGATAATCACGAATTTTCAATACCGTATCTTTAAGGATTTTCTAAATTTAACTAAAATAAATATATTTTTTAAATATTTTAACACGTATCTTAGAGGGTAAGCATTTTAGGGCATAAATCTATATGAACTTTTCAACTTAAATTGATGCCAGGAATCATATTCTAGATTTTTTTGATGTACTTAAGGATCGCCCTGTATATTCATTATTAAAAAAAAATACGTCTAGGTATTTCATTACAGATCGTTAATAACCTTTCCATGGACTTTGAGTTTATAAACACCTTAGGGGTAGGGGAAAAAGAAGAATTACGTATTTCATTATTGGCATTGTATGGCATTACATTAAAATAAATACCAGCAGAATTAGGCATTGCGTGGATGCCTCGCTATCGGAACGTAGGTATTTGTGGAGGGGGATGCATCAAAAGTAGAAAGGAAATTGGAATCAAGCTCAAACAGATATGGCATATTAAATTAATATAAATTATTAAACGACTGAAAATTCAGGAAATTGCGTTTCTTAAATGCAACTTTCGTACAAAAGGATTTATCTGGATTTGTGAATGTATCAGCACTTCGAATTAACCCATTGCAGAGGGAGAGTCTCGGTGAGCCACTGAATGAATAAAGTTATATAAGAGTTTGGAATCTTTTAGAATGGAATTTACCGGTAAATTTCCGGCAATTGGTCATTTCTGGCAAAAGTACTAACAGGACCTTTTATTCCTGGCAAATGCCAGTATATACAGACATAACGATTGCTCTGCAACAATAGTTAGATGTTGTCATATTAGATGAATGTTTCAAAATAACGTAATAAATAAATACCTACGCTTAATAATAAAAACTTAAGAAAATAATAAATTTTTCGTCCTGTGGCCTTCATAAAAAAATATTTATGGACAGAAGGTAATAAACGTAACTTCGCCGTTTTATTGCAAATAGTTTGTTCGGTAAAAAAAATATTATAGGTACTTGTTTATCTAATATAAACACGCACATAGAAAGTCAGTAAATTATCACGGTTTACATGAAACTTTATATACCCTCTGACTATCTTATTTAGCGTTGTAAAGAAAAAAAACACATCTTTTAATGGCTAGGTTATAATTATAAACCAAAACCAAAGTACGAAGCTACATCCACAGATAGCGATAGATGGAAATACTAAACATTTTTTGTTTTAGAATCTAGCGACAATAAAACGCCAAGGTTCGCAAAAATTACTTTGTTTTCAATGCGAAATGTAATATTCGCCAGAGAAAAGTTTTTTTTCGAAATATACAGGGCGTTATTAACAAACATTGATATAGACAACAGTAAATTGATGACTGTTTGAAGGTTGGAGACAATGATGTTTCTTGAAAGATGAAAGAGTTTTGGACTTCCATTGTCTTTATTTGTTTTAAATCACAACGTTTCAACTGGTAAGTATCTCCAGTCGTCTTCAGGTGAATACTAAATAAGTAAAGTAACTACAAGACTATTTATACTAGCTAGGTGCACTGAAGCATAACTGAGGTGGGCGCAGTCATGCGTTCAGTTGGTACGCGATATTATCCCAAGATTACATTTATTTAACAAAGGTTTCCAGATATTTCTTATGGATGGTTTACTAAATCAGCCTGGATTCTGGTGAATAGCAGCAGCTTCCTTAAACTTTCTTTTCCTCCAGTGTGGCTCCTTATAGGATTTCAGCTTCTGACCACATGATATGGTGGCCATGTTTCCAGGCATGGCCAGCTGCACCTGACTTTTCGGTCTCTTCTTTTAACGTATTGTTTTGTGTTCTTTAATCCTTGTGTCGAGTGGTCTTAATGTCTCACCTATGAAAGATTGGCCGCACTCGCAGGGGATCTGGTAGACGCAGTTTTTCCTATCTTTTTGACTTATATGCTTTGTCTTCATCAGGTGGCTTCTTAGGATGTCCCTCGAGTTGAATACGGTGTTGATGTTATATCGCTGTCTTCTTATTTTCTCAGATACTCCCTTGACATACGGAATATTGAGTGTTGGTTGTGCCTCTCTGTCTGCTTCTTGCGCGTTGGGTCGATTCTTACGATTTTCCAATATTGTGTCAACTAATCTTGTGGGGTAGCCATTTTTGTTGAGGTCGGTCTTGATGTGGTAAGCTTCCTTTTTAAGTGCTTCTTGCGAGTTACAGATTGTAATTGCTCTATTCACGAGGGTTTTAACTAAGACATGTTTCGTGTTGTTTGAGTGATTTGATGTAAAATTGAGATACTGACCTGTATGCGTAGGTTTTCTGTATGTGTAAGTTTGGATGCTGTTGCCATTTTTTTTCACGTTGACATCTAGAAACGGTACCTAATTGTTTGTTTTCTTCTTTCTCCATGGTGAATTTGATTGTTGGTGTTGAGGTGTTCTAGAAAATCTCTTAGTTCGTCATCGGTTCCATTCCAAATAATGAAGGTGTCATCCACATATAAAACAAGTAAATTGATTTCTTACGCGGATGATACGGTCCCTGTTTTTGTTAGATCCATGTGGTCACAAGTAAGAAAGTCTACAGAATTTGGCTTAGTTAAAATTAGAAAACTGGTTAGACTCTTTTAAACTTACTCTAAGTGTAGGTAAAACGCATTATATTACATTTTCAGTTACAGCCGCAAACCGTCCCAACTTTAATTATATTTATTATTCATTTTACCAAAAAAAGTTATTCTTCATAAAAAGCTCTGCATGGTCTAAAACCTAAAATGCAACCATCAAATATCGAAATTTTCCAGTCATATACGAGGTTTGTCAAAAAATTCGAATTTTTTCCAAAAGTAAAGTACCTTTATTTTTGACATTATCAAAAATTATTATTAAAAAAATTTGATCAGAACTAAAAACCACGTCTAATTATGCAATAACACTCCTTAAATTAATTAAATAATTAAAAAATTAAATAATCTTAACATAGTTAAGTTAGTATAAAACAAAGTCGCTGTCGCGTCTGTCCCCAGCTATATGTGCTTAAATCTTTAAAACTACGCAACGGATTTTGAAGCGGTTTTTTAATAGATAGAGTGGTTCATTAGGAAGGTTTTTATGTATAATACAGGCATAATATTGTAGAGAAACACTGATAAATTTAGAGGTTTGTTCGGGTTTGTATTTATAAATCTTGACGTGATGATGAACTCGCCTTATTATTATCTCAGAGGCGTATAATGCCTGGCATTGCAACGCAGGCCGGGTACACGCTAGTTAATAATAAATTAATAAAATAAGTTTTCAACATAAATGCGTATAATTGCATATTTAGACGTGGTTTTTAGTTCTGATCAACTTTTTTTAATAACAATTTTTGATAATGTCAAAAATAAATAAATAATAAATACTCTTAGGAAAAATTCACATTCTTGGAAAAAATTCACATTTTTTTGACAAACCTCGTATATGACTGGAAAATTTCGATATTTGATGGTTGCATTTTAGGTTTTAGACCATGCATAACTTTTTATAAAGAAAAACTTTTTTTCGTAAAATGAATAATAAAAAAAGTTTTCCATATTGTTCAAACTTACGGAGACATACTGTATATATAACTTACATCAATAATTAAATTATGATGAGTAAAGGGCGGAGTATATGCACTTAAATTTAGCCAAAATATGCGCATATATATGCCTTGTTGGCCTTTAAAATAAACAGGTATTTGCATTTTTTTTACCAAATAAAATATGCATACTGGTATGCAATATTTCTTAATTTATTATAGAAAAATGAGTCAAAGAAACACATTGGGTTCTAAAAAACAAAGAAACATAAAAGTAATGTATGTGTTATTTTTGTAAAAAAAAAATAAATGCCCTTAGGTGGGCCCCTTACCTTATTCTGTATTTTTACGTTTTGATCTTTAAAATTATATACCAAAAAAATGTATTGGTATATTTTACGAAATGTACAAACTTTATTTAAGTACTTAAACGAACATAACAAATTATTCAAATTTTACAAAAACATTTCTTTTATCAGAGGAGTCATCTGACAGTTAGTAAATAAACACTTACTTTTCACCTGAAAGCAGTGAATAGACCTTCCAGTTTGAAGTGTTTTTCTTAAAGTTGTGGGGTCCACTCGACGTAAGACTTTGGTTTGAATTTCTAGTGGCCAATATAATAGGTATGCGCTTTTGTAAGGATACATGCAGGTATAAAATAAAGAAATAAATTTGTGCCTAGTACGACTACAGGGCTGTAACAAAATTAACACCGCCATATCGACGTATGAATGTGACCAACTAATAAACTATCTAGGACTATCAGTCCAGAATATGTAGCTATCTGTGCTATCAGGTTTACATTCATTCATTCATCCACATTTTCTTTATTGTTCTACAATTTTGTTTATGGCGGATGAAGGTGTAATAAATAGATTACAAATTTTACAAAATAAAGCAATGCGAATTTTACTTAATATGGATAGATATACAAAAATAATGTGATGTTAAAAAAATTAGAATGGTTAAATGTAAAAAATTTAGTATTATTTTTGGTTCTAATATTTATTTTTAAAATTCAAAATGATTTGTTACCGCCACATTAAAAGCAATTGACTGTTCTAAATAATGATCAACATAATTATTTAACACGAAATAACAATAATTTTTTTCTTAATAATTTTTCGAAAAATATTGCATATAAATCAGTTTTTCATAAGGGTCTTATTGAATTTAATAAATTAAACAAGTCAATTAAAAATCAAAAAAGTTTAAAATCTTTTAAAAAAAGTTTAAAATCTTTCTTATTAACTCAACAGGACAAATAAAGTTTCAAAAGGTCATTTAATTCAAAAAATAAATAAAAAAAGGGTATAAACTTGTTAAAATGTATCGTGTAGCCACGTGCTAAATAAATCTTTTTACTACTACTACTACTACTACAATATTCAAAGCCTCGAGTTAAGCTTTAAGGTCACATGACATTTCGAAGTGTTATTAGTAAAGGGCGAATTATACGCACTTAAATTCAGCCAAAATATGCGCATTGTTTGTCTTTAAAATATGCAGTTATTTGCATTTTCTACCAAATATGCATACTGGTATAATTTATCCAAACTCAGTTTGAGGACATTCCAATCATTCCATACGGCGGTAAACAGTCTCGAAGAGACCGACCTCACAACTAGGGTTGTCAGATCTTTCTTCTTCAATTCTTTAAGTTTTTTTATTAAAGATGTTTCATTTATATCAGTATTCAATTGTTAGTCAGTAACTTTCTTTGAAAGCTAGTTTGCAAATATACTTTAAACCGAGGAGTTTTGAGTGTGACAGAAAAAAATAACCAACCATTCATTGTTATAATAATACATTCTTTAGTCCTTAAGAAACAATATAACTGAAATCAAGACAAAAAGTGTTTTCAGTGTTTAAAAACAACTAATTAACAAACCCTTCTTTCTCGTATACTTATACTTAATATATTAACAAACCAGAAAATTTGGTAGAACTGGCAACCGTTCACAATTTAAGCAGGTTGTCAGGGGTGATAAGCGCCAGTTAAAGCGACTGGTATAAGCTGAAGCTGTCTCCAGCCCGTTCAACGATCGATTCTGTCAGACAGAGATAGGCCAGTGACCGCCGATGGCGTGGAAGAGACGAAGATAACATAATATACGTGATTTGGAACTTATGGACGGGCCGGGGAATGGTCCCAGAATGGAGTTCTGGTAAAAAAATTAAAGCATTTTCTGAGCAGTGTCGTGCCGTGTCAGGTTTATTTTTCTGGTTTTAGTTTTGTGTATAGAAGCTTTGAGTTACCTTATATTTATTATTTTAATATAATATTATTATATACAGTGGGTTTATAAAGTGTGGTATGTACACTATGTAACACCTAATGTTAAACAAACTTATTAGTGTGTATAAGCATTTTAATTATTTGTTTGGGACGCCTATGGTTAGGAGTTTCATACTGTTTTATGTCATTAAATTGACCTAAGAAACACTATATGAACTATTGCTTAATTTATTATAGTAAAATGAGGTAAAGAAACACATTGGGTTCTAAAAAATATGTTTATTTTTAAAAAATGCAAAAAAAAATAAAGAAAAATAAAAGTAAACAATTTTTTAACCTAAAATTGTATAAAAAATTTAAATATAATATATAAATAAATAATTTTCAAAATTTTCAACTAAAAAGGTTCGTCTTCTATTAGTAAAAACATATTTAGACAAAGAGAAGCTTCTTTCAACATCTACTGATGTAATCGGATAAACTGCAACTTAGGTAAAAATAAAGCAAAATATAAGGCCAAGATACAACTTCGTTGGATCGTTTACCCTCATAAATGCTTTTTACTGCAGTTGAGTATTTAAATCCTTTATTCCTTTTTACAGTTACATCCAATTTGTTCCTTACTTGACCTCCTACTTTACCGGGAATGTTGTTACATTTAGCGGAAAACGTTTCAACAATACAAATCGAGTCTCTTAAATTTAAATTGCTACCTCCAACGAGGATATGATCTCCGGTATAAAACTGAAATTAACCTTTATAAAAACAAGATTATAAGCTACACTTGCACTTTTTAACAACTCTTTACTTTGTACAACACACTGCGAATCGTCCTCTAAATCCAAAATTAGTTCTTTAATGACTTCGGAATGCTCTGCCTAGAATATTGCGGCCTTAATCCATGTTCTCCACCGGGTAATTACAGATTCTGGAGGTAAACCAACTCCTGGTAATCTCTCTTAAAGGTGCTTTTAGAAACACTGCTTTTACATTTGAAATTAATTTATTTTAATTTAAATACAGTTTGTTAAGCAGGTAATAATAACGCATTATTAAGAGACAATAAACAGCCCCTAACAATATAACTAAAAACCCTGGAAACATCCAATAAATACCTTGTGTATAACCAAAATGTAAATATAATTATCATAATCCTCAAATTGAAAAATCCCTGAAATAAGTACCGAACACTGGACATTAAACCTATAACGTTTTACATTTTTTGATAAATCCGAAAACATAAAAATATGCTTTTAAAATAATAATTCATAAAAAATATGCATTTTATTATAAAATTTACAAAATATGCATATACAGTGTCCGCAAGAAAGTCCGCATCAAATGGGATTTTTTTTTATTATTGGGTATAGGTAAAAATTGAAAAAGCAGTTAGTTTTTGCTTACCTAAAAACCGAAAATTACGTATACTGAAGCAGCTGCACGACTTGCGTTACTTGTCAAATTTGACATTTTTAATAAAATAGGTTCAAAAATGCCCTTATTTATCAAAATATCGAAAAACTTTATTTGAGAAAGTTGTTTATTTATACATTTTTAGCCATTGTACGATATTTTGACAGTCTAATACAATTTTTATTTTTTGCCAGATTCTTGAAAATTTTGATCAACCCTCGCAGAATAACTTTTATACCTCGATGTAAAACCATTTGCCTTTACTTCATTTGTAATCTTAATGCAATTTTATGTAAAATTTTTGTTTCCAATTATTTATTTTGCTTCAAGTTAGTAAACAGATGTACAAAAAGAAAATATTAGGAAGCTTTCGTTGAAATGTTACTTAATTATTATTATTAAATTAAATTAATTATATGAAACTGTATTTTTGTTGAATAAAATGTTTCGAGCGATTAGTATTTAATCTTTTTGATCCAATATTAATTAAGTAAAATTTCAACGAAAGCTTCCTAATATTTTCTTTTTGTACATCTGTTTACTAACTTAAGAAAAATGAGAAACGTCGGTTTTGACAAAACTGATGTAATTGGATAAACTTTGCATCAAACATTACATACTGATCAATAACAATTTCAGTTTTTGAAGCAAAATAAATAATTGGAAACAAAAATTTTACACACAATTGCATTAAGATTACAAATGAAGTAAAGGCAAATGGTTTTATATCGATGTATAAAAGTTAATCTACGAGGGTTGATCAAAATTTTCAAGAATCTGGCAAAAAATAAAACTTGTATAAGACCCTCATAATTTCGTACGTAGGCTAAAAATGCCTAAATAAACAATTTTTTCGAATAAAGTTTTTCGATATTTTTACAAATAAGGGCATTTTTGAACCTATTTTATTAAAAATGTAAAATTTGACAGGTAACGCAAGTCGTGCAGCTGTTTCAGTACACGTCATTTTTGGTTTTTAGGTAAGCAAAAACTAACTGGTTTTTCAATTTTTACCTATACCTAATAATAAAAAAAAATCCCATTTGATGCGGACACTGTATATGCATTTTGCATATTATATTACACCCTTTAGTTATTAGGTCAGAAGTCGATTTAAATGACAGAAATTTATTTAACTAAGAAATTACGTAATTTCCAGGACACTTCTCCTACTTATCCTTATCAATGCTTTATATAGGTATTATAGAAATAGCGATAGGTTGCTCCTTAAATTCAATTAATATATTGCAACCGGTATTGCTGTAAGCGACATACATACGCCTACATAGGCCTATCGATAAAGTTACTCTAATGGGTGTTAATACTGTCTAAATTTGCCCAAGTGAATGATTATTAATATTTAACGTCTCACTACTGCTGTGAAGGTAATTGCTATAAGTGTAACTGGTATTTAGATACAATAAAATAATAATGTTCTAATAAGCTGTCATATACAGTATAAAATCTAAAGTTACAGATTCCTCATCATGGTTACGAACTGCGAACGAACGAAATTAAAAAATATCAGGTATCAAATAACCACGTTTAGTTTAGAATGTGATTTTTCTTTTGTGGAGAGTAATTAATTATTTGTACATATTAAACACACACGTGAACAAACAGTAATTTTACATTCTATCGTCCACCATAATTCTATGTCTATAGTACCGTGCGAGCAAAAATTATTTGCATCAAATAGGGCTTGGATTAAAAAACGTAGGGCTTGGTTTAGATCACAATAATATGGGGACGATATATATAACCAAAACTAGGTTAAAATTTTGTCAAATTCATATTATGACATGATATGCGAAACTTATGGGTAATAAAATAAGTAGACAAATACAAATTTATTTTTGTTGTTTACAAAATTAACAAAGTAAGAATATACAGAAAGAAAAAGAAAAATAATTATATAAATTGCTGAAATTGGCCACCGCCATGCTCCAAGCATAAATCCATACGTCTCTTTATATTTTTGAAAGTGTTGACTAGCATCTCTGGAGAAATGTTGACACATTCTTGGATAATCCTTTCTTGTAATTTTTCTAAATTTGCAACTGGTGTTTTAAAAATAGTGTTCTTTAAATGAGGAAAAACGAAGTAATCCATAACCGCTAAACAAGGTGATCTAGGTGGGAATTCAATGTCTAAGCAAAAACTGATCAATCAGTCGTCGAAAAAATTGCGTAATTGCACTTTATAAGGAAATAAATTTAGCTGCTTCTTAAGAATAGTCCTGCATGTTCCATAAGATCTTCCCACTTCTTGGGACAGGCGTCTTTTGCATTATTTCACGAACATTTGCAACAACTTCTTCTGTTCTTACAGATGGTCTTCCTGCTCCTTTTTTGTGTTGTATAGAACCTGTTTCCCTAAACACAGCCACGTTTTATTTCAGGCAATAATAAAAATCCCCAGCAATAGAAGCAACGTTAGGAAAATGTTCGTGAAAACAGTGGCGGCTCGTGACTAGCGAGTCAGGGGGGGCGCTGGCTTTAAATAAAAAAAAAATTAAAATATCTATTATTTTCGAAAGTACGTGTCTGTTTTTTTTAACTTTCTCGTTGTGAATTTTAATTTCATCAGCATAAGCAGCACTACCTACTTAAAGAAGTTAAAGTTTGTCCTGACATCTGAAAACTTACCACATTATGACAATGTTTTGCACTATTTCCATGTTTTTTTTATTTTCTCTGAAAGATTTTTGAAGTCCTGCACCCCATTTATAGTCCAATTATCATCCCCGTCAAAAAAAAGACACACGATCACACGAAACAAAAAAAAATAGTTTTTGTCCTCACAACCGCATATCCAGAATTTTTATTATATATTTCTTTGTCAAACTTACGCGTAAACTGTGCCTTACTTTTACATTTTGATTGCACTTGTACTATGTTCAATATTGGTAGTGGCCGCTCTGCATTTTTGAATCAAGTTTTTCACTTTAGCTCAGAGAACCAAACACAAGCTTCTGTAAATCACTGACCTTCATATTAGACGAAATTTTCTAACTTTATAACGTAACTAATAAATCGAATCAAAACAAATAAACAAATCATTGGCGGCATCGACAAGTCGCATCGTCAGAGTACATAATATATCGACTATTCTACCGTGGCATCGCGATTCGCGAACAGCTGTTGAGCGCGGAAAATTGGAGCTCATCCGTGGCAGCTCGTTGTGTGATGTGTGGGTGACGTAACGCCTCTGTAGTCATGGCAACTCGCGTTGAATCGGGATGAATAATCGGTCGCCCGCGCTTAGTACAACCTTGAGAGCGCGCCACTCGCTTATCTATGAGTATAGCCTGCCCGTTGGAATAGGGCTACGTTTGGTTTGAATTATTTTAATTGATTGCTTACATACATTGCGTTCTTGATTTTTTAAGTAAAGTATTCTTGGATTCTGTTTGAAATAATTGCAGGGAGGGCGGCGCCCCAGAGCCCTTCATTAACGAGCCGCCACTGCGTGAAAATCGTCCATGCACAAACCTGGATTGTATTGGAAAAATTGGAAAAATCAGCGATGAATCAAATTACTTGTAACGACTGTCAAAGATGACGGAATAACTGATTGATTGTTAATTCAGGTAGTTACTGACACCCAACAGGTATTAAGCTCTACGGCTAACCATTACGTCCTTAGATTCAAGGCCCCTCTTTGATGCAAATAATTTTTGCTCGCACGGTATTTGTATTACAAAAAGAATTATTTTTCGATAAGGAAAAGCATCAAAAAGTAGCGAGCGTGAACAGTTACGTTTCATAGATGAAAAAATACAGATACAAACATTGGCATGCGCACATTTTATTCTTTAATTCATTTTTACCCCAATATATTCTTTCATTTTCCTTTTGGATACTTCTTACATATGTTATAATGTTACAGAGTATTTTTCCTTTAAATTTTTATAAACTTGAAACATTTATCATTTTTCTCGTAACCATTTTAGAGCTACTTTAGGTCGGTAACCACTTTTAAACTACTTATATACATATCTTTCATTCTCCTGAAGATTACTGTCTTTACAGTCGAAACACATAGAGATGTAACCATCTCTTAACTTTTATTTTATTGAATATACCAGTGGAAAAATACTTAGACTCTCTCATTTCTTTCTCTTCCATAAACCTCCAAAAAAGTGAAATACAATTTTCATGTAACATTAATAGCGAAGGTAATGTTTGAGGATAGCAAAACTTACATGGGATTTGTACCAACCGGTATAACGTTAAATAATGCTATAATAAACAAATATTGTTAATAAAACTTTATTGGTTGGTATCGTACTTATTTAGAAATATTTAGATTTACACGACATTATAAACTACAACAAAATTACCTTAACTAACAAACTCGTAAACTACAATTATTTATTTCTTTCACCTATTGCATGCAAATATCACAATAAGTCAGTTTTAAAATAGAAACCGCCATCCATATACGGCGTACAAAACGTCTCACCAAAGTTCATAAATAGCAAGATTGATGCTGATGTTTTTAAAGCCCACAGTCCTGCTGAGAGCTTTAAGCAGAGATTTACTAGGAACTAGGAAGTTGCTCTGCGGAATTGCAACATTACCAGGTGAGAGTGATATTTTATCTATTATAAGTAGAGGTATAAAAATAAAAACATATTTTTTTGTGTTGCACAGTGGCGGTTTTAGACGTCTACTTAGGGGGGGGGGGGGGCGATCGAGTTATCTGTTATCTTGTGTTGGGTTCCTGCGCATTGCAATATAGATGGCAGCGAGGCTGCTGAAGCGCTCTGCAGGCAAGGCGCAGGCATGCCTATCGAACTAGCAGATAATACTGGGGCCAGACCACTGGGATCGGTCAATGAGGAGATAGATCGATTAGCTACACAATTTGCGCAAAGCAGATGAACAGCGCTAACAACCTGTAGCATCTCCAAGCAATTGTGGATCCTACTTGATAACAGAAAAACCGCAGCGTTATTACAGCACAGTCGAAAAGACCTAAGAAATATCACCGGACATAGTATTTTGGGTAGACATGCCGAACGTATGCAAATACCAGCTAACAGCTTCTACAGAAGTTGCAGAGATGATGAAGAGGAGGATAGTATTCAGCGTTTCTTGTGTGAATGCCATGGCCTCGCGAGAAGAAGGTTCAATGCCTTCAGAGAACCATAGTGATCTGGAGAAAGTAAGCAACTTACAACCGGGTCAACTAACTAAATTTATTAACAGGGGCTGGTTTGAATGAGCCGCTAAGATTTTTCTATGTTTTACGTCGAGTTAAACCGTAAGGAAGCTGATGCGGATAGGTTCCGCGAAACACGTGTGGTATCACAACGGTCGCCATAGTATATAGTATTTGTAGAATTATACCGTTGATCTTTTGACTGCAATAAACCCTCATTATCCCTTTGACCATAAAATAAATAATGAAATCCCAAATTTTAAAATTTTTTCGAGCAGAGCCGGATCAGGTACAAATTCAATTTATACCTATGCCTGATTCATATATAAATACAAACTGATTCTTAATAATTTTAGTCTTTAGTGGTTTTCCGGCGAGTAATTTTTAGTTAGGCTTATTAGTGGTAGAATGTGGCGTCCTTGGAATTGTGCTGATAGGGGGGCATCTTCTAGTGTCATTTTTAAAAGAAAGCATTTATCTACCGATGCCACACTAATAATTAAAAATGTGTATCAATCTTTGTTGAGTAGAAATTTTAATTCGATGGATGCTTTAGCAGAGACGTCTACTTGGACAAAAACTCCTTTATCTTCGGTAAGAGACATAGTACTTAAACCTGTTAATCCTAGAAAAAATCGGAGTGATTCTGGCACATTTAGAAGCATTGACAAAAATGACATGGATTTATTAAGAAGAAAGATTTACCAAATGTATGAGGCACAAACTGTACCCACTTTGATTTCCCTCAAAGAGCGGCTGATTAAAGACGAAACAAATATCTCTTGTTGCCTTTCAAGCCTTAGTAAAATATTGCGTAAAATGGGTTTTAAATACCGAAGCATTAATAAAAGACAAACATTAGTGGAATCTCAACGTTTACGGGAATGGAGACTTAAATATTTAACAGCTGTTAAACAATTTAGAGAAGAAAATCGTCCAATTATTTACCTTGACGAAACATGGTTCGATACCCATGACACTCCAAAAAAAGGTTGGGATGATTCTTTTAAAAAATGTCAAACCAAAGCACCATCAATAAAGGCAAAAGAATCACAATTTTACATGCTGGTTCAGAGAACAGGTTTGTTCCAAATTGTCTGTTGCTTTCAGCTAAAAACATAGCAGATTCTTTTTTAGATTACTTTCAAGATACCGACGCATAACTTTTTAATGATTGGTTTAAACATAAACTCCTTAAAAATATACCTGAAAATAGCGTCATTGTAATGGACAATGCTAGTTATCATAGTCGGCAAGCAAAAATCATCAAATTTTATGATTGAAAATGATTTATATTTTGAAGAAACGAGAACTGCTAGAAGTATTAAGAGCTTTTAAAATAAATAAGGAACAGGTAGGTACATTTTCAAGCCGACCCTGATCCCATTTAATCCCCTTTGAAGAGGTAGAGGCGTATACAATAGGGTTTAATCAGGTAGTTTATTTTTGGCAGTAAGAGTCAACGGTATAATAATATTTTTAGGTGTCGGTCTATTGATTCGATTATTATGTAAACAAACCGTAAACCTAATAAAATTAATTAAGCCGTATATTTAGGAAGGGAGGGGTTGCCCCTGGTGTTGCATGGAAACTATTATTATCTGCATATAGTCTACTGATTTAATTTAAATCAAGCCAATAGACTCTCACTCATACTCTGTCTCGTTAAAGACAAAATACAGTCCCGTAGAATGTTACCCTTTTATTTATATAACAACAAAAGTATTTCAACAATGACGCAATAAAAGTGGTTATTATCAATGACTCAAACTTACCCAAGCTGAGATTATTCAGATAATATGTGTTGCAATAGGTTCTCGGTGGTATATTTTACGTTTACGTCGTTTTTCCTTCAAGCGGAACTCTAAAATTCTCCATGCTTTGTTAATTTAATGAAGTTGTCAGTTTTCCTTTTATGAACGCTAAAATCTTATTCAGATAATTTGCAACAAAGTCTATTCCAATGTACAACATTTCAAGAAAATGTAATCAGTGGCGAATCTAGGATAAAGTCAAAAGGGGCATGTCAAGACCGTTGTCAGCGAGAAATTTCGGGGTGGTTCAGAATGGGTTTGTTTTTGATATCCTGTCAATGCAGACGGACAGATTTTCCATTAAAAGGGATCAAATATGATTTATGTTAAAGAAAATTTTAAACAAGGATGCAATAGACAGCGAAAATTAGTTTTCTTTGAAAAGAAGAGTCGGTGGTACGCCGTCTTTTAACAAATTAAATGTTTCTTCTATTGCCTAGCGCTTTCGATATCAGGTATTGTTTATTAAAATTAGAAACCAGTTCTTGAGAAAATTTGTTTAGAAATTTTCAATTATTTTGATATGTTTCTTGTCTCCTGGACATAATTTGACGAAACCTTAGTCCTGATGATGGCCTATGAATAGGCAGAAAGCGCTAGGCAATAGTAATAAAAATTACGCTGAATACAAAAAATGTTTCATTTGTTAGTTTTCTTTATTCTATTCCATATGTTCCCCCATGATCGGATTTGGAGGGATAGGAGGTCATTACCAGGTTCTTTATAGACGTTAATATTTAAAAAAATGTATAAACTGTCTTGTTTACACGAAGTCGTGACTACTTTCCAGAAGGGACATGATAATTAAGTGAGGGAAGAGGAAAAGTCCTGTCGTCCTTCTTAAAAATGTAATAAGCCTACGCGTTTTGGCCTAAATGGCTATCATCAGGGCGTTAGAACTTAAGGTCTGTCACAAATGACATAAAAGAGACGCACTATAACTTCATTTATGTAAATTTAAAATTAACACTGAAATGGACGTCCATATCCCAAACATCAAAACAAAACTAACATAAATGTAGTTATAGTGCGTCTCTTTTATGTCATTTGTGACAGATCTTTAGTTCTAACGCCCTGATGATGGTCATTTAGGCCGAAACGCGTAAGCTTATTAAATTTTTAAGAAGGACGACAGGACTTTTCCTCTTCCCTCACTTAATTAATGTCTTATTTACTCTTTAAACCCATGCAGCATTACATGAACTCTACATGCCCGGTATCTTCATCATTGGTTAAAAGTCGGTTAAATTTTATTCCTTTGTTAAACAAAATTTATGTTATTTTCACTACTGATTAAATTTAACCGCCGGGTAAATCTTTGTTAATTCTTTGTTAACTAACCGGTAATAAATCGGGCGGATAATATATAGTTAACAGGAGAATAAGTATATTTTCTAACCTATAAAAGTAGAAATATTTATTGTTGAATGTGATGCTTTGGAAAATTGTCGAAAAGTTTAAAATTATTTTCATTTGATGTGAGTTTTAAGCAATAAACATAAAATTACGGCGTTTTTTTCGCTGTGGGCTACTCATGTTTCTAAAAAATAAAACTAGGTACAAGATTAAAACAGCAGTCATATTAAATTGAGTATACATTTTTTTTGGCATTTAAATTGGCATAACAAATTGATTTTTCTGTACTTACATCAATCAAAAAAACCCGACCCACAGTTCGTTTTATCTACTTTTACCAAAACAAGAACCAACCAATTTAAAAACAAATAAAAATTTGAGGTTAGGTTGGGTAGCGTACAACTGATTACACCTACACAGAGGAAATACTGGTCCGATTCTGTGGCTATTCTTCGACACGGAGTAGGCATGGGTTGTGTTGTGCAACGTTGTCATATGTACTTCCGATTAAATCTAATGTTACCTAACAGTCTGTTAAAAAGCAGTCAAAATACCCATTTTCCTTATTCTGCTGTTATCGCCTTGTTAATTAATAATCGACTGTTACATTTTTTTTTTTTTTTATTTAAACAAATAAGGTTTACAATTGCACTTGTGTAATGTTAATTACAAGTAATGAAAATTATAATTGCACAAAATATAGTTATACCTAACACCTAGACGCATGGCGTCTGTATGGGCTAACTTAAGACTAATACTAGGGCTCATTTTAAACAGTAAGTAAACAAAAGTAGGTAAAATATTTTAGATAGTCTACACAGTTAATATAGTTAATATTGTAGTTGTCTAAAGCAGTTCCAGACATTTAGAAAAATTGTTAAAAATATAAGTTTTACACTTTTTAGAGAATCGTTTATAGTTTTCTATATTCTTAATGGTCGTAGGTAACAAATTAAAAACTTTTGGGGCTACTCGATTAATAAACCTCTCATTGCGGTCCCTTCTATAAAAAGGTACATTCAGATGTTGGTTAGTAACTTGTCTAGTATTGTGTTGATGAGATAATGGTTTTTGGATATTAATGTTTTTATAAATAAAAAGGCAGCCGTTGTGGAAGTATAACATTCTAACATTTAAAATATTGTCATAGTACAGTTTATCAGTGGAGTATAATCTGTCCTTTTTAAACATAACTTTCAGAATATAGTTTTGTATTGTATTTAGAGGTTCCAACGCAGTCGAGTACAGACCACCCCACACCACAATACCGATACAATACATATTTCTCGATTTACCAGAGCGTGAAAATACCGGCCCTAAACGTTTCTTAATTTTTAGTCAACGTTGCAAGTTAACCTGGTATTTCAAAACCCATAAACACGTAAAGTAATATGCCTCATTTATTCATGTTGTTGTGCGTCAAATGGCTTTTAGGACGAGATAATTAAGAAAAGTTGAATGGGGTTTATTACGTACCGCCGTAATTGTACTCAAATTGCTTCTTATGAGAAGGCGTTTCAATATTGAAATGGCTTTGTGCCAAAAAGGTTAGAGGTTAACTGCAAAATTAAGCACTTAGTGCTGAGGATACCTAACTAAATTTAACCATTAAAATGTACCTGTGAATAAAACACCCGCGCAATAAATTTTAGCTGTTAAAAAGTTTTTGCTGTCAAATGACAAAAATACCAGTTACTCGACTGCAATATTGATAAATGTTAATTTGATGTACTTTTTAAACTTGGTAACCAGAAATATAAAGTTTATGTTTTACCTATCTATTATTGATCTATAATACCTTAGAAACGGAATATGTTATGATAGCAATAATACCTGCTATCACACCTAGGGCATTATAAGCGGGCATTATGATAATGCCCGCTTGTAGAATACTTGGTCCAGAGAGAGTTCGGACTGTATTTTTCCGACTAAAAATAATAAAGTTTGTTAAACATATGTATTAAAATAAAATCAATAACTTACCAGTTCCTGGAAATATGCCATTAAAACATTTTCGGTTATTTGAAGAATTGTGTTCGTATCTTTCCAAATACCAAATATGCCATACTCCCGATCATACTGTTGCCTTGATTTAACTGGCAAAAGATTTTCGGTCGCTTTTATGACCTTTTCTCTTATATTTTGTGGAATTTCTTCCATTTTGAGCAAATCGTTAAATAAAAAATGCCAACTGACTAACTGACAGAAACATCAAAGTCAAACTTAACACCAGTCATTATCTACTTACGTATACAGGTACAGGTGCAACTTATTTTTTATATTGCGAATAAATAATGTAATTAGTCATTGAAAAACTCTTTTTTAGGTAAAACATAAAGCATTGTATGCACCACGGGCTTTACTGGACTATAATGCCCATCAGGCAGAAACCTATCCCTCGGGCCAGAGGCCCTCGGGCTATTTCTACCTTCAGGGCATTATAGTCCCCGTAACGCCCTTGATACATAAATAGCTATTATGTCCGACTCGAATGTTATTGTTTCATAATACCATAGTTACCAGACACTTTAAATGGTATATAATACCCTAGGGCAGTGGTTCCCAAATTTCGCAAAATCCCGGACCCCCGAAATCGGATTATAGTAACATGCGGCCCCCATGGCCAGTTAATCTTTAAAAGTACTAAAACAACCGTTTTGTAACTTATTTAAACAACTTTTTATTTATGAATACAACGTATTTTCCTTAAAAACAATAATAAACTTAAAACACATGGATTATCTCTATTCTAGTGGTGAGTTATTTAGTTATTTTTGTTTTATTTTCCCTTTGTGCTCCGTGGGTTCGCGGACCCCCAAAAAATACGCCGCGGACCACCATTTGGGAACCACTGCCCTAGGGCATTAAGGAAGTTTCTAATGCCCTCGGGCATTAAGATAAATAAATAGGAAAATTCAAATTAACAACTTTCACCGTCTCGTTGATAATTTTTCTATCATTATTTTTCATCCAATCCCCAAATCTTTGATGTTCCTTATCATAGGCGTCTTTAGACTTCTTTATGATAAGATTATCCAAAGCTTTGGCAGCATTCACAGCAATTCTATCCGGAATCAACGGAAAATCCAAAATAATTTCAGTTTTGATTTTGACACAGCACAACAATGAACACTTATTACCTTCGTTTATTTAGCAACTTCATAGGTAGAAAACCTTTCGTGATTTTGAATTTTCTTTTAATTTAACTTGGAATTATCTGAAGTAGGGCATAATGTGTATCAAGGGTACTAAGTAGATGATTATGCCCTGAGGGCGACAGTCTTACAAAGCCAAGGGCCTTTGGCCCGAGGGTTCGTAAGTCGCCCGAGGGTATATATCTATTAGTACCTGTACCCGTGGTGCATACAAAATTTTATGTCATACCAGTTCGTTTTGAATAATAATTTTTTTTTTTTAATTTAATTTGATTTACCAATTTTTTATTTTTACCTGCGACATTACCTTGACATTATTAAAATGTTTAATGTGTCAAAGTCAAAAATAAAAAATGGAACAAGATGCACACTTAATGCAACACTTAATGCCCGCGAGGGCCATAATGTGTACTTTATGCCCGCACAGGCATAAAGTAATCCATTATGTAGATGGTATCGAAGTAATCTAATGCACTGGTATGACATAAAATATTTTCTCCACGACCATTACTGAATGCAATAATTCCAAAATCATTTTTGATAATAGAATGTAAAAATTCTCGCCCTTGAGTTGGAATATTTATTCTGAAACACTTGCTTCTTATGCGTTTTGCGTGTATTTTCATTCCATAACAAGATACGGAATAAATATTCTGTAATTGATATAAACGACATAGGTTGCCATGAATTTCGAAACTGTCAGTGTCAGATAAAAATGTAAATAAAATAAAAGTTGTAATAATTATTTTCAGACAAATTTTAGTGCAAGTCAAAAAATTATTGAAAAATCGGATGAATCAGATATGGAACTGGATGGTCGTGGAGAAAATATAGTCTGCTACTCGGTTAGAATCTACTAGTATGTACCACGGACATTACTTGATGTATATACCCTCGGGCAACTTACAAACCCTCGGGCCAAAGGCCATCGGCTTTGTGAGGTTGTTGCCCTCGGAGGCATAAACATCATCATAATGCCCTTAATACATAAATAACTATAACGAACTTAAAATCCAGACACGAAAATGACATTTAGTGACTTTTTCATGATTTTTAGTAAATTGTGCTTTTTATTGAACATTATAACATACTATCTGATAATATAATTTATTAAAAATATGTAATTATTTAAGGGTTAAATATTTCACTTTTATGGAAAATAAAATGCTTAATATGGTAGCGTAGGTAATATTTACAGAAACAAAGGAGAACAAACAAGAACACAAATAAATACAAAAATTAAATTTAAAATTAATTAAGATTTTGTCATTGCTTCATTTTTCTCAATAAATTTTGAGGACATTGAGGCGACACCAAATTTTTAACAAGCTCCGGAGTTATTTTATGCCATAACTCTTCAAGTCTCCGCCATACCTCGTCTGCATTTTTGTGGACGAAAGACAATAAATGTATTAATATTTTTACCATATAACCTAATATTCATTTACCATTGAATTTAAGTCTGAGCATTTCAAAGGCAAAGGATCAGTCTGAATATTTCGCTGCTGCAACCAATCAGGGAAGTATGGATGGAACAGTTGTATTGGGATATATAATTATAGTATATAGTATAGTATGTATAATGCCTTCACAGACGATATGGTTTCTAAAATATCTACTTATGCCTGTATTGACCTTTTATTTATAATAAATATCAATAAAATCACAATTTAACAAAAAGTAGAAACATGCAACAAACAATTCAACTGTAAGAAAAGGAATACCTATAAACCAAAAAAAAAAACAGATGGCACTAACGCAACTGCTGGAGATATGTTTATTTAAAAGAGAAATAGACTAGGAGAAAGGATAAACAACTTTATTTTGCTAACCTGCTGGAGCTACAACTACATGGCTACAAACTTTAAGAAACGGGTTAAATGACGAAAAAATTACATAAAGCAATGCTGCCCTTTGCACAAGGAGAGAATACATAACAATTCAAGATGCAAAGATTATAGAGGAGCTAGCGCGAAGACAAATAACTCAAGTCTGATAAAAAAATTAGTGAAACAATCATTACTATAATATATTATATTCCCCCCACCAACGGATGGATTTTTAAACCCATTATAAATCAGTATAGAAATCCCAAGGATTAAACATCACAAAGATGACGATGATAATGATTATGATTTTCTTGATGATAGTGATATTGATGATGAAGACGATGATGATAAAAAAATTATCAAATTATATTTTTGTTTCCCTGTTAAAGAGAGAATGTTTCTAACACCCCTCGTCGAAACAAAGTATTCGTTTTTAATGACTATCTATAAAAAGCAGTTATAGAATGGTAAAAGATTTTAATTGCGAGTTAGTTCCTTATTAATTTCACACAAGAGAGACACTAAACACAGGAAAGTGATTTTTAACGTATTTACGATAGCCAAATACAATACATTTTAATTGCCTATCCTGATTACCTTTAAATCTCCGGATGTAAATAGAATCATTTTTACGGTTCGGAACCTTGTGTAATGGTCATGCGAGCTCGGTCAGACATGGAGGGATGATTTGTGGGTGGACACGACTCATGAACATGTTTATGGGTTTATATTTTGTGGCCGGCCAAGCGAGAAGAATGTCTGCATACTAATTAAATACATTATAAAATATATCGTTTGGAAAATGGTGGATACAAATGCATAAAGAAGAAATTATTGAAGAGTAATAATGTATTAGAAAATTGTTTTGTAATAAGGGATTTGCGACCAGAAAGTAACCGATTCTTTAGATTCCTTAAATGGAAATTACGTTGTAAAGTTACGTGCCGAAACAAAAGATCCGATTCATTGAAATAATACTGTATCATCATCATCATGCAGCCTGTCTCGTCCACTGCTGAACATAGGCCTCTCTCAATAATCCCCAATTTTTCCGGTCCTGAGCAGCATGAATCCAGTTTGTCGAGATGCGTTTTACATCATCTGTCCATCTGGTCGGTGGTCGTCCCTGGTTTCTGAAGGCTTGTTCTCTGGGTCGCCATTCTATAATTCTCTTTGTCCATTTTTCATGCGGCATTCTTGCTACATGTCCAGCCCAACTCCATTTCAAGCAGGCCATTCGCTCCACCGCATCTGTAACCCTGGTTCTCTGTCGTATTATTTCATTGGGAACTCTGTCTCTTATTGTAATTCCCAGCAGAGAACGTTCCATGGCGCGTTGCGCCACTCTCACTTTATTTACTGATTTCTTCGTTAACGTCGAATTTTCTGAACCGTAAGTCATGACGGGCAGAATGCATTGATCAAAAACCTTGCGTTTGAGGCACAACGGAATATCTGACTTAAATATATGTTTAAGTTTACCATAAGCTGTCCATGTTAGTCCAAGCCGCCGCTCGATTTCGCATGTTTGATTATCTCTACCAATTCTGATCTCATGGCCCAGATATTTATAGGATGTCACTTGGAAGATCTATTTTCCCTGTACTAGAAGGTTTTGGCTGGGGACCAGGTTCGACATGAATTCCGTTTTTGTTGCGTTGACTTTGAGACCAACTTTGTGTGAGGCAGATGTCAGTTTTGACAGCATTTTTTCTGCTTTACCTAAGCAATCTGATATCAATACAATGTCGTCGGCGAATCGGAGTTGATTAAGATCTTTTCCGTCGATATTTATACCTAGACCCTCCAGCTCAATACAGCTAATTACTGTATACCTGATTAAAAATCAAAAAACCGATTTGGAAAAACCGCCTATTAATTTGGCACGATTTTAAAATAACGCAAACATTTCGGAAACTCAAAATAAATCAGCAATTCCTCTATTCGTCTTACCAATGGAATCAGAACCTACCATTTAAACCGGCACACTGTAAGGTGTATACAAATTTCAAAATCACTAAGAACTCCCCTAAATTAATAACGATTTGTAGAATTATACAGTTGATCTTTTGACTGCAATAAACCCTCATTATCCCTTTGACCATAAAATAAATAATGAAATCCCAAATTTTAAAACTTTTTCGAGCAGAGCTGGATCAGGTACAAATTCAATTTATACCTATGCCTGATTCATATATAAATACAAACTGATTTTTAATAATTTTAGTCTAGTGGTTTTCCGGCGAGTAATTTTTAGTTAGGCTTATTAGTGGTAGAATGTGGCGTCCTTGGAATTGTGCTGATAGGGGGGCATCTTCAAGTGTCATTTTTAAAAGAAAGCATTTATCTACCGATGCCAAACTAATAATTAAAAATGTGAAACAATCTTTGTTGAGTAGGAATTTGACTTCTTGCAAACCAACCATCCTAATGCCGAAGTCGCTATCTTTGGTGACTTTAACGTCCACAATATCAACTGGCTCAAATACTCAAATACCAACGATGAACAGGGTCGTGAGGCGGAATCTTTTGCGATCAGTTCTGGTCTAACTCAACTCGTGGAAGAACCAACGCGAATTCCAGACTGAGATGGAGATTTTGCTAGTCTTTTAGATCTCTTTTTGACATCCAACCCTGACCTATACACAGTCACCGTTCATCCTCCATTAGGATCTTCCGATCACAAACTTATTTCAACTCTAAGCGAGCTGCCAATTTGTTCTGAACAACCTCCTAAACCTCGTAAAATTTGGCACTACACATCAGCTAGTTGGGAAGACCTAAGGGACCATTTTCGCACTTTTCCTTGGCTGGAAGTATGCTTCTCTTCAGATGATCCATCCGCTTGTGCTCAAGAGGTCTCCGATGTCATTCTTACTGGCATGGAAGCCTTTATTCCTTTCTCCAAGAAGCGCCCTTCAAATGGCAAGCCCTGGTTTAGCAAGAACTGCGAGCGTGCTGTCAGAGCTAAAAATCTAGCTTACCGACAATGGCGTAAAAATCCTACCGATGTGAATCGCACCATCTTTGTTACCGCTCGAAACCAGTGCAAGCAAACGATAGATCAAAACAAAGAGGCTCACAACATGAGGATCAAAAATAAACTTCTCGCCAGTCCTAACGGATCTAGGTCCTTTTGGTCAGTCGCTAAGGCCGTCAGTCAAAATTTTACCAAATCAAATATTCCACCGCTAACACGTTCTGACGGCACAATAGCAACCACGGCTGAAGATAAAGCGAACTTACTCGCAGAACTCTTTGCTTCACACTCCACGGTAGACTTTCAGGGAAAAACACCCCCGAACATTCCAGCAGTTCGATCGGAAATGACTGATATCGTATTCCGTCAGCGTCCTGTCAAACGAATTCTGAAGGGGCTCGATGCCAAAAAAGCTTCTGGTCCAGATGAAATTCCTATTATAGTGCTCAAGAAATGCGCCGATGAACTCACACCAGTATTTTGTAGACTTTTTAACTTATCCTACAAAAAAGGAATATTTCCATCTTGCTGGAAAAAGGCGCGAGTCCAGCCTATACCAAAGAAAGGCAAGAAAACCCTGCCAAACAACTATCGACCAGTCGCATTGCTTTCAGTTATATCAAAGGTGATGGAGAAAGCTATTAACCAACAACTTATAAAATACCTGGAAGGCCTTAAAATTATCAGCGACCATCAGTATGGTTTTCGTAAGTCCAGATCAACAGGAGACCTGCTAGCCTATGTCACTCATCTTTGGAGCAACGCAATCGAACATCATGGGGAGTCCCGGGCTATTGCACTGGACATCTCTAAAGCCTTTGACCGTGTCTGGCACGAGGGGCTCCTAAGCAAACTGCGTTCTTATGGTATGCCCGGTCGATTTTGTTCATGGTTGTCTAGCTTCCTCAAGGACCGCTCTCTGCAAGTGGCGATTGACGGGTTTCTCTCAGACACCTTCACCATCAATGCTGGTGTTCCTCAAGGGTCCATATTATCTCCCACTCTCTTCTTACTGTACATTAACGACCTTCTAGCGAAAACAGAAAATCCATTATATTGCTTTGCTGACGACAGCACACTTATCTCATCTTTTACTTTGAAACCTCAAACATCGGCTACTGACGCACATCTTCGCAGACAACATGAGGTATCACGCCTCAATAAAGACCTGGAAGAAATTTTGTCTTGGGGTGACAGTAACCAAGTCGAATTTAACGCTCAAAAAACCCAGGCTGCAGTTTTCTCTAAGAAGGTCAACATTGCAGAACCCGATATCGTTATGGCAGGACACGCAATTCCACTGACTTCGTCTATTAATTTGCTGGGTGTCAACCTGGGAGGAAATATGTCTTGGCATAATCACGTAGTGGCAATCGCCAGGGCAGCTTCTCAGAAGCTCGGTATACTTTTCCGTACCAAAAAGTTGTATACACCTCAACAACTTTTGACACTCTATAAAGCCCAGATTCGACCATCACTGGAATACTGCTCTCATATCTGGAGTTCTGCACCGAAGCATACCCTTCGGTTGTTGGATTCCATCCAAAGGAGAGCCGTTCGTCTAATCGGCGACCACGAGCTGACTAAGAACCTCGACAGCTTAGAACATCGAAGACAGGTTGGTGATTTGACTCTCTTCTACAGATATTTTCATGGCAAGTGTTCGACAGATATTGCCCGCTCGATTCCATCTAGAGTAATGCATAGCAGAAACACACGACGAACCACTGCCGCCCATCCCTATGTGGTTCAACTTAGTACACCCCGAACATCATTGTTTCAGAACTCTTTCATTTGGAGGACGTCATCTTTGTGGAACGGCCTTTCTGAGACCGTGTTTCCAACCGAATATAACCTCCAACGATTCAAGAAAAACGTGAATCGCTTTCTTCGCACACGCACCGCTCCCAGAGCGCCTTAAAGGATTTTCCTATAGTGCTTGTGCTCGATCATAAAAAAAAAAAAAAAAAAAAAAATTCGATGGATGCTTTAGCAGAGGCGTCTACTTTGACAAAAACTCCTTTATCTTCGGTAAGAGACATAGTACTTAAACGTGTTAATCCTAGAAAAAATCGGAGTGATTCTGGCACATTTAGAAGCATTGACGAATATTACATGGATTCATTAAGAAGAAAGATTTACCAAATGTATGAGGCACAAACTGTACCCACTTTGATTTCCCTCAAAGAGCGGCTGATTAAAGACGAAACAAATATCTCTTGTACTCTTGTTGCCTTTCAAGCCTTAGGAAAATATTGCGTAAAATGGGTTTTAAATACCGGAGCATTAATAAAAGACAAACATTAATGGAATCTCAACGTTTACGAGAATGGAGACCTAAATATTTAATGACCTCATGAAAGCCTGCATGGACTTAGATATTAAGTTACAGGTACAGGAGGAAGGAACTATTGTAAAAGATATAGACGGTATACAACTCTTTAATAAAATAACTTCACTTAAAGATATTTTTCCAGGTAAAAAACAGCCAATTAAGATATTAGAAATTTTAGTCAAAAATGATCTCATTCCCTGTTTTCCAAATTTTGCTCTAGCAATAAGGATTTTTTAACCTTACCTGTTTCTGTGGCTTCAGGTGAAAGAAGTTTCAGTAAATTAAAAATTACTTGAGAGGTAATATGACACAAGGCCATCATCTCTATTGAATCCGAAATCTCTGATAAAATTGATCTCACCGCAATTATTGACAAATTTGCTTCTCAGAAAGCCAGAAAAATTATTTTATAGTTAATTATTAGGTAGTCTTCGAGGAAGGACTGATTTATATATACTTTTCGTTTCGCAAGATTTATGCTTTAGTACTTTTTGTTATTTTATATTTTCTGGTAAATACTGTTGTTTTACAGTTCTAATTATAAAATGTCTATTTTTGTTTCAAAAGTAATATTTTTTTTGGTTTTTTATTTATTTTGTTAATAAAAAGAAAAAAAGGTGTCGCTAATAATAACATATTAGCTGGCCCAAAAATAAAGTCTTTCCCGTAAAATTTTATTTGTAGTTTGCATTTTTATTAATGTTTAACTTTTTACTCTTATGTACATGTAGATGAGTTTATAACGTCAACGTTAAGTATTACTCAAAATAGGAAAAATTCTTTAGAGGGGCGACATAATAGGTATTTGCACGCGGGCGGCCGACACCCTAGGATCGGCCCTGATGCTGGAATGTAGCAATAAAACTTTTTCTTCTAGTCTGTAAATAAATAATTTGTTTGCTTATTAGAAATAAGCCCGCGATCATAACTATTAAAGTTTGAAAAATACTCTCGCCTGACAAACAGCCTGACGGACGTTTGCATGAAAACAATAAACTTCCTTTTGTATACATATATGAAATTTTAATTCTTGTCTGTTGTTCATTTAACGGTTTTTAACACATAGTACATTTAATTAAAATTACCATCGAAACTCTATCATTGTCATTCACATAAGGAATTTCCAACCTCTAAATTGTTAGAACTGCAAGATAGCGGTATAAAAGTCAATATTCCCATTCGATGCGCCTGTCGGTAAACATAAAAGCTAACGTAGGCAGACCAATGATACCAACATATAAACATGTTATTAGGCTAATTGTTTTGGGTCGTAACTTAACACCTTTAGTGTTGTGTACCGGCTTTAGTAAAAGTAAGATTGTATGCATTCTGCACTCGACATTGTCTGGATTTGACAGAAATACTAGCTTGTATCTTGACAAATACTGCGGCCTTTGTAAAAATTTCTTCGGGAGCTGCTACCCACGTATCCTGCATTAACACTTTCTGCATTTGTATCGTACATTTATGATTATTCTTGTGTATTGTATAATACAGAAAAATATGTGTATGCCATGCGAAATGTAATCTTAAAAATTATATTTTATGCTTTAACATTGCTGTGAACCACGACTTAAACAATATTCTGAACTGTTTAGAATTGTTTTTCAATTTTAGTTTCATATCAAAATGATTTGCTCCATCGATACCGTTTTTAATATAACCCAATCCAATATAAAAAGAATGAGACAATATTCCTAGCCATTTCATCATTTTGGTGCTTTGACAAATCCAGGGGCCAATGAGGTTCAGGGCGAGAGGGCTGGACAGTCGTGAACTAAATCTTTGAGGTTAGTTTTATTGGTCAAAGACATTGACATCGGCCTCGGTTTAGGTTAGTTTTGTTGGTCAAATAATGACAAAACGTAAATTATCAAAAAATCCACTGCCGTTTTGGTTTGCTTCTCGCCTATCACTTATACAGGGTGTTTGATTTTTGATAAGGTCTGGCACAACGGACTCATTCTAAAGTTAATAAGGGCAGGCATGCCGAACTATTTAATAAAGGTAATTCATTCATACCTGACACACAGGATTTTCGCGGTATCGTCAGGAAATGCAATATTGACAGTGCGACATGTCAGAGCAGGAGTTCCACAGGGTTCCCCCCTTGCGCCGACTCTGTACAATATCTATACTAGCGATATTCCTAAATTTGGTCAAACTCAACTACATCTGTTTGCTGATGATACCGCCATGATCGCCACCGCAAAACAGCTCAGGTTGGTCGTCTCACAGCTACAACGTCATATAAAGCTTATCGAGGAGTGGTTAGATAAGTGGAAAATTCGCCTTAATGACGCTAAAACACAAGCCATCTATTTTTCAAGGTTCACATGTAAATTTCCACTGACCAGATTGCAAGTCAAAATCTCCAGATTAAACTGGTGCGAAAAAGTAAAATACCTGTGTCTGAGCTTTGACAAACGGCTGGCTTGGACTGACAACGCTAACCAACGCTTGAGAAAAGCAAATGGTCAACTCAGCACCATCTACTCAGTTATCAACAGTAGAAGTAGACTAGACTTACGCACAATCTTCTGTGTAATTACTAAATTCTGTAGGAACAAAAACAAATGGAGGTGAACGTTTTCTTCTAAAAAATTACGAAAAAAATCATGTAGTCATGTTTTCATGTGAAAGTAGCTTTCTAGCTTTAACAGAAATATCGGAATTATATGTTGACGGCACTTTTGAATATTGTCCGAATTTTTTTTTACAATTATTGTTGCAAAAATGGTCATTATGTTCCTCTCGTTTTCTTTCTTTTAAAAAATAAAAACACTGCTTCATATAAATTAGCTTTTCATTATTTTAAAGAATCATACCTATCTGTAACCGGTCACGGCTTTTTCCTAAAAATCATAACTGCAGATTTTGAAGCAGCTATACATAAAGTGATTCGGGAAACTACTGAAATTAAGGGATGCGTATTTCACCTGGGTCAAAGTTGGTTTAGAAAAATTCAACAGTTAGGTCTTGCCAAAGAGTATCAGTTAAAAAACGGTGCAGAAACAGAGGTAACTAAGTGTCTAACTTATATATTTGGTTTACCATTTCTGAAAGCAGAAGACGTTGTGGAGTGCTTTGCTCTAGATATCGTTTCAATTCATCCAGAAAATGAAAAGTTGGTATAATTTAATGACTGTTTAGTTGAAAATTATATAGAAGAAACATCAGTTTTTCCTCCTCACATTTGGGCTGAAAACTCGTTGTCTTTGAAAAGAACAACAAATGCATGCGAGTCTTTTCATTCTCGTTATATTGCATTATTTTACAATGCACATCCAAATTTTAATCAATTTTCAAATGTTCTTGTAGATTTCCAACTAGATACTTATATTAAGCTTCAAATTATTAATACCGTCGCAAAAGTATACGATCGGAAAATAGTATTAAGAAAAAACTTTAGAGAAAATAATTTAAAGGAACTACAGAACGGCAGCCTAACCAATTTTCAATTTATAAAAAATATTTCTTTTAAATGTAGAATTTGATAACTATTTGCATTTGTATAATTGTATATATTTGTAATTTGTAATTTTTGTACAGAATCGGAATTTTCTGACTTTTTTTTTATAACGTTTGTAATAAAATTTTATTTATAAGTACTTTTCTACTGTTTTATTTTAAAAACTAAAATAACTTTGGCGAAAAGAATAACTTGGCAACAGTGTTTAGATTTTAGGGTATCATAAATACTTATTCTAATTACGGTATAAAATCATCTGGGAGTGAATTCAACCATCACCTTTTTGGCAGTCAGGTAATATTTATATTTTGGGAGTGAACTCGTCTCGCCCGTGACAAATACAAATATAAATTTTATGTTAAACAATTTAGATTGGTTAAATGTCAGATATTTAATTTTTTATTTAGTATGTATCTTTATACATAAAATTGTTATTTTAATTATGACCATCGTAATTATAAAACAAGAACTAACCAACATTTTTATGTGTATAAAGTTAGCTTATAAGTCTATTTTTCCTAAAGGTTTGATAGAATATAATAATTTGGAAAGTTCTATTAAATCTCAAATAGCATTAAAACTATATAAAAAAACTTTAAAATTACATTTAATTAAAAAACAAAACGATACGTAATATTTGATACAATTTGCAAAATGTTTAACTTTTCTGTCTGTTTTTGTTAAAAGAAGGTTGCGTTTTAAAATTTAAAAATAAATCTATAAAAATTTGTTAAAAAAATATATATTAACAAATATTTAATTGTAGTTTTTTGCTAAATAAAACATACTACTACTACTACTACATGTGATATGTTGATAAAATTTTCCACACTAGTGTTGAAAAATACATTTTTCATACTAAAATCTGTGGCCGGACAGACAAATCAATCAAATTGGCTTTAGTTCTTCAATTGAACACCGATCAAAGCTGTTTAGTCAGATCTAAAGGCCAAATAATAATCCGTTAGGCCCTTCAGAATATGGCCTACGAGATTTAACTAATTTATTTAACACGTTGACTGCCGCACTAACCAAAAAAAAATGTCTCGTGGGCCATCTTGTTTTTTTAATAAATTTGAGGTTTTACTGAGCAATAAAACACATATTATGGAGGAATTTGATTTTTTCTAGTAAGGGTAGCAACTACCCCCGTGAATTAAATATAATTCACGCGGCCCTGGGGGAAAAATTATATTACAGGGCCACATGAATTATATTTGATTCACATACAATTCGTCGTGACAACGTGGCTTACGCACTTAGTAGAACCGGTTTTTGTCAGTTGTTGTGACAGTATGTCAAACATAGATGGATCACATGGAGGTCAAAAGCCACAAATGGTCATTGATTACAATAATAGTAAGAGCTTTATAGATTTATCTGACCAGATGAAGGCTTTCTTCAGCATTGGGGCGAGAAGTTAAATGGTACAGGGTTATCCAACCAAGACTAGACAAGGCGATTTTTTGACTTTTCCTATACTTTTATAAAAAAACGGAAATAGCCATCTTAGGTCATTTTCTTCCGCGAATTCGAATATCTTCAGCAAAAAACAATTGAACGTCAAAGAAAAGTACTAGGGGTCACTTTGATATTTTTTTAAATGGAACACCCTGTATATTTTTACATTTTTAAATTCCACATAAAATTATAATTATTTTTTATTAAATGCACTTATTAGTCTACACTTCATAGTTTCCGAGATATTGACTCTCGAAAAGTGACATTTTTGAACTTTGACAGCTTATAACTTTCTAACAGTACGTCTTAGAGCAAAACGGCTTACATGTCCCTATCTTTAAATTTTATTATCTTCCCAAAAAAATCAACTTCCGGTTAAACCGGATGTAACTCGAAAGCAGGAAATATAGTTGTTCCGGTTTAACTGGAAGTTGATTTTTTTGGGAAGATAATGAAAATTGAAGATAGGGACATGTAAGCCGTTTTGCTCTAAGACGTACTGTTAGAAAGTTATAAGCTGTCAAAGTTCAAAAATTTCACTTTTCGAGAGTCAATATCTCGGAAACTATAAAGTATAGACTAATAGTGCATTTAATAAAAAATAATTATAATTTTATGTGGAATTTAAAAATGTAAAAATATACAGGGTGTTCCATTTAAAAAAATATCAAAGTGACCCCTAGTACTTTTGTTTGATGTTCAATTGTTTTTTGCTGAAGATATTCGAATTCGCGGGAGAAAATGACTTAAGATGGCTATTTCAGTTTTTTTTATAAAAGTACAGGAAAAGTCAAAAAATTGCCTTGTCTAGTCTTGGTTGGATAACCCTGTACAGAAAGCTGGCAATAGAGCTGATTACAGGATCGACACTTGTAAATGCACACATCATTTACAAAAAAGTTAATACAATGACATATCCATAACAACTTTCAAGGAAGAAGTTGCAATGGGACTGTTATTTGATGATAAAAGGATTAATGTGTCTACAGTCCAACAAGAATGTGGTCTAAAAAACATGGGATTAAGCAGGCGAAGATGTATAGTGCTCTATGAAAGGCTTAAAAATGATTCTGGGAGGAAACAAGCTGCATTAAAAGTTAAACAAACACCCTATAAACGTAAAAAATGCGACTTATATTTTTGCGTAGAGTGTTTTTTTGTAAAACATAAGTCGCTTAGACTATAAGTTTTTTTTCCACTTTTTATAATCCTGTTTTTAGGTATTTGTGTTTTTTTTAGTTTAAGTAAATGTTTGTATTATTTTTTTCCTTTTCAGAATAACTCATTTTGGTTCTAAAATATAAAGATATTTAGCAAAATTTAATTATTATATTATACTACATAATACATATATATCATTTATTCAAAACATAGAATATAAACAGTGGGCTAACTGCATATATTTTAAATTAGGGCCATCAACGTGTTAAAGTTGTTGGAGAGTGGAGCTAGCTAAATTTAGGCAATTTAGTATCTAAACTAATATGAATATAGTCGTATATGTCACACATGAATGTGTCTGTTAATCGAAACTAATGGTAAAATGTTATCATAGGTACCGTTAAAAAATATGTTAAAGTTAGCTGCTTGGCGGGTCTTTAACCACCACCCGTCGCTTCAGTTGTAAGTGGACTCGGTGGTCATGAGGCTCGACAAAACGACTTCGTCTCTGCTTGCGCCTTATGTCGATAAGAAATAAGAACTATTTAATTTGTGGGTAACAACTTTTTCCAACCTGAAGATTATAATAATTATACTTACATTTTAGTTTTACACAAGGTATTTATTGAGAGATTCTGTGGTTTGCAGGTATATTGTTAGGTGTTGTTTATTGTCACTTAATAATGGGTTATTATTACCTGCTTAACAAACTGTATTTATATCGATTTGTAATACCTACACACTTCTGTTTTAGTTTGTCGAAAGATTTCTTTTTCCCCTAAATGTAACAACATTTCCGGTAAAGTAGGAGATTAAGTAGTAAGGAATAAATTGGCTGTACCTAACGGTAAAAAAGATGAAGGGCTTAAATACTTAACTGCAGTAAAAAGCATTTATGAGGGTAAACCATCCAACGAAGGTGTATCTTGGCCTTATATTTTGCTACCTGAGTTGCAGTATTGTCCGATTACATTAGTAGATGTGGAAAAAACTTCTCTTTGTATAAACATATTTTTACTAATAGAAGACAATCCTTTTTAGTCAAAAACTTTGAAAAATATTTAGTAATAAATGCCTTTTATACAATTTTCGTTTAAAAAATTGTTTACTTTTATTTTTTTTTGCTTTTTTTAAAACATAATAAACATATTTTTTAGAACCCAATGTGCTTCTTCACCTCATTTTACTATAATGAATTAAAAACTATTGCAACCAGTATGCATATTTGGTAAAAAAAATCAAATAACTGCAGATTTTAAAGGCTAACAAGGCATATATATGGGCAAATTTTGGCTGAATTTAAGTGCTTATAATCCTCCCTTTAATTATAACAATAGAATATTACAAGACAGTACCAGGTCTGGAAAATAACGGATTTAGTGCCAGGATATTCATTTTACAAGTAAGTGTTATGTTTCATATGATAGAATGTCCTCTATAAACAGTGAGAAGTCGGTTCGGCGCAAAAGTACGTTTATGAATGAGATCCGAATCTTCGGCCTTGGTCTCAGTTTCGGCCGAAACCGAAACTTATTTATACATGTTAAAAATTTTATTGTATACTGAAATTTAATTTATTTTGTATAGGACGAGATCGATCTTGGGAACGGATTAAACTCTTCACACTAAAAAAAAGTCGACAGAGAAAAAATCTATTTATAGACAACACTGCCCCTACGAACCCACCCAAAGTGAAACTAGACTTTTTGGCCGAAACTAGCCGAAACCTTCGGTCGGTCTCTTATTTGTATATACTGTGTGAATAGTTTCACTAATATATCAAAAAAAACAAACCAAAACTTTAAATAGGTACAATTTCCTATCAAATCTTTATAGGCGCACAGACAAAGTTTTTCTAAAATTAAAACAGTTGTATCTGTCCGTGGGAATCGAATATATTTAGTTAAGTACCTATATTTATTATAGACCACAAAAATTAATTGTTTGTAAATATTTCCAACAGTACTTGATGTGACATATTTTTATAATTAAAGTACGCCTTTGGATTTTCTAATGAACATAAATTAGTATGAAAATATATGCTATAATTTAAGCTATTAATGTCCCAAAGTTTTCCGAAAATGCAATAAAAATTGTATCAACAGTTTTAGGTACATGTTGACTTCCTAGGTAGTAAGATAATAGTTTAAATATGATAATGCAAGAACATCTTGGTATATTATATGAGGCAAACATGTTTTTAATAGAGAAGTACCTACTCACCGATTACAATATTGTTTCTTATTAAGAAGACATTATTTGTAAATTTTAAACATATTTTTAAATAAATGTTTATATTGTCTTATTTTTGTTATTGACATAAAAACGAAAAGTATGAAATAGTTTTACTAAATACTACAAGAAGCTTAACGTTTCACAATAATTTAATAAATAGTCAACCAAATCTAGTTTTTTGGCATTTTTTAAAAATAAAGATAGTGGCAGGAATTGTAACATTACTACACTGATATTAATTGATCCAATAAGTGATTTATTTTTAAGTAAGTTGAATTTTTGTCTTCATTAATGACGCCACAATATTACTTAACCATGTTAGTATTTCGTATTTGATTATAAAATTCTGTTTTAGGTATTTTTGGTCTAAATTTAAATCTTTGCCAGTCAAACATCAGTTCTACAAATTTAATATAAATCCTATGCCATTTTAGTTATTGAATTAAACAAGCTATTTCTTTAATATATTTCCCTTATTTGTAATTATTATAAAAACAGAAAATACATACCAGAGCTTTTTGTACTAAATTACATAAACATTTCAATTTAATTCCATTGCAACAATATATAAACAAATGTTTTTAGTAACTAATAAGGCAAATTACTTACACCAAATCAGGATAAAGGAATGTATTGGCTGTTTGATGGTTGATGATTGATTTGACGTCAATTATGCAGGCATCAAATTTATTATTTATTGTAACTAAAGTAGGGTATAATTATAAATAATTAATCAGTTGATAGCATTCTTTTATAAGTACACAAGCAATCTTAACGTCATTTATTCAAGTCAACTAAAGGAAAAATGTGTATGATGGTCAAACATATTTTATTATAAAGAAATAATTTGAATTCTCATGCACACAGCTTAGTAAAAGTAGTTACCAAAAATAGGACGTCGAAAATTTCACCAAACTTAAAAAAATTAAGTAAAAAATATATAAAGTAAAATATATCTGTAGACAATGAGCACAATATAAAGAAGAAATAAAAGTCATGCTAACAGAAAAAAACAACAATAAACAAATTTTAAAACTAATCCAACGACTTCGGTTAGGTTAGGTTGAAAGTGAGTTGGTTGCATTTAAGCCTCCACTGTGACCGTATGATCTATTGTGGCTTACACCTTGTTTATATTTCTCCCATTAGATCTAGCTTCTTAATAAAGTTATTTATTGTATTGGGTGAAACATTCTTCATGTCTTCCGGCAGCAGTGTCACTTCGCCGAATAGGGAAATCTCATTCTAGCTGCTGCAGGGTAGGCGCACAGTATGTGTTCCGCTGTTTCTGCATCTGCATCCATGCAGACAAGTGACAATTTTGTGAAAGTTTAAGAACACTTCGTAACTCATGTCCGGTGTTGTAAAGAACGACCAATTGTACTGATCACGGACAATCATGAATCGTATTTTTCCTTACTTGACTACTGTAAAGAAAGCGGCGTTACCATTCTTACTCGACCCCCGCACCATTCTTACTCTACCCCGCAGACATCCAGTAAGTTGCAGCCATTAGACAGAACGGTTTTTGGGTCCATTCAAAAGGTTTTTTTTATCAAGGAGCAGATGACTGGATGCTATCCCGTCCAGGACAAACACTATCAATATACGACCTGGCACCAATCTGTTTAGTCGACTGGGATCGAGCTGCCACATCATCGAACATTAAGTCTGGATTTCGCTGAATCGAAATTTGGCCATTAGAAAAAAATATTTTTACGGAAAAAGACTTTCTTTGTTCTTATGTCATCGACCGAGAAGAAAAAGCCAAAGAAAAGGAAGCCACGGCACAACAGGATAATTTGCCTTACATTCTTCAACGCCTGGTGGATTTTCAAGCCTTTAAGACTTAGTCCCAGTGCTCCTACCCAGACTTTTGTGTCGCCATTCAAAGTTAATCCTTATCCAAAAGCCTCTGAAAAAAAAATGGAAAAGGACCGGCAAATCAATCATATCTACCGATACCCCTGAGCGCGACGAAAAAAACTGCCAAAAAGAATAAAAAATAAACTCTAAAGGTGAGTACCACAAGGCAAAAAGCTAATAAGCAATTCTTCATCTGATGAAGAAGAAGTCATTTATAAAGAATCATCATCAGACTTGGACTCAGAAGAGGAAGAGATTGTAAATCTAACAAACCTGGAAATTGGCAACTATGTGATCTGTGAAGTTTATGGAAAAAAAACTGTTAGACACTATGCAGCCTAAGATAAAGGACACGCTCGAAGATGGCTACAATGTGCAAGATATTTGAACATGTTATATTTTAATGTCGATCTTAAAGAATACAGATTGTTTAATGTTGTTTGACATTTTTATTTTGCCCTGCTGGAGTTTTTATTTAATATACTATTTTGCCAAATGTACCTTGTTTATTATTGTTTTATTAAACACATTTTTGTTTAAATCTATCTTATCTTAATGTGGTATTTGTCTTTAATGCAAAATAAATATTTTTTATCATTATTTGTGGTATTATTTTTGTTGCCCAATGGCTCCCCACATATTGGGAGGGTCCGGACAAAATGCTCCATTGTTAAGAAAAAAATATCTTTTAGTTGCATATCGATTTTAAAAAATTTATTTTACATAATTACATGTACTAATTATTATATGTTGCAAAAATCTAGGTTAAATAAATATATATGCTTAGTACCAATTTTGTAGAAATTATCCAGACCCTACTCGCCCTCCCCCTTTCGTTTTTATTGTTTGTCGGTGTGAGTGAAAGTAGGCTTGATTTGTTAACTTAGTTCAGTTGGAGTTTTTGAGTTTGGTGTGGAGTTTTTGAGTTTGGTGTGGAGTTTGGAGTTGGTAGGGTATCGCACTAAAAATTAAATACCGATTTAATATATTAATTTTGGGAAATTACATACATTTAAAAAATTTAAGATATTTTCTATTGGACTAATAATTTAACAGTGTTGAAAATCTCAGATGTACTTCGCAAAATTGTAATTATATTACGGTTTATATTAAAACAAATATTTAAATTACGAATATTCAATGATTTTTATTTAATAAAGTGCATATCATATTTTTTTAAATGGTAGCAAGAAATAAGGATGTAAATCATAATTTATAAAATAGGTAATATAAAATATCCAATATATTTATATACAATTTTTATCTATATTTCGGTGCTATCTTGTTTTATTTAAGAATACTGGCTGAGTTGTTATTAGAAATACGCAAAAGATGTTAATACAAAACCTGAATTACAGTAAATGGCATATAACGTAAAATAATTTTTAATTATACAGGGTGACTCAAAATAGCCGAACGAAAATAATACAGCGTTATAACCCGGTCCGGTTTAAAATTTTTTTTTAGAAAAAAGGTATTAAACAGAGTGGATCATAAAAATGCTACGTATATCAACTTTAATTTTTGTGATGAAACATAGTAACATTCTGAACTCAAGTCACAATCTTCGTGTCTAAGGTAGAAATTGAGTGGAGAACTCCCTGTACTCTTAAAGATAGCTTTAAACGTGGTCGTTCCTTTCCTTCAAAATGATCTGGTTCCAGTTCTTGCCATTTTATTTCCAGAGGATAATGATCCTGATTTACCAAGTTTAACCTTATAATTTTAATGGAATGGTGCTCCCCCTCATTATGCTGCTCATGCAAGGGAGTACTTAAATACAATTTTTCCGGAGCGACAGAAGATAGGTAGATGGGTAAGGTAAGGTAAGGATCTTTAGCCATTGGACTTTTTTTATGGGGCTACGTCAAAAATTTAAATTATTAATCTAAATCTAACTAGAGTAATACGTTTAAGGACTCGATTCGACGAGTAATACTAGAAATGTCTTCACAAGTAGTACAAACAGGAGTTTTTAGATCGATTGATCAACTGCAGAACTGTTGGTAAAGGACATTTTCAATTATTATGAAATAGTTTTTTTTTCATACTTTGTCGTTTGTTTATTTTGTTGTAACTTATTGGATATAGTGTTAAAATTAAAAATGTAAGAAAATGCCGAGCAAATAAATATATTTGCTGAATTTTTTTAAATAAAAATTTAGGTTACTACATATTATTTTAAAATTATTTCATTTCTAAAATACTTTAACTTAACATGGAAAAAAGTTTTAAATATAAAAGAGATTTATAATTTAAATATTTCGTTACATACAAAACGATCTTTAATTTAAATGATTTGCTGGAATTAGAAATATCCTTGATCTTTGATTTACATCATTATTTATAAAATAATTTGAAACAGCTCTGGTTAGGCTATTTAGTAATCTTTAAAAAAAAACTTGACCGTAAATTAGAAGATGAAAGAAAGCTTATGTTTTTAAGGGAACATAGATAGTCATGTTTACCAAGACATACATTATTAATTGCTAATTTCAAATACGTGAAACAAATAAATATCCTATTTTCGTTGTGATGTTTCAGTAAAAATTAGTACCTATTTGGCACATAAAACTAAATCAACAGAAAGACTAGTTTTATACATAAATAAGGTGTTTAACCGAAAAATATTGATGCAACCTATAAATGAAGCCTTCTTACCTACTAGCCCATTGCCTCTATATACTTGAATATACAATATACACATGGCGACGGGTCATGCATGACCTATGGTTTCTGATTTGTTAATAATGATGGTACCCTACTACCTAGTGGTTCCGTTATGTGATTTCGAATAATAGCAAGCTTCATGTTTGCGGTAGACCAGAAAGAGCCAATCAGGTAATATAAAAGGATATAGTACTATGGGCGATAAACTAATTAAATTTCTGACTTTGTTCTATAAAAGAGATTTTTGTAAATAAGAAGATTTAAATTTAAGAGTAACTTTGAATCCCTAAGTGTTTGTTTATTGTTTCACTAATATTTCTTTACTGTCTTATTTTACTCAGAAAGCCGTCAACAGCCAGGGCTGGATATAAAAGGATATAGTACTATGGGCGATAAACTAATTAAATTTCTGACTTTGTTCTATAAAAGAGATTTTTGTAAATAATAAGATTTAAATTTAAGAGTAACTTTGAATCCCTAAGTGTTTGTTTATTGTTTCACTAATATTTCTTTACTGTCTTATTTTACTCAGAAAGCCGTCAACAGTCAGGGCTGGATTTAGGATATGTTGGCCCCTAGACTGAACCTATAGCGCGGGCCATATCTGAAAAAATAAATTTTTTAAACTAACCTACAAAAACAGCACTTTCAACAATAAGTATCCAATTAAAAACTTTAAAAATCAACGTTAAAATTTTATTATTAAATTATAGAAAATTTACGTACGACATGCAGAATTTAGAATAATTTGATGAATTCATGAGATCATAAAAATTAAAATACAACAACATTCTGGTAATGTACTTAACATGATTTATTTCTATTGCTATGAGCAACTATATTATTACAAAATAATATAAACTTGAGATTCTAACTTATGCTGCGGTAAATATGAGTTATGATTTTTAAAATGACATATCGTATTTTTACGTAAACTTGTTAAAATTTCTTGATTTTTAGAGAATTTAGCCACCTCTATACCTCCATTAAACAAATAAAACTAAAATAACACAAAGTCGTCGTCTCGTCAAATCACTATTTAATCAAAAAGGTGACATATGTTTCGCCCTAAAGTATGGGTATTGTCAGAACTAACATTTAAACACAAAATTAAAAGTTAATAAATAATTACACACATTATCAACATTACAAAATTATTAAACAAGTCACTTGTTTTTAATTTTTTTAATAAATATGACACACATTATCAACATTACAATTGTCTCTTGGAGTTTCTTTGAATTTTATACCTCCAGCCAAGCCAGGCTAGGATAACTTAAATGGTGAAGGTCGTCCCCTGTTCGTTTAATTTAGCCCCCCGGTCGCTAGTGGCGCAATTGTAGGAATTTTGTTTTATAAGGTTGTTCATCTCCTAACGTTGGTAGGAACAGAATATTCATGTAGAATGAGCATGGCCAAACATTCTGTACCTCTCTCTCGCTCTGTACCTGCATAATATGTGCGAGAAAGATAAAAATATGGCTTGTTGTGACAGATCCTGAAGTCTTACCTGGACTGGTAAAAAATTGTCATTGTCATTTTATGATTGATTTGTAAAATATATAAAAAATAAAGTTATTATTTAATAATTATTCATATATAATTTATAAACTTAACATGGCGCAGTCGGTAGTTTGAGAATCGTAAATAGGTATATATTTAATATGTCGCGACCAAAGAAATCGGGAAGAAAAACCAAGGCAATTAACAAGAGCGTGGAACCTCCTGAAGACTTCATTAATGTCGCCCAACGATTGGAAAGTACAGCGAAAGCTATTAAAGATATAGAAAGAAACTTTACTTCACAACTTAATGAACTACAAGGTACAATAACTAGTTTATTAAATAAAAACTTTGAAAATAACACGGAATTGTTAGAAAAATCTACAGAAAATAATAATGTAAGCTGTTTTTTTATGTAAACCATATTTATGTAAATATCTAATATTAATAAATCTTGTCGCCATATCATTGTTATAATTTCCTTTCGTTCTCCCAAATTATTTTAACTTGAATCAGATGTTTCGCGCTTCAAACTTTTCCGTTAAGTTGGAAGCGCGAAAATTTGAATTCAAAGTAATAATAAAATTTAAATTTTTATGCTTGGCGCCTACCCCCACCACGACTATATTTAGTTTTTCCACCGGTCGCATGTGGCGCTATCAGGGAACCAATTTAGTATGTTAAGTTGCATATCTATCCTTGAGAGCGCGCAACTCGCTGGTCTATGAGCCAAGCTCGTTCTGAAGTGTCAAAATGAACGACACCTACTGAGTAATACATCGTTGAAAAGGGCATTGAACTGCCTAGAAATGTCACAATGACATGTACTCATAATCGGTAAAAATTATATATTATTATTAATTGATATTTCTTGGTACGCACGTGTGAATAATTTTATTATTTTAATGCACTTTGGCATAATATACAGGGTGAGTTTTTTAAAGTGTTACAAGGCAATATCTCAAAAACGGTTTTAAATATTTTCTTAAAATTTTAGTGGGAGAATAGGGAGATGATTAAACATATTTTTGACGTGTACCCCCCTTTCCCATTTTGAGGGGGGGGGGGGGTGGTAACTTTGGAATTTTAAATGAGACAATGTATTTTTTTTTTGGTAAATACGAACCTACGTTAAAAACTACGTACGTATACAAAAAATGTTTTGATTTGCTCAGCTGGTTACGAAATTCTTTCAAAAACCAATTACCCCAATTATTAAACCAAAACATAAGTTCTGACATGTGGTTTCAATAGGACGAAGCTCCACCGCATTATGTGATACAGGCCCGTAATGAGTTGTACGAATTATTTGAAAACAGGTGGATAAGTCGAGCTAGTTCGGTAAACGGCCTGCTAGGTTCCCGGATTTGACCCCCCTTGACTTTTTCCTTTATTTATTTTTTATTTTATAACAGATAAAGTGATGGCGGCTACACCTACAACTTTAGATGACATGAAATACCGAATCCGCGTTGCATGCTTATTAGTGAGACTTAAAATGTTACAACGGGTACGATATTTATTCTGAAAAAAAGTGACAAAGTGTTTGAAAGTTGAAGGGATACATTTTGAACATCTTCTGAAGCGTGACAGACGATAAATAAGTTGAAATTAAATAGTAAAGTATTTTTTGTGTTTTATAACCTAATAAATCATAATTTCGTAACCAGAGGAGCAAATCAAAAGATTTTTTGTATGCGTACGTAGTTTTTTACATAGGTTCGTATTTATTAAAAAAAAAGTACATTGTCTCATTTAAAATTCCAAAGTTACCCCCACCCCTCAAAATGGGAAAAGGGGGTAGACATCAAAAATAAGTTTAAATATGTCCCTCCATCTCCCCATTCCCTCACTAAAATTTCAAGAAAATATTTTGAACAGTTTTTGAGATATCGCCTTGTAACACTTTAAAAAAACTCACCCTGTAGATTGTAAAATATGGGTGGTGATATTTGACGTTTTAAAGTGAGATTGACTGGAGGTGTGGAGTAAATGGTAAAATTCTATCAAATATGTAAATAAACTTCCCCCTTGACATTAAAATTGACTTGAAATCGAATTTCCTTAAAATCATGATCTATTTAGGGTTATTCGTTTTGTAACGACAATCCTGTATATTATACTAATTTAAATAAAAGCTTTTACCACAATAAAATATTTTTAATAGCAGTTATTATAAACAGTAATTACCTAGTAGTTATAGTAGTAAATTCAAAGATTACAATTTTGTCCATATTTTATTCGATACATATATGGCAATTTCTGTTTCTATAATAAATTCTGTATATTATAATGTAATGATATTTGTTCTTAACATGAATTTAAATCAGGTAAACCTGATAATACGTAACTTTCAATTCCACATTCGTTTGATCCACGTAGTATTTTAAAGAAGCCTTTATCTCCCCATTTGTCGCCCCATGAATTCGCAACATTCCAAAAATTGGTGCCATTTTCAACACCCCATCCAATAATTTTTACGGCGTGATTTCCCACCAAAATTGAACTTGTTTTTTGGTAAACACCTAAAAATAAACTTACATTTATTTTTTATAATATGCAATTAATCATAAAATTTTAAAAAACTGATTCTTCCTCAAGTGCTTTTTTTCCATTTAGTCCTAATATAAAAATCTAAAATGGGTTTCTCATCAATAATCTAATTAATTATTTTATGATATGAAATTTCCCCACAGTCTTTTGTGTACACCTTAAATGTTCAACTTTTCTATCCCCCTCATCCAATAATATTCCTACTCTTTCCTTTTTTCTACAGTCCCATTAATTTATATTGAAGAATTTTCCTCCTACATTTATGTGTGCCATTTAAAGAATCTACTTCACTCTTAACTTTTAACCCCCGTAATATATCTATATGAACATTTCCCTTTATCACACCCTTTAAGTTTGATAGTATATTTTTCACTCACTCTATTTAACATAATGTTTTCCAACTATACTAAAACCCGTTTGAGTTAATATTCACTTTTCCTTTTATAGTTAAAACATACTTTTATTTGCTTTCTTCTGATGATGGATATCTATACACCCGAAACATGTTGAGAATTCATTCTCTAACCTTTTAGAAAAAAATAATAATTGTGGAGAAAAGTTGTTTTCTTATTTCCTGACACGAGTAAACACATTTTATTGGACAATCGAACCTTCTTTGTTAATTTGCTGGATCACTTTAAGCCACCCTGATAATTTATCAAATACAATATTTCTGGCACAATATAAAGTAGAGATAGAACTATATTTATAGAATATATGCAACTTGCGTACGTGCAACTTGCGTACAAAGATTATTTCTTCCAACTTGCGTACACGGGTAGGTAGGTCTCGCGAACCAGGTAAAACTGCAAGAGTACATTATTCCAACTTGCGTACATACACAAATATTAGAAGCTTATAAACAAACTAAGGACATAAAAAAATGCTCTGATAACAACGAACAAACCGGTTGCCAATATACCTTTTAGAACCGATTGGAGAGGGCGTATTATTACGGTCCATTTAAAACCCTGTGTATGTGAAGACAAAAAAAATGCTCTGATAACAACGAACAAACCGGTTGCCAATACACCTTTTAGAACCGATTGGAGAGGGCGTATTATTACGGTCCGTTTAAAACTCTGTGTATGTGAAGACATAAAAAAATGCTCTGATAACAACGAACAAACCGGTTGCCAATACACCTTTTAGAACAGATTGGAGAGGGCGTATTATTACGGTCCGTTTAAAACCCTGTGTATGTACGCAAGTTGGAATAATGTACTCTTGCAGTTTTACCTGGTTCGCGGGACCTACCTACCCATGTACGCAAGTTGGAAGAAATAATCCTTGTACGCAAATTGGACGTACGCAAGTTGGAGGATACCCCATTAACCATATTTATATCATGGTGTCATAAACTGTTAAAACTGCTTCTGCTAAAATAATATATTTCTTGGTGCTTACATTAAAATTATTTCAACTTACGACAAAATATGCTAATAATGGGTATATTTTCTTTCACCAATCAGCTAGGAAGACGTCAGTTCAAAATACATATTATTTAAATGATGAAAGAGTTTTGGACTTCCATTGTCTTTATTTATTTTCAATCACAAGGTTTCAACTGGTAAGTACCTCCAGTTGTCTTCAGGTGAATACTAAATAAGTAAAGTAACTACAAGACTATTTAATATACTAGCTAGGTGCACCGAAGCATAACTGAGGTGGGTGCAGTCATGCGTTCAGTTGGTACGCGACCTTATCCTAAGATTACATTTATTTAACAAAGGTTTCCAGATATTTCTTAAGTCTAATGATGGTTTACTAAAGCAGCCTGGGTTCTGGTGAATAGCAGCAGCTTCTTTGAACTTTCTTTTCCTCCAGTGTAGTTCCTTATAAAGGATTTCAGCTTCTGACCACATGATATGGTGGTGACCACGTTTCCAGGCATGGTCAGCTGCACCTGACTTTTTGGTCTCTCCTTTTAACATATTGTTTTTGTGTTCTTTAATCCTTGTTTCTAGTGGTCTTAATGTCTCACCTATATAAGATTGGCCGCATTCGCGGGGGATCTGGTAGACGCAGTTTTTCCTATCTTTTTGACTTGTAGGCTTTGTCTTCGTCAGGTGGCTTCTTAGGGTGTCCCTCGAGTTGAATACGGTGTTGATGTTATATCGTTGTCCTAGTCTTCTTATTTTCTTAGATACTCCTTTGATATATGGAATATTGAGTGTTGGTTGTGCCTCTCTGTTTGCTTCTTGCGCGTAAGATGCAAGCAGAGAGGCACAACCAACACTCAATATTCCGTATGACCAGGACTGGAAACATGGTCACCATATCATGTGGTCAGAAGCTGAAATCCTACCTAAGGAACCACACTAGAGGAAAATAAAGTTCAATATTCAATGTATATTATTTACCTGAAGACAACTGGAGATAGTTACCAGTTGAAACGTTGTGATTTAAAACAAATAAAGACAATGGAAGTCCAAAACTCTTTCATCATTCAAGAAACATCATTGTCTCCAACCTTCAAACAGTTACATATGATTTGTTAGTACCTACCACTTTTATAATTTCCAAAATCCTCATACACATCGAAAGTGGCACTTACAGGACCATTAGTGTATATTTCAATTTGTATTTGCTTTTCCTCGGTAAACTGACACAGTTCCGCACATCTTCCAAATGTTAGCTCTGTAGTATAATCTAGTGATGGATTGTCACAGAAATTTGTACACTTTGGTACACTACCTGTTGTTGTACAGTTACCTTGATGACCATCACAAGGCGGCAAAAAGTATGATTTGCAACCCTTAAATATTATACGTAGGTCAAGCTTTTAATTTTAATAAATTCGGTACCAACGCATCGGTCCATTTCTTAAAAAAATACAAAAACACTCTTTTTGATTGAATAGCTTCTTTGCAGGGAAAGAAACTTTTTTTAATATCAATCGAAAACCCATGTATTGTAATTTAATTGCTTGCGGAAGTTGGCATAAAAAATGGAATAAGTTTACTTTTAAGTTTCTGTTACCCTAACGAGAAAAAAAAAATGTAAAAATGTGATTTCCAAAATAAATTGGTTGTTGTTAATATTGTTGAAAACATTGTTGGAAATCATTTTTTTTTGGCAGAATCCCAGCTTAAAATAAAGTTCATTTGAACCATTTCTGAAGTTAGTTGCTGTTGCCTAAGTGTCTTTTTCACACATCACAGTCCATGTATTTGCATTTAAAAAAAGTTGGGTTTCATTGATCGACGAAGGGAAACATTTACGATAATGCAAAAAAATTGTTAAAATAACATATTGTTGTTATTGGATTTCTTTAAAGGAATGGATGGATTCTATGTCACCGAAATTATTTCAGTTAAAAGATTCACGCTCTGATACTTATTATGTAATCGATCTTACATCCAATAATTTCAATGGCGTTTGTGGTTGGCTAAATTTAGTAAGTAGGTAAGTAATATTAATACTAATTAAAAGTGAATATTGTTGCATATCGGACAAGTGTGTAACTGCTTTTCATATTGGAATACACAGGGATCCAAGTACAATGGATACCCTGGGGCGGGTAGACCACGACGGCTGTTTCGTCCGTGTTACGACTCTACGGGTAGCCATAACCCAAGCAATTCCAAAACAGTAGTTCGATGTACTAAAAGCCTCCTTGCAAAAGCAAAGCGGCCATCAATACACCGTAGCGGAATTAACTCCAATATAAAAGGCAGTCACACCGGTAATAATCGAAAGTTAGACAACTAAATAAACCACGAAGTGCATCACATTCCAGTATAAGGACCGCTATTTGCGCTTTCACCGTTTGCTTGCCCGTAGAGTCCTAACAAGGATGAAACGGCCGTCGTAGTCTACCCGGCCCAGGGTATCCATTATACTTGGGTCCCTGTGTATTCCAATGTAAAAAGCAGTTACACACTTGTCCGATATGCCACAATATTGACTTTTAATTATTTTCGCGGACACTATATAATCTTCTAAATTAATACTAATACATTTTTCAAAGGATACATCTTGAGTATTGTATATTTTCGCAACCACTGTTTATACCTGCTCAGTATGATTATATAATCCACCAGAAACAATACCAGCACTACTCCATCTCCTCCAAGCAAAATATGGATCGTACGCATCACATCCTACATTAGCATCATTACAAGTTAGAACATCTTCTGCAGAAACAAATACTTGTTTTCCGTATCCACAATGAATACATATTCTATCGCTCATAGCCTCAACAGGAGCGAATGCCTAGAAATAAATACAGAAATAATATTGGTACCTTCGTGGTTGGAAGAAAGTTCCATCTAATTCATAATCTAGCTAGACGATAGAACTTGAATGGGCATGTACATAAATCGGTTGGTTGTGGCATTTTCCAGATATAGAAAACATAGGAGTTGCATCCAAAATAATTTGTTTTATCTATTTCAAGTTCCTGGTTTTAAGAATTCTATTTTTAAAAACTAAATGATCCAAATCCAATTTTTATTGCATTTTATTATCAATGACTCGCCCTAGCTGCCCTTAAGGCTCTCTCCAACAGCTTTACATCAAAAATCACAATGAAGTGATTCAACCACCTGAAAGACTGCCAGGAATATCGAGGTCAACCTCTTGTGGGTTTCTGGTCATTCAGGGATAAAATGTTAGCACTAACGCATACTCTGTTAAAACAAGACTTGTTAACAGTCCAGTGTCACTTAAGAAAACACTTTCAACGAATATGCACCACGTGATCCTCAATAACAAAGTCGGTAGGAAACTCTATGACCTTTTAGAAGAAACACATCTGATCTAACAATACTGGGCCGCACAATAATTTAGAAGGCTGCAGTCCAAGAAGCTTGAGCCACGCACCTGACCGCTGTTTTTAACCAACCAAGCAAGCAATCGATTGTTAAGTTTAAAATTGAATAGGTAGCTTTAAATATAACATAATATTCAAAGTCTGGAAATAACCAACCAGTAACGGGTTTCTTGCTGGATTGGAACAAATCTTAAATAGAAATAAACTAATTTGTTGAAATTATCTGACATATTGCTGTGGCCAAGAAAGAAGAATGACAAACTGATTTATATACCGTGCAAGCAAAAATTATTTGCATTAAAGAGGGCTTGGATTAAAAAACGTAGGGCTTGGTTTAGATCACAATGATATGGGGACGATATATCTAACCAAATCTAGGTTAAAATTTTGTCAAATTCATATTATGACATGATATGCCAAACTAATGAATAATAAAATAAGTAGACAAATACAAATTTATTTTTGTTGTTTACAAAATTAACAAAGTAAGAATATACAGAAAGAAAAAGAAAAATAATTACATAAATTGCTGAAATTGGCCACCGCCATACTCCAAGCATAAATTCACACGTCTCTTCATATTTTCGAAAGTGTTGACCAGCATCTCTGGAGAAATGTTACCAGATTCTTGGATAATCCTCTAAATTTGCCACTGGTGTTTTAATAATACTGTTCTTTAAATGAGGAAAAACGAAGTAATCCATAACCGTTAAACAAGGTGATGTAGGTAGGAATTCAATGTCTGATCGAAAACTTATCAATGTGTCGTCGAAAAAAATTGCGTAAGTAGTAAATAGTTTCGGCGGCTATATGGGCGGTTGCACCGTCCTGTTAAAAATATCCAAAACGTAGTTCGTCGTCAAGTAATTGCTCCACAAATGGATTCAAAACTCTATAGCGCTGTACTGTAACTGTGTCATGGAAAAAAATAGAACCAACAATTCTTCTTCGGGAAACAGCTAACCAGATACCAACTTTTTGAGTGTGCAATGGGGATAATGGGTATTTTCACTACTCCACATTCGTGTATTTTGAGAATTCACATAACCGGAGAGGTGGAACCAGGCTTCATCCGAAAAAAATTTCAGGTCTAATAAATCATTTCTTTCCAGTAAATTTTGGGTAAACCACTGAGAGTAATTCCTGCGTCTTTCAAAATCTGCGGCTTGTATTTCTTGGAATACTTGCACGTTATAAGGAAATTAATTTAGCTGCTTTTCTTAAGAATAGTCCTGCTTGTTCCATAAGATCTTCCAACTTCTTGGGACAGACGTCGTATACAATTTGTTGGCGTATTATGCATTATTTCACGAATGTTTGCAACAAGGTCTTCTGTTCTTACAGATGGTCTTCCTGCTCCTTTTTTTTATCTTGTATTGAACCTGTTCCTCTAAACACAGCCACGGTTCTTTTTAGGCAATGATAAAAATCCCCAGCAATAAAAGCAACGTTAGGAAAATGTTCGTAAAAATCATTCATGCACAAACCGGGATTGTATTGCCACTTACCATTTACTCTAACCCCGTTTCGAAAATACGCATCAACCATGAATGTTTTGTGATGTTTCGTAAAGCCCATTGTGTGAATTGTTCAAGAAATTGGAAAAATTAGCAATGCATCAAATTACTTGTAACGGCTGTCAAAGATGACGGAATAACTAATTGATTGTTAATTCAGGTAGTTACTGACACCCAACAGGTATTAAGCTCTACGGTTAAGCATTACGTCCTTAGATGCAAGGCCCTCTTTAAAGCAAATAATTTTTCCTCGCACGGTACAATATATTCGTATGGACGTCTGTAACCATGTTGTTTGCATAGTAAATAGTTACCTTACTTACTCACCCATCCAGCTTGACATGTAGACTGGTCTCTGATTAGTCCAATCACTGATTCACATGCTGACCAAGATTTCTGAGCATCGAAGACCTCCGGAATAGGTTGAGAAGGATCATGATTATTAAGTTTAAATTCTTTTTTATGTTTAAAATCTCTTATTACACTAGAAGCCTGAGTTTTAAATAATTGCCATTGATGAGGTTGAAAGTTTTGTCCAGCTTTCCAGGATAGTTGCTTTCCGTTTATTTCGTCTATATATTCTTTGGACAAAGGATGCATCTTTGCCACTGAATAGTTTAAAATGCAAGCAATAAGTGGTAGGTAAAATAACATTGTTTTTGTTTTGGAGTAATTTAATAACTAATAATAATATAAATAATTAAGCTAGGAGCAATATAATTATCATAACGATAATGAAGATTATTCTGAAGTGGCAATTTTTAGTAATTAAAACTGTTATCTTAACTATAAATGTTTACACACTTAGCTTATAAATAATTTGTTTTTAATTAATTTAATACTATTAAAATAGATTAGGGCAATGAATTGTTTTTATATCCAAGAGTGGCCAGAAACGTTTATAGCAAAATGGATACATTTTAATTAATGGTTACCCAAAAAAATAAAAATTTTTGCTCATTTGAAATGCCCCAAAAATTTTGCAATAGGCGATTTCTTATTAATATGGTGCGAACGAAGGACCTTACAAAGATACATATTCCTTATTCTTCTTTACTGGTATCTTTCGATGTTACAAACTTATTTCCTATTATACCCCCAATTGAATGTTTAAACTTAATTAAAATACTGATAACACAAATTTGGAAGACGAACATGTTATTAATATTTGTATCTTAGTAGACTTAGTTCTTAAACAAATTTTTTTTAAATTTAACAACAAATTTTATAAACAAATATCAGGTTTGGCCATGGGCCCAGCTTTGTCTCCTCTGCTAGCAGAAATTTTTATGTATTTTATTGAATCCAAAATACAAACTCATTCTTTTTTTAAACATATTCTCTTCATAAGAAGATACGTTGATGACATCTTTGCAATATTTACCGGTACTAAGGAAGACCTTCAGTCATTCACCCTTTTTCTGAATTCTATACATCCTGCCATAAAATTTACATCCGAAATAGAAGTGGACAATTCAATCCCTTTCTTAGATCTAAAATTTACCAAACCTAACAATAAAAATTTCATTTTCTATCTATCACAAACCAACTAGTACAGATTCTATTATTCCATACCATTATAAACATCCACATAATCAAAAATTTGCTTCTTTTCACTAATTTTTTTCTAGACTTTTTGCAATCCCTCTTGAAGATAACAGAACTTAACTTGATCAGACAAATAGGTGCTAATAACGGCTTGCCTCTGAACTTAATCAATAAAATCTATTATTAACAATTCAATAAATTTCTACACAAAAATGTTTTATCTAAAGATATAACCTCAAAAAAATATTGTTCATTACCATTCTGGGGTCCTATCTCATACAAACTTAAGAAAATCTTTAAATCTTTTAACATTGACATTGTGTTCAAAACTCAACCTCCTTTAAAAAAGTTCCTAGGTAATTCGAAAGATCATGCTCCCATTTCTGATAGGTCAGGAGTTTACAGCATTAGTTGTTCAACTGAAGGTTGCTCAGCGATTTATGTCGGTCAAACAGGTCGTAAGATTCCCACCAGAATTAAAGAGTACTGTAAAGAAATAGAGAAGGCTAAAAATCAAAATTTCTCCCCCTCCAAAATTAAATCTAACTTTTTCAGACACATTCATTCTAATAAACACAACTTTGTACCAGACTCTCACACTAAATATCTACATCTTTGCAATAAGGGTAACAAATTGGATCTTATAGAAATTCTTAAAATTAATAAAACATTGAATAACAGCAATATTATCTGTCTCAACGACCAGATACAGCATAGCTCTTCTCACTTTTTCTTCTTCATTTGTTCTTTTTTCTGCTTTTTCTGTTTTATTCATTTCTCAAATTATTTTTTAATGACTTTTTAATAATTAATCTATTTTCAGGACCATCTATGACTAATTATTTTTCATCACTACTCTTTTAACATTTCTACATTTTTAAATCTATTTACCGACAAAATAAGCTGCCAATAATTTACTAATTCTTACTTATAGATGGCACTGAGATAGTTACTATTTTTTCTTAACCTACTGCCCTTTACTTTGTCGAAATACTGAGTTACACTTTTACCATTTGTAAACCTACCAAAAGAGGTTGCCACACAAATATTTAAGACACCTATTCTTAACTCTTGAGCAACGTACTTCTAATTAAAACATTTTTGTTTCTATTTTGTAAGGATTGTATTGGTTTTATCTTGTATTAATATAGTGATTAGCTTTTTAAGCAATTTTGAGCCTTAGTTGAGCTTTTCTCCTTTATACCATTATTTTTTTTAGCATACTCGAAAGTTTTTCCAATTTAACCGCCAAAACACTTGACATTTGTTCCCTTTTACAATGTCAAGTTTAATTCATTTCTGACACGTGCTGCTTGCAGTTGAACTTCTTTAACAAAGAAAAAGTTACTTTTTCAAGGATGTTCTAGGAAAATTAAAATTGTTTTTTTTTTAATATTTTAAATTTATTAATTTTGCACACAACATGTTGTATAATTTGACTCCTGCTGGGGTAACTGGGCCGTAACAAGCCTGGTACCCCAACAGCATTTTACTTCATGCTTAATGGTAAGCCAATCTACCTCATTTTATTAAGTTTCATTTGCTACATTTTCTTTTTTTTTTTGTCTTTGACAGATGCTTTGACTTTTACGAAAATCATTTTTTTTCTTTCCCTCTCATTTCACTACTTTTATATGTCTCCGTCAAAGTTTATTGAAACTTAAGATTTTTCTTTCCCTCAATTCACTACTTACCTAAATGATTTTGACAAAGTCTGTTAAAACCATCTAATTTTCTTTTGCTCCCTTCATTGTTCTGCCCAAGACAGGGCCTTTTCACTACCCCTTGACTTTCCAGTATGCTGAATTCTTGTCGGTCTTCTGACTATTCATATTTTACACCTTGTGTACACCATTGAAAGCTCCATTACGGCTCAATCCCACTTATTATTTTCTCTATTGCTAACAACATCAGCATTGTACTATTTACCTTGTTTTCCTAATGATGAATGTTTCTACACTAGAAACATGTCGAATTATAAAGAATTATTCTAGGTTTGCCTAGCTATTCTAATAGACTTGTGGAGAAAGACTTTGTGCTTTTCTTTTTTCTGTACTATAAATGTTACTGTTAATACTATAAGTGAAAAATATCCTTGTATTGTAAGTAATCGACTTTTAACCCTACTGAATTGACATTTTAGATACTAAGAACAACAGCGTTAAAAGCCTACGTTTAGGTCTGGATTATCAGCGCACAGTTATGTAGCTGTTGGTCAAATGTTAGTAGCTGATTATCTAAACGTCAAACCATTAATAATTGGCTGGCAGCTATGAAGTCGAAATATTTAGCCATGCACTGATAAACCCGCCGTTAATAGTATTTGTAGATAAATATATTTCATGTAGGTATACTCTGTTAAATTATACATAAAAAGTGTTCGTTTAACCTTTTTTTAACCTAACGTATTTTTGGTTTCAGGTACGTCACATACTACTAAAGGAGATAGTCAAGTCCATTAACAATGGTAAGCTATTTTCAAATCTATCATATAGGTACCTCACAATTCAAATTCCAAACTGGTTAATAATTCGAAATAAAGATATTCGGTTTTTACAATATGGATAACTTAGGGCCTAGAAAAAGCAATTGAGTTTTCTATATCTTAAAAGGTACAGACGTTTATTATTTGATTTAAAATATCTTTAATTAAATTCACGTTTTTTCTGTATGCCTGCCTGTCAAGCCTATTTGATTTACTTTGGATTCCAATTTTTCGTTGTGACTAATCATATTACGTTTTTACATTATACTGGGTGATATTGAACGAGTTATTTTGCAATTCGGCAATAAGTTTTTCACTTCGCTCTTCATCAGAGTTATACTTCATACGAGGTCAGTTGAGACAATGTAAATATTGGGGGTACGATCAATTTACTGCATTACACACTGGAACTACAATACAAATATAACAACATGTATATTGATCGCTCCCTATACAGATGTTCGAAGATAGTCCACGTGGACTTGACAAGTCTGTTATAAAATTTTTTTTAGTTTTTTTGTCTGTCTCAACTAAGATCGTATATACTTTATCTGATACGGCTTAAAAGATTGAACCTAATGCGTTAATTAAATCTCGATTTATCTGATATGGGTGTGGAATTATTTCTTTTATTTTTGTTTCGACCCTTTCTTCAATTAATTTTAAGTAATTTAAAGCATCAAATTCATAAATATCGATATATTTTTAGATTTAATATGTCATTTATTGGTTTCAATACTTATTGGCTTAATATCATATTTATGAATAAGTGTATAAATTTAATAAATCATATCAATAAATTAAACCGGGGTTATAATTTATTTTTCTTATCGTAATTTTTTCTTCGTATCCGCAACGCAATGTTCTATAGGTTATTCATTTCAGATATTAATTTGTGCTACACAATCAAAGCTATCGATCCAACCGACTGCGCCAGTTTTACGATTAAAGCATGCAAGTCCTTTTTCGAAAACATCTTTTATTTACTAAAAATTCATTAGGTCAGTTGATGTTTTACAGCCTTAAGGGACCCACTCACACTCCTGAAATCCTCAGAGGAAAAACTGCACAGTCCTGGCCTTAAGGATTACCGGAGCGTGTGTGTGGAGCCGGGTGTATTCAGGCCAATTCAGTAAAATCCTCAAGGAAAAACTGTGCAGTTTTTCCTCTGAGGATTTCCGGAGTGTGAGTGGGCACCTTTAGAGTAAGAGCTTAGCAACTTACTAACTTACAATAACTTAACAAAACTGAGTCTAAACACATCTGTGAAACAATAAAACATAATATGAGGCTTAGCTGCATCAAGATAGTATTAAGGTGGCATTATCAACGTCATTTAATCCATTACCAACCTATAACCTATTTCGCGTTATTTTTTCAAGTTTATTTTTTTATTGACTAACATTTAAATAAAATCAGTATTTGCGGCACAATAATATATCTATATAGTAATATCTGATATATTACAAAAATATCTATTTATTTCCTTGCTAATTTTGGGAGAAATGTATATCTAGTGAAAGAACAATGACATAATAATGTTAAAAAAAATCTTACCCGATATTTTTCGCTATACAATTCTCCTAAAATAAGTTATGAAATTCCTTGATATTTATTAAATATGTCAATTATTACCTATAGAATATCAAGTCGATAATGATTTTATTTAAATTTTGTGTAAAAGCTAGAAAACATAAAGAAATCTACGCGAAATAGGTTATAGGTTGGCAAGCATGTTGATACTCCTACCTTAAGTCGGCGTATTCCTTAGATGGGGTATGACATAACTCCTGTCAAAAACTAATGTCATTATGATGTATTTACTAATCAATGAATGAAGAAATGTTCTTTTATCGGAATAGCTTAAATTTTTCTGGCAAGTATAAAAATTTCTAATAATTGCTTTCGCATACTAATGTCAAATTAATACCTAAGGTGAGATAATAACAACAATTAAATACTAAATTTACGAACGACATAAAGGATGGTAAAACACATCATGCATACGTAATTAATTTAAATCTTATGCATGACAAATCGTTAATAAGGTAGACATTTAAATTTCTCTGCATTGTGCATATATGGGCTATAAATAAAACTACAAAATTATACTGGGTGTTGTGGGATGTCGGCCCTTACTTTTAATCGTGCTGCTAATTACCTATCAGTGTTTAAACGAGACGGATATTATTGTGTTATTGTCTATTACGTATATACTCACCTAGTATTGAGTTGTGGAGAAACATGGTTGTATATTTTGTATAACTTGTAATGAAATTTCTCGTATTACTTGTCGAATGGGCTTTTTAAGCGTATCTGAAGAATTGGGTTTAGATTCATAAATCAAATTTTTGACGTAGGCCCACAAAAAAAAGTCCAGTGAGTTAAGGTCTGGCGATCAGAGTGGCCATTCTCCACCGCCTCGGAAAATTTTTATTTAAGTACTCCCTTACGTGAGCAGTAGCCTGGTGAAAGATTAAACTTGGTCAGTGAGAATCATTTTCGTCTGGAAATAGAGTGTCAAGAGCTGGAACCAGTTCATTTCGAAAGGAAATTTAGCTATCGTTTTCCGGTGAGGTTCTCATCAATGAAAAATTGCCCGATCACCCTATTTTCAACAATGCCCTCCCACACATTAAACTGGGGGTGATTTTCTATGAACCAGTGAGGATTTTCCTATGCCCAGTATCTATAGTTTTGCCCACTAACCTGGCCATTTAAATATAGGACCCATACTTTTCATATTAACTCCAAAACGCATCATTTTATCGAAATTTTATAAAAGACAAAAAATAATCAAAAACAAATGATTATTAAATTTCCAAACTCAGTTTGAGGACATAAAAACAGCGGTGAACGGGCTCAAAGGATAACCACGGTTGTCAGATCTTTCTTCTTCAATCCTTTAAGTTTTTTTATTAAAAATGTTTCTTTTATATTAGTACCTATTCAATTGATAGTCAGTAACTCTTTTTGAAAGCTAGTTTGCAAATATACTTTAAACCGAGGAGTTTTGAGTGCGACAGAAAAAAATAACAAGCCATTCATTGTTATAATAATACATTCTTTAGTCCTTAAGAAGCATTATAACTGAAATCAAAATAAAAAGTGTCTTCAGTGTTTAAAAACAACTAATTAACAAACCTTTGTTTCTCGTATACTTATATATATTGTATTTACAAACCCGAAAATTTGGTAGAACTGGCAATCGTGCATAATTTGTTCATGTTGCCATGGACACTCCGACAATGGCGCTGTCTCGAAACGACCTGGTGAATATACAACAGACGTACGTAATTGCAAATTTATATGTCCTAGACAAGAAAGGCGGAATATTTCTTTTCTTTCCTTTTATTTCTCTCTACCCGCTTAAATATAATTATTAAGCCATTAATCACTGTCACGTCAGTTTGCGAAGTGAATAGGACAGTGTAGTAGCTGGTTTAATTTGCTGTAATTTACGAATTAAATTTAATTAAAGTTTATGAGAAATAAAAATATGGATATTCCTGAAAGGATTCCAGTCAAAAAGGAATTAATTAAAATCATCAAAAGGGGGAATTTTTAAAATTAATAAGTAATTGATACTTTTTGCACTAGGCGCGGCCATACTTTTTTGCAATTACCCCCATATTATTGTATCTTTAACCCTATCGAAATGGTTTGGGGTACCTTAAAAAAAAGTTTACGAAAAAATAATCAGTCACCAACATTAAGCGCAGCTGTCCTTGATAATATTTGGCAGGTAATTAGCGACATGAGTAGCGATGTATGGAAAAATTGCGAAGCTCATGTTATAAAAGTAGGAAAGGAATATCCTGTTTTATCGCCTATAGCGCCAATAGTGATCCAACCTGGAAACGATTCTACTTCTGAATATTCTGATGATTCCAGCAAATACATTCACACAAGAACTTACTTAGCAAGGAGTCGTTAAGCTAGACGCTGCCATACCTAGTTTAAGTAGCTAGGAAACAAAAAAAGCATACAAAAAGCCTACAAAAAAATATACCTACAACACACCACTGCACCAATACACACACCTACACTAACACAAGTAAGTTCTTAGCTAGTAACAATCTACACTCTACAAAGCTTACTTCTGCCCAAACCAGTGCTGTTGGTTCTCTCCCAGAAACAGTGTGGTCCCCATTGCGGAAATGCGTGGACACACAACAATCTCAGCTGGGCACAGACAACACAACATCGCAAACACAAACACCAACACAGTAAGCAACAGCTTCCTACTGCTCAGACAATCTGAGCACAAACATCGCAAACACCAACACAAACACTAACACAGTAAGCTTATTACTTAGCTAGAGTAGTTATACGACAGCTTCAGTACACCGAGTACCCAAAGCGTTGGCGAGTAATACGCAAAGCACGCATTAGGCGTGCAGAGCCGAAATACCGAACCGAGTGGTCTGAAGGTTTGGTCGCAGGAAGACGGTGAGTTTAGTTGGTAGGCGGCCCGCCTCCCACAGGGGGTTGAATCCGGCACTCCTCTGTTAGTATCGCCACAGGGAGTCAGTCTTTTGAAGATTCTCATCGAAAAAAAAGCAATTAAATTGTCACTGCATTTTGAATCAATAATGTTTGTTTAAAACGTGTTACGTATTAAAGTTGCTTTATTTATAATATTATTATCATATTAACAAATTAAAACAATACCCTACTCATTTTAATTATTTGTTTGGGACGCCTATGATTAGGAGTTTCATATATTTTTATGTCATTAAATTGACCTGAGAAACACTATACCTGAAAAAATATAGTTTGGAAGTCACTGGCGCACGTACTAAAAAATAGAGGGAGTCAGAGGGTCCTGGACCCTCTCCATTATTTTGAATATTTGACAATTGCTTTTTGCATTGGCTTCTCTCAAAAGATGCAACTCTTAATGCTAAAGCAATGTACCAAATTTGAAATTAATATCTTATTGAATACTCGAATTATTCAAAAAAATCAGTTTTTAATTTCAAACTTTGATATCGAACATAAGGGTCAAAAATGAAAAATGGCATTATAAAGGTTTATTTTTGCCCCAGGAATATATGGTTAACGGATTGACCTCCTTTTTTCGGACACCCTGTATATATTTTTAAAAATTATGAACTTTATCTAACGAATATACCTAAAGACAAAATCAATGTTAAGGACAATCCCTACCATTATTGGTGCACTTTACTATAGATTTACGTTATCTTATAACCACGCATGTGACATTTAGAACAAGTAGGTAATTTATCCCATCATAACTGTCGCTTGAGCCAACTTTCAATGAAAATATCACAAAAATCTTCTATCTTGGACGTGCAGCGGTAATTGTTTTTGAAACATTGCGTCAATTCGAATAAAGGAAATGTCGTATTCGTGATATATCTGTCGATGGTTAGCCGCTGGGTTTTAAATACAAATTGGTAGAATATATAACGAGAATAATCCTATACAACTAGTTTGTTGACGTTTGGAAATGCGGGATATTAAAAAAGTCTGAAATATTACAAATATTTTAAAATTTACTGAATATGATTTATTGAAAATTGGCAAATCCATACAGGGTGCCCCACCGAGAACCACTTCGATCTATGACTTGCATTTTTTAAAAACTCTTTACTTTGCATAACATACTGCGAATCGTTATCTAAATCCAAAATTAGTTTTTTTTTTAATGGCTTCGAAATACTCTGCGTAGAATATTGCGGACTTAATCCATGTTCCAATCCATCCATTGCTGCAACCAAAGCGTTGCATAAGTCTTCTTGAAAAATTTCCTTTTCAGATTTCGATTCTTCTCCAACATTTTGAAATGCGTTTATTGCACTCAGCTGAAGTGGCTCAGATTTCATTTTCTGTAACTTTGACTTACTTTGTGTTTTCAAATGTTGATCGATTTGGAACTTCTTTTCACAAACAATAATTTTTGTACAAGCTTTACAGAATACTTTTTTTTATCACTTAACTCTAACTCTGGGAAACTTTTAATCCACGAAGACCTTTTCGCCACCTGAACACAAATTTGAAATTACTAGGTCACACTGAAAATACTAAAATCCTTCGAAAAACTAAAACAGAAGTATTTATTATAAATCGATAAAAATACAGTTTGTTAAGTAGGTAATAATAACGCGTTATTAAGTGACAATAAACAACCCCTAACAATATACCTGCAAACCCCGGAAAACCAAAATAAATACCTTGTGTATAACCAAAATGTAAATATAATTATAATAATCTTCAGATTAGAAAATCCCTGAAATAAGTATCGAACAGGTCAAAATTTGCGAGAGCCGACCGATTACACTGTTTCGCTGCCAGACTTTGGAAGGGGCTTTTTTATGCTCATTCCGGATAGGGAAGAGTAGGAAGGCAATTGAGTAACAATGGAGGCGGATCACTCGATCTTCACAGACGGTTCAAAAATGGACGTCGGGGTGGGAGCTGGTACCTTCTCCGAGAGCATGCTAATACAGAGGTCATATAGACTCCCTGACTACTGCAGCATTTTCCAGGAAGAAATTTTTGCAGTGGATAAAGCAGTCAACACCCTGCGGGATCACCCTGGCTTGAAAGCAGCTGCATTTATAGCAATCTATATAGACAGTCAAGCAGCCATAAAGGCAATTTGCTCCAGCAGCCCTAAGTCAAAATTAGAAAGGCGCTGTCGTAAAAAAATCTGCACACTTGGTGCTCAACATCAAATCACCCTGTGTTGGGTTCCTGGACACAGCAAAATACATGGTAACGAGACTGCTGATGCGCTCGCCAGAGAGGGCGCAAGCATGTCTGCCGAACTAGCAGATAATACTGTAGCTAGACCACTGGGATCAGTCAAAGAGGATATAGATCGGATAGCGAAACAACTTGCACAAAGCAGATGGACAGGGCTGGCACCTTGTAGCATCTCCAGGCAATTGTGGCCCCTACTTGACGGCAGGAAAACCGCAGTGCTACTACAATACAGTCGGAAGGACCTAAGAAACATCACTGCCGTAGTCACCGGACATTGCCCGTTCGGTAGACACGCTGAACGTATGCAAATACCAACTAACGACTTCTGTAGAAGTTGCAGAGATGAAGAAGAGGAGGAAAGTATTCAGCATTTCTGGTGTGAATGCCCCGGCCTCGCTAGAAAAAGGTTCAATGCCCTGGACGAACCATTCTTTAATGATCTGGAGGAAGTGAGCAGCCTGCAAGTGGGTCGACTCACGTAGTTTATTAACAGCAGTGGCTGGTTTGAATGAGCTGTCAAGATTCTTCTACGATCTACGTCACGTCGCGTTAACCATAAGGAAGCTGATGCGGATAGGTTCCGCGGAACACGTGTGGTACCACAACGGTCCTACAGGACTACGTGTGACTGTTTGGTCAATGCCAGAGGTCTGCCACTCTAACCTAACCTTACCTAAGTACCGAACTGGACATTAAACCTTTAACGTTTTAACTTTTTTGATAAAATCGAAAACATAAAAATATGCTCTTAAAATAATAATTTATGAAGAATATGCATTTTCTTATAAAATTGACAATATTAGATATGTATTCCGCCCTTTAGTGATGAAATAGTTAAATTTTAAACAATCCTTAAAATACTACTTTTAATGTACAGGGTGGCGCACCGAAAACTTTCCACCCAGGTTTATTTTCTTGTTAATAAATAAATCAAAATTCGCTCGAACACGGGAACCTTAGTTCTCAGGGGGACATATTTTCTTGCTATTTTCATCCCCCCTGCTGGAACCCCCACGATGGGGTGGCTTCCACCCTTAAAATCTTAAATGGAAAGGGGGGTCGAGTGACACCTTATTTTAAAGGGAATTGAATTGCCTTTCAAACGCGACCTTGCACGTTTAAATCGAGTGAATAGTTACTGAGAAATAGGGCTAAACAAAAAAAATAAAAAGTAATAAAATTTGTTACCGCTTGTATCAATCAAGTAAATGTTGAAAATGTCCACCTACAACCTCGAATTCGGTTGGGTTGCATAAATTTTAGACTTTAAATGTCCCCACAAAAAAAAGTCCAGTGGAGTCAAATCAGGCGATCTTGCAGGCCATTCAATAGGACCTCTTCTTCCAATCCATTTTCAAGGAAAATTTTCATCCAGAAACTGTCGAACATCGAACGCATAATGCGGGGGTGCTCCGTCTTGCTGAAAGTAAATATTTTCGGGCCGATAACGGTCATTTTATTCTATGGCATTCGTTAAAGCAGGGTTAATAGTGGTTTCTAACAGGTTCAGGTAAATTTCACCTGTTAAATTTCCAGGTATAAAATACGGCCCAATAATACGGTCCCCAAAAATTCCAGCCCACACATTTAATTTTTCGGGATGTTGAGTATGCACATGCACTTCTCTAAAAATTCTAGGGTTGGAATCCGACCAATATCTGCAATTTTGTCGATTGACAGTACCGTGAAGAAAAAAAGTGCATTCATCGGAGAAACAAATGTTGAAAATAAATTGTGGATTGCGAATGATCATTTCACTAATTAATTCGCAAAATTGCAAACGGCGATCGTCATCGTCTTCATTAAGTTCATGAACCAGTTTTATTTTATAGGGATGAAACTTATGCGTTTTTAAAGTACGCTGAAGCGTTCTACGCGAAACACCCGAAACATCTGACACTTTCCTCGTGCTAAGTGTGGGATCGATGGCAATATGACCCAAAAATGCAACTTCTACAGCTTCATTTCTTACAGGATTTTCAACAATCCTTTTTTTGTTCATCACTGATCCTGTTTCACGGAATTTTGCCACAATTGTAGCACGTAAGTATGAGACAAGTGTGCACTTAGATGCAATGCACTATAAGACAGGGCGGCAGATCGAGCACAATCGTTACTTCAAAAAAAAAGTTAAATAATTTTAACAATTCCTTGAAGAGTATACGTCATTTTAATCAATTATTGAACATACTGATATGTAAGGCAAAATGAATTTTTATTTTTATTATGAATTTGATCGATGCCAAAAACAAACTGAGTTTTTTCAATTGAACAAGTAAAATTCCAAATCCCTTTTGTTAAGGTTCTATCCTTTTTTTGCGTATTTTATAGCATTTAATTTGTTTACACTTAAGCACACATTTTTTTATCATTTAATTTCTCGAAAGGTACTCAACCAAATTCAGGGCCGTAGCCAGTGGTTTTGAGCTAATTAAATTCCTTTTGAAATAAGCTATAGCTCGACCTTCCTTTTCATTTAAGATTTTAAGGGTGAAAATCACCCCATATGCTCCATAATGTTAGCGAACATTTTGGACAGTGCCTTTACAATTGCATGGAGGTTGTAGGTGGACATTTTCAACATTTACTTGATTGATACAAGCGGTAACAAATTTTATTACTTTTTATTTTTTTTGTTTAGCCCTATTTCTCAGTAACTATTCACTCGATTTAAACGTGCAAGGTCGCGTTTGAAAGGCAATTCAATTTCCTTTAAAATAAAGTGTCACTCGACACCCCTTTCCATTTAAGATTTTAAGGGTGGAAGCCACCCCGTCGTGGGGGTTCCAGCAGGGGGGATGAAAATAGCAAGAAAATATGTCCCCCTGAGAACTAAGGTTCCCGTGTTCAAGCGAATTTTGATTTATATATTAATAAGAAAATAAACCTAGGTGGAAATTTTTCGGTGCGCCACCCTGTATTATATTAAACACGTCTTCAGAAAAAAGCTAAGAAAATGGTTGCATTTCTCCTAGACTTCTTCCGTATTTATAATAGCTATATTATAAGCTAATAATGTTTTTATAGAACATTGCATTAATGATTCTTTGGTGAATACATGCTGCATTACCATATAAAGAGCGATTAATTTTTTAATTGGTCAACTATTAAAATTAAATCTCACGTGCTCGCGTCCAGAATAAGACATTACATCGAATGTGGGCATGGAGAACACAACGTATATGCGAAGTAAACACAAGAAAACAACGCAGCGATAACAGCGTTTCCACATGATTGCACTAGCGATTTATCTTAACGCGGTATTTTAGACATGATGTATTGTCTATTGCTGGCCGTCATTACAAAATCCACTGGTATTTAGGTCGGTATACATGCAAACGATCGCCTTAATCCGGGCCGAAGAGTCAAGGGTATTGGTACAAAATCATGTAAAGAAGGTACAAGTTTAAAAAATTAAAATGAACTAACATTTTTTCATTTCTTACTGGGAAAACTTGGGGTATAGTGTTTAATATTACTTAAGAATAATGAAGTCTATACATTTTGAAACGGTCTAACATGTCTGTAACGCTTCTCTTATGGAAAAGGAGTCGGTGTCTTATGGTAGGTATATCCTACAATGTTTATTTTAGTGTTCTCTTATTCTGTCAATAAAACATTTTCAATTTTGCACCCGTATAAGACAAACCTTAACAGGAACGATTTGTTTGTTTTCTTCTCTTACTTCCATTGTTTATAATTATCTTTCTTGTTTGAATATTTATTTGTAGTAACACAATGGAAACAGTAGGTGTCAGTATTATCCCTGTTGGTCATAATATCACGTTTTCATCTTTTATTGTATTTCATAAATGATAAGACAATATAATTATCTGTTCTCACAGGATTTGTTGGGGTTTGCCCATGGACGATTCTCAGGTCTATGGGTTTTCACTAAGTAGATGTAAGATAGTCAATCAGGTGACAGATATTTGGAATTTTTGCAAGAAATTTTACTGCCAGAACTGATTGAGTCATACCCCACCGGAAATAATAACTTGGACGAAAGAATTTTTTTCCAGCAGGATGGGGCGCCTCCGCACTATGCGGCTAACGTGCAGAATTACCTGAATACCGCCTTTTCCTGGCAGATGGATTGGACGACGGGGAGCTATTGAATGGCCAGCAAGGTCGCCTGATTTAACACCCTTAGATTTTTATTTATGGGGTAATTTGAAACGTAAAGTGTATGTTATTAAACCTATAAATATTGAAGATCTAATTTATTCCAGTAGTTAAATTACCGCCTGTAGCCCACAGCTGAGAATTCTGACAACATTGCCGATATCATTGTTAATTTCTGCATGCCTAGAAACCTCAGATAGTAAATTTTGTAAACGCAACTTTAACGGTTCTAAAGGTAGATAAGCGTTCCGGTTCTTTTTAATGGAACTACAGTGTTGCCATAGCTCAGCAACTAGTGAAGATAGAATTTTGTAAATTTGGGATCTTACTAAATTTGACACGCCCAATTTACTACAATAAAAATAAATTGGGCATTCTATTTAAAATAACAAAATTACTACGTGTAGCGCAAAGCTGGAAAATCTGGCAACTGCGCCGACATCATAATCCAATTCCGCAAACACCCCTACATACCAAATTTTGTAGGCGTAACTTTAGAGGTTTTGATAATATCGAATTTATTCCAGTTAAAGTCTCTACCCTATATATATCACATGTTTTACTTCATCTACCAAAAGCCTGTGTCTATTTAACAAGAAAAATATTCACTAGTAACACAAGAGGTTAAATTATTTCCGGAAATTTATTCGAGCTCATAAATAATTTGAAAATTATCCCGAGTCGAAGACTAGTTGCCATGGTGACATGTCAAAAAAAAACATCTTAATTGGTTAAAAAATACTGGTGTGGAGATTTTAAATTAATTCAGTCCATGTCTCAGTTTCTCGAAAATAATACCATACATTAACTTCTTACGAAATACCGAGTGCAAGAAAATGTTTAAAAAAATTATTCAAAGGTTTATGAACGACGGCTTTCCTAAAAAAAACGGTAACATTTGACCTATACGCCCACAACACACCGGTACTTACATTACATCAGTTAGTTTAGTACATCTATTTGACTTGTGTAAGTACTACATTATGTACGGGCAATAGGTAAAAGAATACTACTTAATGGCTTGTCTATTTTTGCTGGTTATAAAAATATTCTGTTCGCTTTTATAAGAATTTTTATAAATGTCGAGTTGAGTTAAGTTCATTAATCCATTATTGCCGTGAATTTGGACATATTTTACGTATCTGGCAGTTGATATAAATAAACCAGAAGTAGTTAAAGGTTTAACTACCGTAAAAATGGCGGATTTGCGAATAGTAAATAGTTTTTGGAATGCCAAATTACTCTAAATTATTTTGCATCTGCAAGTCCGCAATATTTGCAGATCTGCAAGGTTCCAGATCTGCAAAAATCTGAAATTCTATACTTACGTAGGTACTTACTGAAAATATGAATTACCCGGTATTTTACCTCTATTTGGGCATAATAAAACCATACAATGATCTTTTCTAGTCATTATATCAGAGTCACTAAAGGCACAAACAAAAATTCACTAATCTAGACGCAAAGTAGGAATCCATTGGGATTTAACACGCACAATCCACAATAGCAACTAAAAACAAGAAATCATATGTGTAAAGTTATCAACGTTAATCAGAAACGTTTATGAAGCAACGACATTTTTTTTGGGTTTTGTGTCAATTCCGCCTCTAGTGTTTGTAAACGAATTTTAATTTTTTTAGTTGCGAAGATTGAAGTTCTACTATTTGCACTTATTTTCGTTAGGAAACTACCCCATAGGGGTAAATCACGTGCTATATGCGAATTTCCAAAAGCCTGGAGAAAGAAGTTACAGGATAAAAACAACGAAAAGTAACGTTTGTAAATGAATTTTAATTTTTTTTGTGGCGATGATTGAAATTCTACTATTTGAATTTATTGTCGTTAGTAAACTACCCCATGGGGGTAAATTACGTGCTATATGCGAATTTCCAAAAGCCTGAAGAAAGAAGTTACAGGATAAAAACATCGAAAAGTAACGTTTGTAAATGAATTTTAATTTTTTTTGTGGCGTAGATTGAAATTCTACTATTTGAATTTATCGTCGTTAGTAAACTACCCCATGGGGGTAAATTACATGCTATATACGAATTTCCAAAAACCCGGAGAAAGAAGTTACAGGATAAAAACATCGAAAAGTAACGTTTGTAAACGAATTTTAATTTCTTTAGTGGCGAAGATTGAAATTCTACTATTTGGATTTATTGCCGTTAGTAAACTACCCCATGGGGGTAAATTACGTGCTATATACGAATTTTCAAAAACCCGGAGGAATAAGTTACAGGATAAAAACTTCGAAAAGTAACGTTTGTAAACGAATTTTAATTTTTTTAGTGGCGAAGATTGGAATTCTACTATTGGATTTATTGTCGTTAGTAAACTATCACATGGGGGTAAATTACGTGCTATAAACGAATTTCCAAAAACCCGGAGAAAGAAGTTACAGGATAAAAACATCAAAAAGTAACGTTTGTAAACTAATTTTTTAAATTTTTTTAGAGGCGAAGATGGAAATTCTACTATTTGGATTTATTGTCGTTAGTAAACTACCCCATGGGGATAAATTACGTGCTATATGCGAATTTCCGAAAACCCGGAAAAAGAAATTACAGGATAAAAACTTCGAAAAGTAACGTTTGTAAACGAATTATCAATTTTTTTAGTGGCGAAGATTAAAATTCTACTATTTGGATTTATTGTCGTTAGTAAACTATACTATGGGGGTAAATTACGTGATATATACGAGTTGTCAAAAACTCGGCGAAAGAAGTTACTGGATAAAAACTTCGAAAAGTAACGTTTGTAAACGAATTAAATTTTTTTTAGTGGCGAAGATTAAAATTCTACTATTTGGATTTATTGTCGTTAGTAAACTACCCCATGGGGGTAAATTACGTGCTATATGCGAATTTCCGAAAACCCGGAGAAGTTACAGGATAAAAACTTCGAAAAGTAACGTTTGTAAACGAATTATCAATTTTTTTAGTGGCGAAGATTAAAATTCTACTATTTGGATTTATTGTCGTTAGTAAACTATACTATGGGGGTAAATTACGTGATATATACGAGTTGTCAAAAACTCGGAGAAAGAAGTTACTGGATAAAAACTTCGAAAAGTAACGTTTGTAAACGAATTAATTTTTTTTTAGTGGCGAAGATTAAAATTCTACTATTTGGATTTATTGTCGTTAGTAAACTACCCCATGGGGGTAAATTACGTGCTATATGCGAATTTCCGAAAACCCGGAGAAGAAGTTAAAGGATAAAAACTTCGAAAAGTAACGTTTGTAAACGAATTATCAATTTTTTTAGTGGCGAAGATTAAAATTCCACTATTTGGATTTATTGTCGTTAGTAAACTATACTATGGGGGTAAATTACGTGATATATACGAGTTGTCAAAAACTCGGAGAAAGAAGTTACTGGATAAAAACTTCGAAAAGTAACGTTTGTAAACGAATTAATTTTTTTTTAGTGGCGAAGATTAAAATTCTACTATTTGGATTTATTGTCGTTAGTAAACTACCCCATGGGGGTAAATTACGTGCTATATGCAAATTTCCGAAAACCCGGAGAAGAAGTTACAGGATAAAAACGTCGAAAAGTAACGTTTGTAAACGAATTATCAATTTTTTTAGTGGCGAAGATTAAAATTCTACTATTTGGATTTATTGTCGTTAGTAAACTATACTATGGGGGTAAATTACGTGATATATACGAGTTGTCAAAAACTCGGAGAAAGAAGTTACTGGATAAAAACTTCGAAAAGTAACGTTTGTAAACGAATTATCAATTTTTTTAGTGGCGAAGATTAAAATTCTACTATTTGGATTTATTGTCGTTAGTAAACTACCCCATGGGGGTAAATTACGTGCTATATGCGAATTTCCGAAAACCCGGAGAAGAAGTTACAGGATAAAAACTTCGAAAAGTAACGTTTGTAAACGAATTAATTTTTTTTTAGTGGCGAAGATTAAAATTCTACTATTTGGATTTATTGTCGTTAGTAAACTACCCCATGGGGGTAAATTACGTGCTATATGCGAATTTCCGAAAACCCGGAGAAGAAGTTACAGGATAAAAACTTCGAAAAGTAACGTTTGTAAACGAATTATCAATTTTTTTAGTGGCGAAGATTAAAATTCTACTATTTGGATTTATTGTCGTTAGTAAACTATACTATGGGGGTAAATTACGTGATATATACGAGTTGTCAAAAACTCGGAGAAAGAAGTTACTGGATAAAAACTTCGAAAAGTAACGTTTGTAAACGAATTAAATTTTTTTTAGTGGCGAAGATTAAAATTCTACTATTTGGATTTATTGTCGTTAGTAAACTACCCCATGGGGGTAAATTACGTGCTATATGCGAATTTCCGAAAACCCGGAGAAGAAGTTACAGGATAAAAACGTCGAAAAGTAACGTTTGTAAACGAATTATCAATTTTTTTAGTGGCGAAGATTAAAATTCTACTATTTGGATTTATTGTCGTTAGTAAACTATACTATGGGGGTAAATTACGTGATATATACGAGTTGTCAAAAACTCGGAGAAAGAAGTTACTGGATAAAAACTTCGAAAAGTAACGTTTGTAAACGAATTATCAATTTTTTTAGTGGCGAAGATTAAAATTCTACTATTTGGATTTATTGTCGTTAGTAAACTACCCCATGGGGGTAAATTACGTGCTATATGCGAATTTCCGAAAACCCGGAGAAGAAGTTACAGGATAAAAACTTCGAAAAGTAACGTTTGTAAACGAATTATCAATTTTTTTAGTGGCGAAGATTAAAATTCTACTATTTGGATTTATTGTCGTTAGTAAACTATACTATGGGGGTAAATTACGTGATATATACGAGTTGTCAAAAACTCGGAGAAAGAAGTTACTGGATAAAAACTTCGAAAAGTAACGTTTGTAAACGAATTATCAATTTTTTTAGTGGCGAAGATTAAAATTCTACTATTTGGATTTATTGTCGTTAGTAAACTATACTATGGGGGTAAATTACGTGATATATACGAGTTGTCAAAAACTCGGAGAAAGAAGTTACTAGATAAAAACTTCGAAAAGTAACGTTTGTAAACGAATTTTAATTTTTTTAGTGGCGAAGATTGGAATTCTACTATTGGATTTATTGTCGTTAGTAAACTACCACATGGGGGTAAATTACGTGCTATAAACGAATTTCCAAAAACCCGGAGAAAGAAGTTACAGGATATAAACTTCGAAAAGTAACGTTTGTAAGCGAATTAAAATTTTTTTAGATTTTTATAAATGACAAGGAATGAAAATTAGGAATATTAATAAAATTACTGGTTTCAAGTATTTCTAATTACTTCGTCTTCATGTCTTATTCGTACTTTAAACTCCTCAACACAAACACAAAAAATTATCGATATCGTCATATTTTTTATTTGGAACACTAATATCAATCTTTTTTTTTATGAAAAAAAACCACAACTTAAAACCTTGATACCAATCTAAGCATTTTTTCCAAAAAAAACTTTTTAAAAACTGTATTCCACGTTACAAACTTACACTTTAAAAATATAATCCCCTATTTACTTTTGAAATTCTGTTACCTGATAAGCAAGAAATAATTTGATAAATAAAATATTGCATTAGGTATTGATCACTAATAAAAGTACCATATACATCCTAATAAAATTTGTGTACGAAGATTCCCATAAAGGTTTCCAACATTTTTCTTACAAGCAAGATTACCAACGAAAAACAGCATGTTCGTAATAAAAGCCTAACTACCTACACTAAGTGTACGATAAAACAGCAGGTGATTCGTGCTTTACTACAGATACCAAATTAATGTAAAAGCTATAAAATATATATCTTAAAAACATAAATAGCGTTTAAGTCCCACTTCCGCGTGTTAAAGTAAAACGTTTAGTTGCTGAAACAACAATAGTAAGAACGTTGACATCTGTCTACTAATATAAGCCTGGTAAAAAGTTTTGAAATGCAATTTTTTAATAAAAGCTTAAATGTATATTGCCTGATGAAATCACGAGCCCCCACGGCGAGGGATATTTTCTGGCAATATGCTTGATTGCTTTTATTTAAAAAAATTGGCGGCGACCTAAATTTTTTGTAAATTTGGTATGCTTGAGTTATACTTTAACAGAGAATTAATACCCGAATAAAAAATAATACAACTAAAAATTAAATTGCAAATTTTTACATTATGACAATGACAGTTAAATTATCCATTATCAATTTGTTTGTCATTGTGATTATAAATTTGACCGGTTAAGGTAGCAAATTTCCAGTGTAATTAGTAGATATTTCCACTTACCATCTCCATAGAGCATAAAGTATTATCCGGAATTTTAATTTACGCTCGCTGGAGATTCGGTACAAAAATTTTATGGCAAAACTATTTGAAAATATAATTAAATTGGTGACATACTCATGCAAGCAAAATCATAGTAGGCAAGGGCGTCCATAGGGGGGGTCAAAACGGGCACTTGCCCCCCCCCCCCCCCCCTAGGCGCCCACATTACTATTTTATTTCATAATTCAGTATACATATTGAATAGTACAGTGGTTAGTTAGTAGACCAACAAATCACTAAACGGAAAAATTACATAATAAAAACATATCAATAAATTAATATATTAGGCATAAGTTAAATAAATAGTCTTATACAGTGTCACCAGTAAAGTCCGCATCATATGGGATTTTTTTAATTATTATCTTTATTCAAAATTTGACTTTGGCATCAAGTTCTGCATCGATCGAGATGAAAATTAGGCAAATAAATAGTAGTCACGTGATTCGCATTATCTGTCAAAATTTAATTTTTTTTTTAAAAATAATTCAAAAGTGGGGTTATTTCTGAAAATATCGAAAAAAGTTATAATTTTTTTTAAATGCAATTTCTAGCCCACATGCAAAATTTCAGCTGGATAAGATAATTTTGATTTTTTACCTATATTTTGTAAATTGCGCCACTTTTGCAAAATAAGACTCAACGCAACCTATACATAAATTTTCTTAGTTTTGACAATGCTTTATTTCAGATACATTTTCTTTAAACTAGCGTCATATTAAATGTGTGTTTTTCTACAAAATCAAAATTGGGCTATTAAAATTTGTTCGCATGTGATGCAAAGTTCATTTGTTTTTGACCCTGTATAAGGCAACTTTATAAAATACATAGTTTGTGACTGAAAGTAAAAAAATAAAAAATAAAATAAAGAGATTTTAAATTAAATCGTTGAAAATAGATAAACTTTCCGTTGGGTTAAGCAAAAATTTATTTTCCACTTAATGAACACTTTACTGATGACACTGTGTTCTTTTTTGTCTTAATATTAAGGTGTATTACTTTCAGACACAAACTATGTTTTCAAAAATACTTATTTTATGAAGTTACCTTATACAGGGTCAATAACAAATGAACTTTGCATCATATGCGACCAAATTTTAATAGCCCAAATTTGATTTCGTAGAAAAACACACATTTAATATAAAGCTACTTTAAAAAAAAAATATATCTGAAATAAAGCATTTACAAAACTAAGAAGTTTTATATAGGTTAAGTTGAGAGTTATTTTGCAAAAGTGGTGCAATTTACAAAATATGGGTAAAAAATAAAAATTATCTTATCCAGCTGAAATTTTGCATGTGGGCTAGAAACTGCATTTAAAAAAACTTTTCCCTATAACTTTTTTTTGATATTTTCAGAAATAACCCCGCTTTTGAATTATTTTTTGAAAAAAATTAAAATTTGACAGATAATGCGAATCACGTGACTACTATTTTTTTGCTTAATTTTCATCTCGATCGAAGCAGAACTTGATGCCAAAGTCAAATTTCGAATAAAAATCCCATATGATGCGGACTTTACTGGTGGTGATACTGTATATAAAAAGTATTGTTTAAGTTTCCCCCCCCCCCCTGAAAAACGCTCTATGGACGCCCTTGATAGTAGGCTGTTGCTAGTGTTGCTTAGGAATGATGAACTAAGATAGCCATGATTAAAGAAAACACATTCAATATAATTTCCAAAATGTAACATTATAAAAAGTAATAAACATAGTTTTACTGCCAATTTTTTAAATTTCCCTGTGCTTCAGTAAAACAAGGTTTAATTAATAATCTAAAATAAATTTTGTTCTTTATACGTTCCATCATTTTATACTACTAGAAATAAGGGAAAATATTAAAAGAATTAAATAATAACCCCTACAAAATCAATGAAAAATTTACGCCTTATAACAACCCAATCGCCACTGTCTTTATTACAGCTGTCAAGCCATGGAGATATCCACTTATTAATCTTATAGCTAGGGTGATTTCCGAAAAAAATTAGTTGTTGTCATGACAACATGTTAAAATACAAATGTCTAATTATCTAAAAATGACAGGTAGAAAATTTTCACTTATAATCTCCCTAGCAGAAAAATTCTGCTGCATGGGAGATTCGGTAAGAAAATTTCATAATTTGTAATTTATCAAATATTTCCTCACTGGCACCATATAAAATGAAACAACAATAAACAAAATATGGTAATATAATAGTATTAAATACAGTTTTTTTAAAAAACAAACTTAAATTAGAACTGCTTCTTTTAAAATAACCTACTTTTCCGACACTCTTCGATATTATACTTTTAAAATAATTAAAAAATTTCAATTTTGAATCAATGATTATCCCTAAATATTTAAAACTGTTTACTAATTCCAATTTTTCACCATCAATTACAACATTTATATTTTGACAATTTAAATTATTACCCATAGCCATACATTTAGTTTTTGAAATATTTAATTTTAATTTATTTACTTTTAGCCAATTTAACCCTTAACCACCGTGGTGCGGTCACCATGACCGCAGCGGATTTTCATTCCTTTATATCTTATCCCAACTTTAATAGAACGGATTCATATTTTCAGTACCTTCAAGTGGCTGCATCGCCAGTTTGTCTCATAGTTTTGGTGGTGACAGTTGCGTTGGCATTCAATAAAAATAAGGATAAAATTAGGAGCGGTCACAGGGACCGCACTACGGTATCTGTGTTAGTAATAATTAGGTTGTGCTCCTTACATGACCATTTATTTTTTTGCGATTTTCTGACTTATTTGTGTTTTTATTGACGTTTAACTATGAGTCAGAATCCTAGCACTTCCAAAAGAGTTCGGTTTGGTGATCCAGACTTTAAAAGTACTTTGCTACAGTGGGAAGAATAAGAGGCGGGAGATCCCCCTCCAACGAAGCGGAAATTTTAGAGGGAAAGCTGAAAAAACGAAAAACTTGTAAGACTTGCCCATCAAGACTTGGAAGAAAGACATTTTATTTGTTTAAAATGTGCCCCAAGCCTACTTGCTTGGAATGCGCATCTAAAATTTGCAAAAATTGTAGTCACAATATTTATATTATTTTGTCACTTGTAGTTTTTTACTTTTTGAGGGTATAACTCAAATTATTTTTTTTTTTTTTTTAAGATTAGTTTGTTTACTTTAAGAATTTAACAATACTTTTCCATAAAATATTGTGTTCTGAAAAAAAAATATTTTTTTTTGCGTTGATGTAAAAAGTTGAATAAAATATCCTATTTACTGTATTTTTGTCAGTTTATATTTTTTAAAACTAAATTATAATAAAATTTATAATAAGAGCTTTAGTTTAGGGTACACTTTATTCTATAAAAGTCGTTACAGCGAAAAAATTAATTTATTTAAAAAAATAATAATTCTTCAAGATTTGCGGTCACTCAGACCGCACTACGGTATTGACGTTACACTTTCAGCGCTACGGCGGTTAAGGGTTAATAATATATTTATCTGAGAATTTAGAGTATTTAGACCAGTGATTCCCAAAGTGGTCCAGGTGGACCCCCAGGGGTCCACGGAAGACTCGACGGGGGTCTACATTTTCGTGGCAAAAAAATGGGGGTTCACAATTCGTAAGCGGGGTCCACGAAAATTTATCTGGTTTCGATAGTGAAGAACTAAATTTTTTTGTTTTTATAGAAGTTACGTTACGTTATTAATGTTTATTTTTAATTATATTACGACTGTTATCATATTACAATGTAATGGAAACCTTACAATGTAATATGATAACAATAATAATTAATAGTGTAATAATTACATACAACACAAGAAAATTTACTATTTTTCTTTTTATTTTTACCATTCCGGGAGTTTTCTAAATTAAATAAGTGAGAATTGATTGGTTTCTTGTGCTGTAAGTAGATGCTAGAAAAGTAAAGTTGGATGTAATCACTTTTTTGATTGGCCAACTTTACTTTTGACATCCACTCATAGCACAATTAATTACCCAATTAATTCTCAGTTTTTTTTCGAAAACTGTTAATTCCTGGTTGGAACTCAGCCGCAACGTAAAATTTCCATAGTTAGATCTAATCTTCACATTTTTGTCGAGTTTTGGGAATATAGTAGAAATGTAGCTGCAGGGGGGTCCACCGGAACCAGCAAAATTGTTAAAGTGGTCTATGAGAAAAAAAAGTTTGGGAACCTCTGATTTAGACCATCAAAAATATTTAAAACATTAATGTAAATTAAGGTGTCATCAGCAAACATTTGTAACTTACACATTTTTAAAACTAAAGGCATATCGTTGATGTATAAAATAAATCATATTGGATCTAGTTTACTTCCTTGAGGAACTCCTATATTATTTATTTTTTTATTTGAATATGTTTTTGATATTTTTGTTTTTTGTGACCTGTTACTTAAATAATTTTTAAACCATTTATAAAAGTTTCCGCGAATACCATACTGATACAATTTACTCAATAATCTAGCCCTGTTAATTGTTTCGAATGCCCGCTTAAAATCCAAAAATACAGCTTTAACATTTTTCCCTTGATCAATGGTTCTCTTCCACGTCTCAATCACACATTGAATGGCTGTCTTTGACGAGTACCCCTAAAATTTTGTTGGCATCAATGAATTCTAATAACTATTTATATACGACTTCTTCCAATAATTTCTCAATATCCCATAAAACATTTACTGGCCTCATCTCATCCCATCTTTTAGTGTTTTTTACTTTTGGCACTGGTGTAATGTAAGAACATTTTAATTCATCAGGCATATTTCCATATTTTAAACAATAATTAATTAAATTTAATAATGGGTAACCAATGCTGCCAAATGTTTCTTTTGACACCAGCTTCTTATTCAATATTTCTCGATAGTTGTTATTTAAATTTAATTTTGAAATTACTAGTTTCAATTTATTTAATGATATTTCATTGCATTCTTCAAAAAAATCATTACTTCTATTTACTATTTGGCATAGTTCTCCATGTTCTGAATTTATTGACTGTTATTTATTCCTTGTCAATGACATATTCGGCACTTTACTGGATGCGTGCTTTACCGTGCGTCAACCTCCCGCACTCGGAGTGTAGTACCCTTTACACACTCTAAGCATGAGATTTTAAAGAATATGTCCACTAAATTGTCACACTTATAGTATTTTTTTATTGTTATGATTTTAATATTTAAATAATAGTTATTTATGGTACTAGTGTGTTCTGTCGAAAATAAGACACGCGAGAAAGATTTATACCACGAGGCCGTCAGGCTGAGTGGAATTAATTCTCAAGTGACTTAGGAAACATAACACACGAGTGGCATACAATGTTTTATCCAACAAGTGGAAGAAATCGTTTTTTATGAGATAATAATTAATAATCAAAATAATCAAAATAAAAATAATCAAAGCAACTTGCGTCTCAGTAGCCTATAAATGTCAGAATGACTTGACAGTGACTTTTTACATTTTGGTCAAAGTTGGTTGATTGTTTGGTTGCTACGGGCATGATACATTGTTAGCAATAAATTGCAGAAACGGGAAGCTTTTTTGAAGAAAAAAACCTATGGAAAATGGAGGAAACCAATGAAAATTACGTTCCGGATGATATCCTTACGGAAGCGGAAGAAGCAGCGATGCAGATTTTGCCAGAAAAGTCCCGAGATGCTTACGACAAGGAGTTCAAAATGTTTCACTCTTGGATGAATTCACGGAAGATAAAAGGTATCGATAAAAATGTTCTATTGGCTTATTTTTTTCATTTGCAAAAAAATTAGCCCCATCGTCGCTATGGACCAAATACTCGATGCCTCGCTCGACTATTCACCTTTATAAAAAAAATCGGCATTTCAAAATATGGCAAACTAATGAGCTTTTTAAAAAGCAAATCACAGGGATACAAACCAAAGAAGTCCAAGACATTAGAACGACCTGAAATATAGAAGTTTTTGTACGAATATAGATAAGACAAAGGAAAATATTTTACGTAGTTCTGCCAGACACTAAAACCAAGAAATCGAGAAGTTTCACCATACTTGAAGAATGATTTCCAGTCAACCCGATCAATTTGTTTAAAAAATACATGTCTTTGAGACCAAAGAATACTAGTTCTAGCCGCTTTTTTTTTTACAAAAATGGGAGGTGTACCAGACAGTGTGTGGGAATAAATACGTTGTCGTAGATACCTTTAAGAATTGCAATGTTTTTGAAATTGGAGGAACCAGCGCTCTACACCGGTCACCGCCTGATAAGGCCTTCGGCGACTCTTTTGACCAATGCAGGGGTTAACATGACTACATTAAAGCGTCACGGAGGATGGAAGTCCTCGACGGTAGCAGAAGGATAACTAGAAGAATCGGTGCATAACAAAATTCAAATTGCAGAAAAAATACAAGGTTCTAATGTGTCGGCGTCTTCTAGCACTATCAGCAGCAAAATGGGAGGTGTACCAGTCAGTGTGTGGGAATAAATACGTTGTCGAAGATACCTTTAAGAATTGCAATGTTTCTGAAATTGGAGGAACCAGCGCTCTACACCGGTCACCGCCTGATAAGGCCTTCGGCGACTCTTTTGACCAATGCAGGGGTTAACATGACTACATTGAAGCGTCACGGAGGATGGAAGTCCTCGACGGTAGCAGAAGGATAACTAGAAGAATCGGTGCATAACAAAATTCAAATTGCAGAAAAAATACAAGGTTCTAATGTGTCGGCGTCTTCTAGCACTATCAGCAGCTGTACCGATATGGGAGCGTCTGGTTTCAATGAACCAACGAATTTTACAATGATTTCAATTTCGAATAAACCGTTAGCGTTTTCCTTTAATTTCAATATCAATGTGAATTCTGCTTGTAATTGTAATATAAATAAATAGAATACTACTTTAAATATGAACGTGAGTTATTTGATAGTTTACTTTTCTAAAATGACATTGATAATGATAGTCATAACTGTCATGTGTTGGATAAAAATATATAGATTCTCTACTCTACACACTGTTCTACTTTATCAGCAATACGTATCCAAATGGCTTTGTAAAAATCGTACCAAGTGGTAATACGGTCATCGCTACGAAATTAGAAAATAATGTTGTCTTCTAACAAGCAATAAATAAATCAAATGGATCAATTGATCAAGATCGCGTCATTTAATTGGTCGGGGGCGATGGACCGACCGGCTGCTCTACATTCCGCACAGGTGCACGAGAGAAAGTGATCTCTGATCTTGCCCGCCGCTTGCCGCTTACGACCACTCTTCGTTTTGTACTTGCACTTTTTCTTTTAAGTATTGAGGTCATACTTGCCAAATTAAGAATTTTATACATAGTATTAGGAAGATACGCAGGACGTTTTTTAAATTCGCCGAATATCTTTAGTTCGTGATGAAAAAAAAGCATTTTATTTTTTACTTATAACATATAAGTAGTAGAAACGTAACATCTCATATCGACAGTGATTTCCCTGTTGTTTAAAGAGTAAATGTACATTGAATGTTTACGGAGATACCTGCCTTGGTAAAACTATCATTTGTAGTAAAACATAATACCGTGCGAGCAAAAAATATTTGCATCAAAGAGGGCTTGGATTAAAAAACGTGGGGCTTGGTTTAGATCACAATGACATGAGGACGATACATCTAACCAAATCTAAATTTTGTCAAATTCATGTTATGACATGATATGCCAAACTAATGAGTAATAAAATAAGTAGACAATTACAAATTTATTTTTGTTGTTTATAAAATTAACAAAGTAAGAATATAGGTACAGAAAGAAAAAGAAAAATAATTACATAAATTGCCAAAATTGGCCACCGCCATGCTCCAAGCATAAATTCATACGTCTCTTCATATTTTCGAAAGTGTTGACGAGCATCTCTGGAGAAATGTTACCACATTCTTGGATAATCCTTTTTTGTAATTGTTCTAAATTTGCAACAGGTGTTTTTAAAATAGTGTTCTTTAAATGAGGAAAAACGAAGTAATCCATAACCGTTAAACAAGGTGATCTAGGTGGGAATTCAATGTCTGATCGAAAACTGATCAATCTGTCGTTGAAAAAATTGCGTAAGTAGTTAATAGTTTCGGCGGCTGTATGGGCGGTTGCATCGTCCTGTTGAAAATATCCAAAACGTAGTTCGTCGTCAAGTAATTGCTCCACAAATGGATTTAAAATATTGTCTCTATAGCGCTGTGCTGTAACTGAGTCATGGAAAAAAATAGAACCAACAATTATTTTTCTTCGGAAAACAGCTAACCAGACACCAATTTTTTGAGGGTGCAATGTGGACTCTACAAAAAAATGGGGATTTTCACTACTCCACTTGCGTGTATTCTGAGAATTCACATAACCGGAGAGGTGGAACCAGGATTCATCCGAAAAAAATGTCAGGTCTAATAAATCATTTATTTCCAATAAATTTTGGGTAAACCATTGAGAGTAATTCATGCGTCTTTCGAAATCTGCGGCTTGTATTTCTTGGAATACTTGCACTTTATAAGGAAATAAATGAAGCTGCTTCTTAAGAATAGTCCTGCATGTTCCATAAGATCTTCCTACTTCTTGGAACAGGCGTCTTATGCAATTTGTTGGCGTATTTTGCATTATTTCACGAACGTTTGCAACAAGTTCGTCCGTTCTGCTCCTTTTTTGTGTTGAATAGAACCTGTTTCCCTAAAAACAACCACGGTTCTTTTCAGGCAATGATAAAAATCCCCAGCAATAAAAGCAACGTTAGGAAAATGTTCGTGAAAATCGTCCATGCACAAACCCGGATTGTATTGCCACTCACCATTTACTCTAACCCCGTTTCGAAAATACGCTTCAACCATGAATGTTTTGTGCTGTTCCGTAAAGCCCATTGTGTGAATTGTTCAAGAAATTGGAAAAATTAGCGATGAATCAAATTACTTGTAACGACTGTCAAAGATGACGGAATAACTAATTGATTGTTAATTCAGGTAGTTACTGACACCCAACAGGTATTAAGCTCTTTGGCTAAGCGTTACGTCCTTAGATGCAAGGCCCTCTTTGATGCAAATAATTTTTGCTCGCACGGTAGGAAATGTATTCTCAGATAACGCCAACGATGAACGCTCTGACAGAACAAGTACTGACGTGACGAGTAGTGATGACACATTATGAGATGGTAATGAAGGTCTAACTTTCAACTATGGAATATAGTTGACTAAATCTGCATTATAAAGCAAAAATTATTAACATTTCCTGAAGAACTACTTTCGAAATTCTACATCTTGGAATGTCTAAGGCCAGCCCGTGATGGATCCCTGGAAATCTTACATCTCATCAAAAACAATGCCAAGCTGATAGTTGTACGTAATTTTTAGAGCTCTATGAGGACAATCAGACAGATGTTGGCGATATGATTGTGACATGGGATGGAACGTTGGTCTATTTTTATGATTCCTAATTGAAGAAAGATTAGAAGTAGTGATATGTGAAAGGCCCAGTCCCCAAAAAAGTCAAGTAATTGGATGGGAAAATGATGGCGACAATTTTATTGGAACTTGGAACATAAAATAAGGCTAGGAAATGTTGGAAAAAGTGATGTGTTTTATGTCACGATATTGCATCTGTTTACAAGGCTTGCATTTCTGTATCTGCTCTAACGTCGCCTTGTAGACTTCGAAGACAGAAACCATCTAGCATACAGTCCTAGAGTGATGCCTAACGACTATTTTTAGTTCTCAACATGAAACCTACGGAAAAGGCATTTTGAAGACTAGATGTAATTATTGCAAGCTGACGCTGACATTTAAGGAACAAATCAGAAGTTATGAATACTGTAACAACATTTTACCTTTGGCGCAAATAGATTGTCTAAATTTTGCTATAGTTTACAATATTTCAATCTACTTTCCGCCAATAAAGTAATAACGTGTGTTACATGTTCGATGTGTTGGCTAATAGTAAATGTTCATATTAACATAAAATTAAGTTCACAGTTCACTTACACATTGTATATTTATAAAAGAAAAAGAAAATATAGTGGCATATCGGACAAGTGTGTAACTATTTTTTATATTGGAATACACAGGGATCCAAGTTTAATGGATACACTGGGGCGGGTAGACCACGACGGCCGTTTCGTCCTTATTAGGACTCGACGGGCAGCCATAACCCAAGCAATTCCAAGAAAGACGGAAAAATGCACTAAAAGCTTCCTTGCAAAACCAAGGCGGTCATCAGTGCACCGTAGCGCCATCCCACGGAATTCACTCTAGTATAAAAGATAGTTACACTGGTATAATCGAAAGGTAGACAACTAAATAAACCACGAAGTGCAACCACACTCCAGTATAGGGTAGGGAACGCTATTTGCGTTGTCTACCTTTCGATTATACCAGTGTAACTATCTTTTATATTGGAGTGAATTCCGTGGGATGGCGCTACGGTGCACTGATGACCGCCTTGGTTTTGCAAGGAAGCTTTTAGTGCATTTTTCCGTCATTCTTGGAATTGCTTGGGTTATGGCTGCCCGTCGAGTCCTAATAAGGACAAAACGGCCGTCGTGGTCTACGCGCCCCAGGGTATCCATTGAACTTGGATCCCTGTGTATTCCAATATAAAAAATAGTTACACACTTGTCCGATATGCCACCATATTTTCTTTTTCTTTTAATTATTTTCGCGGACACTATATCATCTTTTATTGTATATTTATGTAAATTATTTCTAATAATAAAATGAAAAATGCCAGTTTGAAGTAAACTAATACATGCCAAAGGACGATAACAATAAAACTGCAGAGTTTTCAGGAATAGTTATGCTTTTTCCTGAATCTACTATCAAACCTCCATAAAACTTTATCATGCGATTCAGAAATTAGCTATATCCCACATTCAAGTAAGTACTGCAAGTCGAAATCTTTTAGATTGTATCATTATACACAGTAGCATACTATTCTAATTCTCCTAATAAAGGTTGACATATCCTGTACAAACTCATAAATAAGATATTTAGCAATAGCGCTCATTCACGGTCTACCTTTACAATTACGTCGTATATCAAGTAATAACATCTACATCTGGATTTATTTGTATTACTAGACTGAGGAAAAAGCCTTCTATTCCTTATAAGAATTCACATAATCTTTATAGAACTGTTTAATACTATATGTGACAGCAACACGCTTTCCTACTATAAGACAACAAAAATTGCTAGACCGTTGTGTAGTGATGATATCACGGTAATTTAGCCAATAGAAAATAGATGTTAATGCTATTATAGAATGGTTTATAGCCATTATTGCTCTGAATACTCACAGTCATTATCAAGTTCTATTGGGGGTGTAATCTGGTTTTATACTTCTTAGTTCCGATTGGCAGTTGTAATGAAACTTGACAATAATCATAATAATATTTGAAGAAATAGACCATCCTTAAAGTGGAGTTGAAAGTATGCAAAAGAAAGAAAAACGTAAAGTCTTCCTCCACAAAATTTAATAGAATAAAAATTCTCTAGGGGTCTCTACATGTTTGGAACGTAGGAACGTTCATCATCAGGAGACAGAAAATGTATTTAGTGCTGATGGTTTTAGCAGAAGAGAAAATGGTGTAGAACCTTAATGAAGCTTTTATGGAATTAAACGTCTTTCGGAGGAGACCTAAAGCTGTCGGTCCCGGCCATCTCTGGTCGTTAAGTCACGCTAGAGGCGCTTGCGCGACCTGAAAACTCTAGCACCAGACTTGAGCACCACAAGTTACACGAACTTTACTTTTTTTATGGAATTAAAAATTTGATGTGTAGAAAAGACATAATATGAAGAAAATTGATAAAGCTTAAACCATACTGTGTATGTTAAAAAAGTTATTAAAGGGGGTCTAAACCAACCGAATAAACTGGGGAAAAAGAAAAAACCTTCCTAAAAAGAAGGTGTCGAAGATTATTTACAATTTTTTATAAAACTTTTTAAGTGTATGTCAGTAAGACATTAAAAGGATAAAATTGTCATAAAGATATCACAATCTGTAAAAAATAGAAATTTAAATTAAAATCAAAGAGTGAAGAAGTAAAAAAAATTTTGGAATATTTTTTTCAATAAAAAGTAAGTACTTATAAAATTACATTGCAAAAAGTGTTTTGTTAGGTACTGAGGATTAAAGCTCAGTAACCCCGCCAGTGGTTTATTTAAAACCAAAAATGTGCAATTTGTTTCATCAATTTTCTTCATATTATGTCTATTCTATACATCAATTTTTTAATTCCATAAAAGCTCCATTAAGGTTCTACACCATTTATTTTTCTCTTCTGCTAACACCATCAGCACTAAATACATTTTCTGTCTCCTGATAATGAACGTTTCTACGTGCGAAACATGTAAAGAACCTTAGAGAATTTTTATTTTATTAAATTTTATGGAGGAAGACTTTAGGTTTTTTCTTTCTTTCCCATAATATTATTTGCTTGCTACGGTTAATAAAGCATATTATACTTACCACTAAAAATCAGTACTGTAGTTCTCAAAAATTTAAATAGCTTCTAGTGTGATATTGTTCTTGTCGTTTAACATTACATATGATTATCTATTATGCAACATGGTTTACTGAGATTAAATTTCGCTTTTTAATCGAGCCAAAATTCGTCCATAGATTATAAAGTCCAATACTAATGATAGGTTGTGCGAAATAAGAATATTCTATTGTTTTATCTGACATGCAAACATTAAAAAAACTTAAAAACAATGAAACAGGTATTGGTACGATCAATAAAATTCAAATTCAGACAGGACAGCTAGAAGAGTTTTTAAAATTATGTGACCTGAGCAACAAATACGTTAAACTAAACGTCCACAACGTCTTGTAGATTATAGGTTCTAAGGGATACAATTCGTTTTTAGGGACGCTTTTCTGCTTTCTGAATTGTAGAGAAGGCACTTTCCTGGAAACAAAATTTGTCGCATTGAGAATATACAATTTATTTCTTAACAATATTGCTGTAATAAAAGTAGTTCATTATTTAACAAGACTGCTGCTAATGGAACTGATTACTACCAATAAAAACAATCTTCTGGCAAATCTAGAATTGATATTACACTAAAGCGAGTATGATACACTAGTAATTTATTTAACATAAGTTAATACAAAATAGGGTAACCAATAGAAACTATGTCTTAGCAGACCTGTTAGTTGTATTAGATCATTTTCCGCAGTATAAAACATTTAGATTTGGATTTTTTTAAATCGTTGCATTCTGTCTCTATTTAACCCATTAACGCCCAAATTAATTTTTTTTTTTTTTTTAATTTTATGAAATATGAATTTTTTAGTTACAAATGATAATCGTTAGTTAGATTACACCTTTAAAAGTTTAAGTGATTGGTGGTTTTTGAAAAAAGGACTGATCTATAAATAGATCGCTGGGCATTTTATATATTTTTAAATGAATTTTATTTCTAGATAAAAACTATTTTTTATGAAAATTCGAAAAACATTTAGTACATAGCCATTATATTTGTTGCAAAATGTAAGCGGCCGACTTTTACAAGATGGATACTGGCAGCGTCTTTGACTTTCTCTTTTTTTGAGAAAATGGCCTATTTCGTCTAGTCGTACATTATCTAAAACAAGTGTTTTAGAGGTTGAAGGAAAACTGAATGGTCGACCTTTGGAAACATTTCTTCCATGACCTAGTTTTAGATATGGTACCATATCTATTATTTTAGTAAATAAACACCAGTACCACTTCTTGGCCCGAACTGCAATACTGTGCTTCTCCAACAGCCAATGGTGATGATCCACTCCTCCCATAAATTTATTATAGTTTTGAATCAATCGTGGCTGAGGAACTGGAACTGGAGCTTTTTGTTCTTGATTCTATCGTAGAGCTGATGCTAGTGGTTTGACCGCAAACGCGCAAAAGCAACGTATGTAGGGTCCATTTTAGTCCAATTTGCAATAAGTTTTTCCGTTTCTTCTAATTTCCGCTTTTTCTGTAAATGCGGCTGTAAACGTTCTAACGGTAGATTATCTTCTTCATCACTATCTTCTACAATGTAATGTGGAAGTACTTCTGTAAAGCCAGCAACATCCTTTACCGTAGGAGTACCAGTATCTTCATCATTGATAACTTCCTCATCCGTGAGTTCGTCAACTTCAGGAGGCAACGCTAGTATATCTGCGTCAATTTGTTCTGATTATAGATAGTCAACAGCATCTTCCAAGTTTTTAAAAACATTTTTATTTCTATCCAATGCAATAATTCTAAAAAAAAGAACAAATATTTTAGAACATTTTTATAACTATTTAAAAATTTTATACCTGGAAAGCCCAGTGATCTATTGATAGATCGCTAATTTTTCTCAAGTATAAAAAAAAATGTATTTAAAATTTTGTCAATATTACTTTATGGTAGTCCTTATTTGTTATTTTTACAACTATATAAGAAAAAAAAATTACCTACCTGCAAGCAAATCAAAGATATACCACAAAATAGCTAGGGGCGCACAAGAACTAAAAATAGCAGAAATAAATAGCTGCAATACTCAATTCAACAAGTCTGTATAAACTTATCACAAAGATTTGTTATTATAAGGTGGTCCTAACTGATAATAAAACTGGGTATGTATTCGTTTGATGCATCGTAGACGGCAGAACGACGTGATTTGTAAAGTGATCTATAAATAGGACGCTGGGCGCTAATGGGTTAAGCTGCCTCTTAGTATACTGTATCCAAACACCCTAGTTAACCCCATTATACTAAGGTCTATTAAAATAAATTTATGGATTTTTCTCCGTCTTACTCTGATAATTGCTCTAATTATAGCAAATGTATTCTCTCTTGCCATAAGGTTGCTTACACTGTGATCGATAAAATAATTCTTATAATATATTAATAAATTTGTTAATAATGCCAATTACTTAAAGTTTAATATCACCTAGAACAATTTGCATATAATGAGCAATTTCATAATCAGCGAGCAAAAACACATTCCAAAAGAAAGAAAATAATTAAACTGACACGGAGAGGAATATTTCATTATATATTTTGTAATTTACGGACACAATCTTGATTACAATTACAAAATATGACCAACATTCGCTATGTCCTCCTACATGGCGTTTTCAGGAAATAATAACAACGATACTGCCAACTTAAGACAAAGTAAATTACGGCATATGCTGAGTAATATACTAGAAGTGTCTAATTTATCTCGAGCAATTATCGACGCAGCGGATTGAACTATTTATGGCTTTTCGACACATAAAGTCTACGTGGAGCACATGCTTATTCTTCTACAGGGTACTTATGAATTGTGACACTTAGGGCACTTCAATTACCATTTTGATGTTTATCTTTTACCACGAGATGTCGACCTAATCAAATTCACTAAGACAAAATGTATTTCAAGTGTACTTTAGGCTCTGAAATGAAACAGCGCTTTACAAAACAGCGTAGTACAAAACAGCGGTTACAACAGAGCGCTGTAACAAAATAGCGTGTAATAGAATAGCGCTGTAACAAAACAGCGCGTAATAAAACAGGGCAAGTAGCAAATAGGCGCCAGTAACAAATAAGCGCTTGTAATAAAACAGCACGAGTAAACAAAAAAAAAAGTTTATTATTAAAAAAAAAGCAAATGTAGTAACAAGTTTACAAAGACAAATTGTTTGAAATATAAATTAAATAGTTTTGAATGTTCCTTAATGTATAGTCTTCTATTATGTTCAGAATTCTTCGTTTTTGTTGAACATATTTGCATTTTGGTGATTCTGTTGTTCTAAATCCTGAACGGTATCTAACCATAAATGATTCGGTTTTACTTTGTTCTTGAAGTAATTTTGAAAGAAGTCTTGGCATTGATGGACAGCAACAGTTTATCGTTTGCTGGAACGCGTTGTGCCACGCCTCGAGCGAATTATTGCTTCTTGGTAGATTGGATTGTATTCGGTTATACATATTCCACAAAGAAATTGGAAACATTGGCGGGATATTCTCTAATCTTTTGCCAACATAGGTTTTTTCCCAATAGTTTACTACTTGTGTCATTTCTTCTGGAAAACCATGGTCTTTAAGAATTTCAAAAGCAAAGGCAACGTCTCTTTCGGGTACAAAACTGAGTGCCAGAAGGTTTTTACATAAAACTCTAGTTTCTTCACGCTCTTTATATAATGCAGTTAGCCCTGGTGTTTTCTGTATTTGCCGCCATAAGTTTTGCGACAAATGAAAGAAGCATCCGACAATTTCTGTATCGGGAAAGGTTTCTCTTAAGGCTAAAATAGCTGCAACTTCAAAATCTGATAAGACCGATGTAGGATTTAAATCGGGAGCCAACTCTTTAATTTTTCCAAAAAGCCTTATGTAGGTTTCTTTTGATTTGTTGCACAATAATGCATAGATCATGGGGATGGCTTTAAAATCTACTAAACAATGGACAGTGTATACCTGCTGAAAAAACTTTGGTGCAATTTTAAAGGTGCCATCTGCACACCAGTCACTAAATTCTTGCATGAGATTCAGATTAGTATTCGTGCTTAAAATTACGATTCTGTTTCCATCTTCTTTTCCAGAGTCATAAAGCAAAAAAACGTCTCCTTTAATAGTTCTGTGAAACTCTTTTGCAATGTCAACTTCGAAAATTGAGGTCGCGTATGTACCAGCATGACCTGATTCTTTTTTTCTTGCACGGTAGATCATTTGTCTAGCAGCGTCGTAGGTCTGTAAAGCCGTGCAACTTTCATCGGTAACGTTACGGGAACAATGAGCTATTATGTTCCTTGGTCGATCTTCACTGCTTTTGGCCATGTTTCTTATTTGATTTTTTATAATGCATACATTATTTTGTGGTATGTTCGGTCCGTGATCATGTTCTTTTCTTACAGTGTGCACACCTCCCTTAGTAATAACTCTTCCGTTACACCCACTTTTCGAACATCTCCAGGTTTCACTGCAGATATTTATTTTATCCCTTCTGTATTTATATCCATCTAGAAGAAGCATTTTCTTACCCTTTTGGGATTCAGTGTACTCGCTGTCTGACATTTTTTATAATAACTTGACACTAAGTAAACAAATTTTAAAAAGACAGTAACTAATAATTCAACAAAATGAAAAACAGGTATTGACTTCATTGTTGCAGCGCTCTTTTAATGTATCGCCATTTAGCTACAGCGCTATTTTGTTACAGCGCTATTTTGTTACGTTTTTTTTTATTACGCGCTGTTTTGTTACAGCGCTATTCTATTACACGCTATTTTGTTACAGCGCTCTATTGTTACGCGCTATTTTGAAAAGCGCTGTTTTGTAAAGCGCTGTTTCATTTCAGAGCCCTACTTTATGTTGCAAGAGTTAAACCCTCTTATACATATCCCACAACATATTTAACGTAGAGTTAATAACCACGCTAATCAAGAGATACATAACTGATAGGTATTTTGCTGATTATTAAGATCTTTTCGTTTTCTTACTAGATAAGACAAGGTACACGTTCGGGTATCGCAAATTTTGTTGCAGTATGTAATTAAAGATTAACAATCAATTTTATGTAGGTATATTTACAGAATTAATTATTTTAAGTTGACATCTTAAAAAAATTCTAATTTAAGACAATTTTATAGGTACCTTTTGAGCACGTTTATAAATTTTCTAAAATTTAGTAAATTAATGTTACTTTGCAAACCTTTCACAGAAAATAATAAAAGTTACAAAAAACCAGACACTAGACGTTGATTCTAGTCAATTTTACATGGTAGTCATCTAAAGAATGATTTTTTTAACTGGAACAAATTCAGTATTAGAAAGCCTCTTTATTTGCTTAAAAAAGAGAGAACTACGGTTGCGTTTATTTTAGTTTAGCATACTTCTTTCGTAACCCCTCTTTTGGGTGGTAGAAACCGCCACCAACTTTTTTTTTAAATGTAAAGGTACCTATGTATTGTAATAGCTCGTTGGAAAGGACATAAAAAAAGGAATACGAACCACTATTTACTTCATTCTTTACATTATGTACCATATCCGGGGTTATTTGGCAAATTTCGTATCTAAGTCATTGCTTAAGTTCCTCTTAATTTTCTGGTTTTGTTAGGTACACTTTCGTTTTTAGGTAACCCGAAAGGAAATAATCTAGAGTCTAGAGGATTAAGGTACGGCGGTCGCGGAGGCCATTCAATTTTACCCCTCCTTCCTATCCATCGGTTTGTAAAAACTTCATTTAAATATTGTCGAACATTTATGGTGTAATGAGGCGGAGCACTATAGTGCTATTCGATCCTGCTTTGGCATGGTGAGAAAATGGAGCAGTCAAAGCTGGAACAAGTTCTCATTGTAAAAAATCCAGATATGTATGGCTCTTTAAGTTACGTTCAAGGAATATTAACCCAATGACGCGGTCGCCAATTATGCCTGCTCAAATATTAAATTCTTGCGGAAGCTGGGTGTGTATTTCTCGCATCCAGTGAGAATTTTCTGCGAACCAATATCGACAGTTCTGTTTATTGTTTTCACCATTTAGTACAAAGTATACTTATCTGTAAAAAGGATCCAGTTCAAATCTACTAAATGCTTATCAGGTGCATTCATCATCACTTTACAAAACAGAAGATAAAGGTCCGGATCACCTTCCAGTAATTCTTGAACCATCAACATTTTCTCAGGACGCCTTTGACATTATTGCACTAACTTAAATGCAGACGTAAGGCTTATGTTATTTTCTCTTGCAAGTTACCGAACTGGAGTAATAGGATTTTCTTGAAGAGCAAGTAAAACATTTAATTGCGTATCTTCATCTATTACTCCAGACTGCCCTATTCTTGGAATCTCCTTCACGTGGCCCACTTCATATTAACGTATTTCAATTTTGCTCATGGTGCCTTGGGAAATTGGTGGTAGATCGGGGTGTGTTTCGTGAAATAAAGCTGCTACTTCTGCTTGAATACACGATCTGTCGCAAAAACCAATCATCATTAAAATTTCGATTTTATGTGATACAACAGAACAGGTAAATAACCCATTTTAGTATAGCAAAAATACTTCTTTATATAAAGTAACGATTTAAACAGCACAAAATTCTACAACAGATAAGTATTCATTTCTTCTAAACCGAAAATAAAGTGATCATTGTAATGCGGCAACAAGTAAACAAACAACATCAACAACGTGTTTTTTTTGGTTTTTAAACAGTCTACGTTGGCAAAACTCAAATTGTTGCTAATAGGGCCATTTTTCTTGCTTTCTAGAATACCGAAATGCAAAAGTGAATACTGAGTAGTATTCAATTTTTAATGCCCTTTCCAACGAATACAACACATACCTTTACATTTGAGAATAAAAAGTTAAATGCGATTTCTATCCCAAAAAGAAGAGAAAATTTCATGAAGACACGAAAAAATAAGCCAAACTAAAAATAAACGTAGTCGTGGTTCTGTATTTTTTCAGCAAATAAAGAGGGTTCCTAATATTGAATTTATTCCAGTTAAAAATTTCACCCTAAGGACATAAACAATTTTGGGAAAGAAAGAAAAACTAAAACGCTTCCTCCACAAAATTTAATAGAATAAAATTCTTCAAGAGTCTCTACATATTTCGAACGTAGAAACATCATCATCAGGAGACAGAAAATATATTTGGTGCTGAAGGTTTCAGCAGAAGAGAAAGTGGTGTAGAACCTTAATGGAGCTTGTATGGAAGTAAAACTTGAAGTGTAGAAGAGACATAATATGAAGGAAATTGATGAAAATTAAAATATACTGAGTATGTTAGAAGTCAGTAATGGGGGTCTAAACTAACCAAATAAACTAGGGAAGAAGAACCTTTCTAAAAAGAATGCATTCCAACAAAAGTGTTTTCTGGGGTACTGAGGGTTAAAGATCAGTAGCAAGAGGTTAATTTAAAAACCATAAAATAACGGGGCTACTGAGCTTTAATCCTCAGTACCCCACAAAAAACTTTTGTTGGAATGCAATTATATTGTGATATCTTCATTATTTTGACTAATTTTACCCTTACAATGTCTTACAGACATACACCTAAAGATGTATTATAAAAAGTTTTTAAAAAATTTGAAATAATCTTCGACACCTTCTTTTTAGAAAGGTTTTGTCTTCTTCCCCAGTTTATTTGGTTAGTTTAGACCCCCCTTACTGACTTCTCACATACTCAGTATGTTTTAATTTTCATCAATTTCCTTGATATTATGTCTCTTCTACACTTCAAGTTTTAATACCATACAAGCTCCGTTAAGGTTCTACACCACTTTCTCTTCTGCCAAAACCATCAGCACCAAATATATTTTCAGTGTCCTGATGATAAACGTTTCTACGTTCGAAATATTTAGAGACCCTTGAAGAATTTTATTCTATTACATTTTGTGGGGGAAGACTTTCCTACGAAGGCGTAGAAGGGCCACAATTTATAAAAAAAAAATATATACACCCAAATTCCGAGTTCTATCTCGAAATTCCGAGTTGCATCTCGGAATTCTGAGTTGTAACTCGGAATTCCGAGTTGTATCTCGAAATTCCGAGTTGCATCTCGGAATTCTGAGTTGTAACTCGGAATTCTGAGTTGTAACTCGGAATTCCGAGTTGTATCTCGGAATTCCAAGTTGTCGGTATGTTTGCAGTGTTGCCATTTGGGGCGGCAAGTCGCCAAAATGACGACTTTTTGTCTCTATGAGAGTGTGGCGGCGATTTTCAATAAAAACTTATTTTTGGCGACTTTACAGGTGAAAAAATTGAATATAGGTACACGTTGTATACAATACGTAGAAAGAAACAACGTCACAATAATAATCATTATTGCACCGAAGGATTTCTCAAAGAGAATATCTGAACGCGCCACGAATTGTACGTCAAATTTTGGGGATTCCCCGATAGCCTACTTGTCGGTCGGTCGATTGTCGAACTCGAATGTCCATATCAAAGCCAGTGCCATTAGGAGGCGATAACTAGAGGAACAAATTCCTTCTAAAAGGTATATTGGCAACTGGTTTGTTCGTTGTTACCCAGAGCATTTTTTTAAATTTAAATTTTATTTTTATAAAATAATATTAGTTGAAAAAATTGAATTAAAAAAAAATGCTCTGGGTAACAACGAACAAACCGGTTGCCAATATACCTTTTAGACGGAATTTGTTCCTCTAATTATCGCCTCCTAATGGCACTAGCTTTGATATGGATATTCGACAATCGACCGACCGACAAGTAGGCTTTCGGGGATTCCCCAAAATTTGACGTACAATTCGTGGCGCGTTCAGATATTTTCTTTGAGAAATCCTTCGGTGCAATAATGATTATTATTGTGACGTTGTTTCTTTCTACGTATTGTATACAACATGTATTCAATTTTTTCACCTGTAAAATGTCGCCAAAAATAAGTTTTTATTGAAAATCGCCGCCACACTCTCATAGAGACAAAAAGTCGTCATTTTGGCGACTTGCCGCCCCAAATGGCAACACTGCAAACATACCGACAACTTGGAATTCCGAGATGCAACTCGGAATTCCGAGTTACAACTCAGAATTCCGAGATGCAACTAGGAATTTCGAGATACAACTCGGAATTCTGAGTTACAACTCAGAATTCCGAGATGCAACTCGGAATTTCGAGATACAACTCGGAATTTGGGTGTACATTTTTTTTTTTATAAATTGTGGCCCTTCTACGCCTTCGTACTTTCCCATACTTTCAACTCCACTCCAATTTAAGCATGGACTACTTCTTCAAAATAAACAGTTTTACTTTTCCAATCAAACGGTTTAGTGGAATAAATCTTTCGTTTATGTTGACTAAATAAAAGAAGGTAGTAATTATTGTATTCTCATAAAAAATATACAAATTTACATTTCTAATCCTAATTTGCATGAAATGTTTCATTTAACAGATAATTAAATTCAGATCAATTAAAGAAATTTGTGATTTCAATTTAAATTTTTATAATTTATTTATATTATCCATAAAAGTGTAGGCAGTAAACTATGAAACCTAGCTTGAGGCTTCCAAATATGTAGATTTCAAATATTTATTATTAATAAGTAATGCCACGTGATGCTAATGAACTATCGAGAAGAAATTGTATTCCGATCAAGGTGATCTGAATAAATTTTTATTATATCATGCACAGGCTGACAAGAGAGGGTAAATTCCTAGTGCTCGCTCTTTTAGGGGCCCAAACTGGGACCAGAAGCCAGTGGCGGCTCATGATAGTTGAAACGGGTGGGGCCATAATATCAAAATAAAAATATTTAATGAGAATATAAAAAAAACTCAAAAAAAACTTACCGATTAATTCAATGGTGCATCTAAAAATGCCCCGCAAAATCGAATACATTTTATTATTTGGTTCAAAACGTATCTATTTTTCTCAAACTCTTCATTATGTTTAACAAGAGTATCTGACGATAGACAGAACTTAATTGACTTTTTATATTTAATTTACCCAACATACAAAAGCTAAAAATATTGTCCATGTGTACCTTGGATTTTTCGTGAGATTTAATTTTTTCCGATATAATATGAGCAACATCATCAGTTCCTTTTTGCGACCAAGTTTCTTCTCCACAAAACAAAGCGCACACAGAACAGAATATTTAACATTTTATTTGTTTCCTCGCACCCGCACAACCAACTGTTTTTTGAATAAATATTGTTATTAAATTTCCGAACACGCGATTTTTGTCCACTTTGGGTTTTTGTTATAAGTATCTCTGGCAATGGACGACCCAATTCCTTAACTTGCATTTTCTCTTCAAATGAGAGAAAATCGCGAATTTTTTAAAAAACTTCCAAACCTAACCTACAAAAGTCACAGAATAAAAATAGTCAAAACGAAAAGCTGTTAAAAAAAAGTTAAACTTCATATGAGAACTGGAAAAACCGTATTAAAAACAGCCGCCATCTGGTATCTGGTAGTGGAAGCAAATCAAGGCCCATTCGACTGCGACTCTTCATTCTCGTAACTAAAGCACGTGTAAATCCACCAATCGCGGCTTGATCTAAGGATCCGGCCCGCCACGAAGGCATATGCGCCAGTAAGAGAAGGCGATATGTTTATTATCTCTCTCGTAAGCAAGGTATTGTCTGGCCATCTCCGGGGAATTTTCCCAGTCTCAGGGAGTTTTTGCAGAGTTAGACGTTATCAGATATCCTAAATTTTAAATTATTCACATTCTCATTTACAAAAAGAATGAAGCGTAGAGAGACTAAGTAATAATTATGAGTGTGAATAAATAAAGGGTGTACAGGTAGGGTAGGTAGGGCCATGGCACTGTGGCCCTACTGTAAGAGCCGCCACTGCCAGAAGCCATACTTAGATTTAACGACGGTAAATATAGCCTTTGCCAACCTGCACCGACACGAAACTTCTTATTATAATTCCGAATAAATTCTATTGAAATTTGTTAACTTATCGTCACTGGCAAGTGCAAACATCGTCAGTCAGAATTGCCACAAGCATTTTTTTTAAGGAAAAGAAATAAAAAACTAAGTCTTCCCCCACAAAATGTAATAGAATAAAAATTCTTTAGGGGTTTCTACATGTTTCGAACGTAGAAACGTTCATCATCAGGAGACAGAAAATGTATTTAATGCTGATGGTTTTAGCAGAAGGGAAAATGGTGTAGAACCTTAATGGAGCTTTTATGGAATTAAAAAAATTGATGTGTAGAAGTGATATAATATGAAGAAAATTGAGAAAAGTTAAAACATACTGAGTATGTGAAAAAGTCGTAAAGGAGGTCTAAACCAACCAAATAAACTGGGGAAGAAGAAAGAACGCTTCTAAAAACAAGGTGTCGAGGGTTATTCAAATTTTTTTATAAAACTTTTCAAGTATATCTGTAAGACATTATAGAGATAAAAGTATTCATTTGTAGAAGTAATGTGAAGATATCACAATGAAAATACTGTCAAACAGGTCACATTACTTCCACAAAAATGAATGATTTTATCTCTATAATATCTTACAGACATACTTTTGTGTGTGTGTTTTATAAAATTTTTTAAATAATCCTCGGCACCTTCTTTTTAGAAAAGTTTTTTCTTCTTCCCCAGTTTATTTGGTTCGTTTAGACCCCCTTTACTGCCTTTTTCACATACTCAGTATGTTTTAACTTTTCCCAATTTTCTCATATTATGTCTTCTACACATCATTTTTTTAATTCCATAAAAGCTCCATTAAGGTTCTACACCATTTTCTCTTCTGCTAAAACCATCAGCATTAAATAAATTTTCTGTCTCCTGATGATGAACGTTTCTACATTCAAAACATGTAGAGACCCCTAAAGAATTTTTATTCTATTAAATTTTATGAAGTCTTTTAGTTTTTTCTTTCTTTCCCATACTTTCAACTCCACTTTAAGCATGGACTATTTTTTCAAATTTTTTTTTAAGTTAAACTATTCCTTGTTTGATCTGCAATTTTTGTTAAATCGACGGCGCCGACCCCGATGCCGATGGTTTGTATCAGACTACGACGATATACAAAAAAATCAAAATATTAAAACAGCTGAAACTCCAACACCATAATTTCATTAAAATCTTGCGAAATAATTCATATAAGTTTCGACACTCTACTAAACTGAACTTAAAATTAGTTTAAAATTAACTAATTATTAAGCTTATAAACAGCGTTATGAGAAAAAAACGGATCAGCCTTTTATATAGAATACTGCCCTCTTATCTCCAATCGTTTACGAAATCTTAGCTTTTAAAACCAAATAGACAAACGACAAAATATGAATGTTGTACATTTTGTACTACTTGTGGAGAAACTTCTCGTATTACTCGTCGAATGGAATCCTTAAGCGTATCTATCGAGTTAGGGTTTAGATTTAATTACCTAAAAAAAAATCCAGTGGGTTAAGATCGGGCGATCTGGATGGCCTCTCTATTGACCCCGTCTACCTATCCACCGCCCCCGGAAAAATTTAATTTAAGTACTCTTTTACATGAGACGTATAATGCGGGGGGAGGCGGGACACCATCCTGTTGAAATCATAAGATTAAATCTGGGAAATCAGGATCATTATTATCTGGAAATAGAATGACAAGAGTTAGAACCAGATAACTGCGAAGGAAATTTACTATATCTTTTTCCAGTGAGGCTCGCATCAAAGCAAAATGGTCCGATTACCCCATTTTCAAATATGCCCGCCCAGGTATTAACAATTTCCTTATATTGGGTGTGATTTCCTATGAACCAGTGAGGATTTTCCTGTGCCCAGTATCGGTAGTTTTTAACGAGACTGCGCTTGCCAGGGAGGGCGCAAGCATGTCTGTCAATCTAGCAGAGAATACTGTGGCTATACTACTGGGATCAGTCAAAGAAGAGATAGATCGAACAGCTATACAACTTGCGCAAAGCAGATGGACAGGGTTACAACTTGTATAGCATATCCAGGCAATTGTGGCCCCTACTTGATAACAGGAGAACCGCAGCGCTATTACAGCACAGTCGGAAGGACCTAAGAAACATCAGTACCGTAGTCACCGGACATTGCCTGTTCGGTAGACACGCTGAACGTATTCAAATACCAATGCAGAGATGAATAAGAGGAGAAAAGTATTCAGCATTTCTTGTGTGAATGCCTGGCCTCGCGAGAAGAAGGTTCAATGCCCTGGGCGAACCATTTTTTAATGATCCAGAGTAGAGGAAATGAGCAGCCTGCAACTGGGTCGACTTACTAAGTTTCTTAACAGCAGTGGCTGGTTTGAATGAGCTGTCAATATTCTTCTACGATCGCGTTAACCATCAGGAAGCTAATGCAAATAGGTTCCGCGGAACATAATTGTGTGGTACCACAACGGTCCTTATAGTACTAGGTGTGACTGTTTGGACAATGCCAGTGGTGTGCCACTCTAACCTAACCTATCGGTAGTTTTGCCTATTAATCTGATCATTTAAAGAAAATTTAGCTTCATCTGAAAAACAAATTCTTTGGACAATTCGTACATGATTATCTGTTATAGTATATTACCAAAAATATAGGCAGTGACGTAGCTCTCATAACCATGGAAACGACCAAAATACTGTATGGTCATTGGCGGTTTGCATTAGTTTCCATGGTTTCGAATAATACGTCACTGCCTATAATATTGGGTTTTGAGTATAGCCCAATCATTATTTTACAAAATTGCTGTCGTCTGTCACAGTCACATTTATTGCTTTGTAGGAAGGAAACTTATTTTTTCTCGAAAATTTAGATATGGTGATTTGGTGAGTATCGTAGTCACGCCGAAGTTGTGTGCTTGAGCTATGAGAATCTTCCTGTATTGATAATAATGTGTTTATTCTTTTCTCCTAAGACTGATACGTTTCTTTATCTTAACGCTGTATAATAATGTAAAAAGTACCAATAGAAAAAGGACAGGCAAAACCTAACACCCTAATAATTATTATAAAGCTCGGTTTACATAATTGTTAAGCTTTTCTTGATACTTTAAAATTATTTTATTCATCTTATCGTAACCTTGGCGCAGGAAATTACCCGCTTTAACTTATAATCAAGAAATATTTTAAATACATACCAATACTTTTACGTCAGTGTTATATATTATCTGTTATTTAAGTAAGGCGTTCCCTTGACAAGTGACATTATCACCGCGATATTTAAAGAGTTAAAGATAAATTAAATAATTACTTATTAATACAGGTTTCCGTAAATTGCCAGTTGTAAATACTAAAAATACAAAGCACTAAACAATTTTGCTTTTAAGAAAACAACATTGAAAGTTATGGCATACAGTATTTTTGTTTTTAGTATAATCATAAACTAAGTAAACCTAGACATACCACATTAATGGGGCAAAAGCGGGTTGGACGAACTAGCATCGCTACACACACACAAGACGTCCTCCATATAATCTTTTTAATCCTATTGAAATGGTTTGGTAGAAATGTAAGAGCTATTATGATGCAAAAATAAGTTGTATTGCCATTTTTTATTATATTTTCGTCTTTATAATTTTATGAATAAGGTGAAAATATTTGAAACAAAATTTATATAGGGGAGACCGGGGCTAGTTGTCGCAAAATTTACTTTTAATTTTTTTTTAGGGTTCTTTTTAAATTTATATGGAAATCAGTAAATTGATATTGTACTTTTATATGTTACGAACACTATTTACAGAGCAATTGTAAACAAAATGTACTGTATCTAGAATTTTAGTCATTTTTGTTCTGCTCGGGAAAATGAGACAAGCTGCCCCACTGCGGTGCATATTGTCGTAATACCTGGGGTAACTTGTCGTTAATAAATCAAATACGATTATTTTATAAAAAGTTACAGTAGTTCATTTATATATAATTTTTTAAATAAATAAACAAAAGACAATTCTAAACATAATGGCAATGAAACTAGAAGTCATCATCAGAATCACAATTCCGACATACGTAGTATGGGTTCCCATCTATGCAACTTTCATGAGCCCAGAATTTGCATCCGATGCATTGCAACCAGTCCACCATTGAGGAACGGTAAGGTCCATGGCACATGATGCAGTGATGCAGAATGTTTCTTCTTTATCATCACTTAACATTTCTTCGTCGATGAGTTTTGCTTTTTTAGCTGTTTTGTTGCACCGGGGCAAGTTGTCGCGTTAAGACAACTTGCCCCGCAAACAATGCGACATATAACCCCAACCGGTATGACCTAGGTTATAATCAAATAACTTCTCGGTTTCATAATAGAATCCACAAACAATACTATGAAGATATAAGAAACATAATAAAATATCATAAAAAATACATTTTTCCTACCTTCACGCTTATTTTTTTACAGAATCACATGAAACAAATTCAGGGCAAAAAATTACACACGTGCCAGAAAATGAAATTATTCAAACTGCAGTGCCGCCATCTAACGGAATCAATAACAACGTTAGAAATTAGAGATGGGGTAACTATATTGATTCAGAAAATATTGATTTGGGAAATCTGAGTACTCTACTTTTCGCGATATAACGATTACGACAACTTGCCCCTACGACAACTAGCCCCGGTCTCCCCTACTGATTCACTAGACAAAGAAATATATGATTCAATTTTAAATTTCATAAATGAATTTTATTTATATTTCAGTAAATATAAATTAATTAAAAATTTCAGACTGATTTTCAAAAACCAAATGTTTCATTTCAGGATATCTTTTACCCTAAATAAACTATATTTATTTCTGACTTCATTAACAGAATAAAAATAATAATTACGAATTTGAAAAAACGCGCTTACATCTTTATATAGATCAAGCCTAAAAAAAATCATAATCTTTACCACCGGTAAGTCAAACTTGGGGTATGCCGTTTCGTCCCCAAGCTGCTAAAGAGGTAAATTGGACAGGTCGTTTCGTCCCCAAGAAATTTAGCCTACTTAATACAGTGGGTTGTTTCGTCCCTACATAGTTATTAGCTAATTTCGTATTTAGGTATATTTTTTTTTACTGAAAGGGAAGTAGAAAAACACAAATATTTTTAAGAAATTTTATTACAAACTTAATAACTCCAGTTAACAAGGAAGTTATGGAATAATAACAAGCTATTTTATTTATACATAATATGACTGTTGATCTTATGTAACTATATAATATACTTACTACTTATAATATACGTTCTTAAGAACTACACAATTTATTTAAAATTTTAACATTATTCATCCCAATAAAAAGCAATACATTTTATTAAATCACTTTGATTAATTTCATTTCTACAAAATTTGCCTATTAAACAATCAATGCGTTTTTCTTTCTTTCTTACATTATCATTATTAATTTTGGCTGGCAAATGTATACTTTGTAGTTTAATATAGGTGTCTATTTGAAATTCTTTTAGTTTTTCGATAAAAACAAATAAATTCGGGTGTGACTGATACATAGAGTCGTTAAAGTTTCTATGAAATGCCTCACATGTATTAGTTGTTCATGTTAAACATGCTGAATTTTCTGCCCAAATTTCTGGAGGAAACAATGCATCATCAGAAATATACGTATCTGTTAAATAGTCCGCATAATTATGCACTCTTGTGTCATTTGGCATGTCCTCAAACAAATTTAAAGCAGAAAAATCTCCTACATCTTTTGGATCTAAATATGTTAATGCAAACGTTTTTCTTAACCACAAACCTATGTCGCTTTTTCTTTCGTATTTCTTAACTAAATTATATTTTTGAATCTTACAAAATCAAGGTTGCAAAAGATGAAATCTACACCCAATTATAGTTATATTCGGCCAAAGTGTTACAATCGCGTTATGTATTGCCTTTTCAAAGTCAACAATAACTTCATTCAAACTAATTTCAACATTAGAGACTTTTTGCACCTCTTAATTCGTCATTCTTTTGTGGTTATGGTTAATCTGAGCATGCGCAATGTCAGAAAGGTGATCCGCTATGGTTAATAACCATAACGGACTCCGTTAGTTACGGAAGGATAAGGAAGAGCTTATCGTTATCCTTATGGTTATGCTTAAACTGCATGGTCGCCGGAACATACAAAAGTTATGAAGCATCATTGCTATGAATTAAAATTGTGATAAGCAATTAATTAAAATCCAAAGCAATAGTAGCTTTACATTAAAATATACAACTTAATCAAATTATTGTTAGGTTAGGTATTTTATTTTGTTTAGGTGCGCCGACGCCAAATTAATAACTACAGACAGAACGTATAGGCGCTGCAAAATCTCTGGTTTTAACAGTGGCGCTAATCGTTATGTTTAATAAAGTTAACCATAACGGAGCTAAAAACTGATATTAATTTAAGAGGTGCAAAAAGTCTCTATTGTACCGTAAACATTCGGTAAAAATTAGTTGAAACAATTTATTGTAAGTCGATTCTCTTTTATTTGGAAGTAAACAGAAAAAAAAGGGGTATGTAATGACCATTAAAAAAAACATGCATTGTAAATAACTGACAAAAAAAATTTGTACAATAATCAAAAGTTCCGTCTAGATACATACGTTTCATTTGACCAAAAGCTGTAATATTTTTTTCACAGGAAAATACTATTATATTATCGCATGCACATATTCAAGGTACTAGTAATAATTAACCCCTAATTAAAGTATTTAAATGCAGGTACATAAGAGGGTTGGTGACGAAACGACCGGTGAGATTACCTCACAAAATTTTTTAAAAAGATTAAACTACCTGCCGGGGACGAAACAACCTGTCCCCGTCAAACTGACTGAATTAATTTACGACTTAGTCAGGATAGGAAGGATAACTTAAATGGTGAAGGTCGTCCCCTGTTCGTTTAATTTAGCCCCCCGGTCGCTAGTGGCGCTATTGTAGGAATTTTGTTTTATAAGGTTGTTCATCTCCTAACGTTGGTAGGAAAAGAATATTCATTTAGAATGAGCATGGCCAACATTCTGTACCTCTCTCTCGCTCTGTACCTGCATAATATGTGGAAAAAGATAAAAATATGGCTTGTTGTGACAGATCCTGAAGTCTTACCTGGACTGGTGAAAGATTGTCATTGTCATTTTATGATTAATTTGTCAAATATATAAAAAATAAAGTTATTATTAAATAATTATTCATATATAATTTATAAACTTAACATGACGCAGTCGGTAGTTTGAGAATCGTAAATAGGTATATATTCAATATGTCGCGACCAAAGAAGTCGGGAAGAAAAACCAAGGCAATTAACAAAAGCGTGGAACCTCCTGAAGACTTCAATAATGTCGCCCAACGATTTGAAAGTACAGAGAAAGCTATTAAAGATATAGAAAGAAACTTTACTTCACAACTTAATGAACTACAAGGTACAATAACTAGTTTATTAAATAAAAACTTTGAAAATAACACGGAATTGTTAGAAAAATTTACAGAAAATAATAATATAATAATTTAAGCTGTTTTTTTATTTAAAACCTATTTATGTAAATATCTAATTATTAATAAATCTTGTCGCCATATCAGAAACGTTGTTATAATTTCCTTTCGTTCTCCCAAATTATTTTAACTTGAATCAGATGTTTCGCGCTTCAAACTTTTCCGTTAAGTTAGAAGCGCGAAAATTTGAATTCAAAGTAATAATAAAATTAAAATTTTTATGCTTGGCGCCTACCCCCACCACGATTATATTTAGTTTCTCCCCCGGTCGCATGTGGCGCTATCAGGGAACCAATTTAGTATGTTAAGTTGCCTATCTATCCTTGAGAGCGCGCAACTCGCTTGTCTATGGACTTAGTATCGTTTTACACAGTAACAAATTTGACGATAAATTTAAGCAGAAATTTGTTTACAACTAAATTTTAACGTGTAATAAAGAATTTACAAATTTTATTAGAAAAATATTATAATATTTTACGAAAATATAGAAACATTTCTATATTTTATCAAAAAAATTATTAAAAGTGCGCCAAAATATGCGCAGTAATTTAAAATAACACTTGTCAAAATCTTTTAAGAAAAGCCGAAAAAAAAGGTTACGTTTGATTGAAATTGGCATTCGGAGGTTATATTTTTTGCTATTTCCTAAATTACCTTATTTTTATTTACCGAAAAGCTGGGTTAGATATAATTTTACATTGACATTTAACAATGCGTCACTGGTCATTAGTGCGCATGATTTCTTGCAAAAATTGCATCCAAATTTGTTACTGTGTCATACACATTAAAATTCCATGTAATTTTGTACATATTTTTGTTATAAATTTTTACTAATAAAATTTATCATAAATTTTAGCACAAAATTTGTGTTAAAGTTACGTCAGTGTAAAACGGCATTTACCGCAAATATCAAAAATATGACCTAACGGTCAGCGATTTTTGTTAAAAAATTATCCTTTTAAATAAATCTCATTGATATGGTTCTTATATTGGGTGAGAGTGAGAAAAACTGTTTTTCACTAGTAGAATGTATGCTACTCGGTTTCCCGAAAGACGATATTCAGTAGCGTTTTAGTAAATGTCTTAAGCGCTTTGTTAAATCAAAAAAGATGAAAGAACAAAGACGGCACTAAATAAGGAAAATCAGTTTTACACACTGGCCGACAAAAAATTTTTTTTTTGTTGTAACACAAAGCTAAATAGCATATTGTGGTAGAATGGACCTATCCAAATACGAAAATGAGAAAAAAAAAGTTGTAACACGTAACGTTTTCTTGTTACATTAATAGTACCACATTTTTACAATATTATTTAATATCTATTGAAATAATAATTTAAGAATTTTCTAACTGTGTATATCGACTATATTTAAATTTTTACACCTACTAAACATACCTTACATCTAAGAAAAACACAAACATTAAAAATATTAACTGAACACACTAATTAAATTTTATTTTTTCCTTTTATGAGGGGTCATATCTTCTCTTTTCAAAAACCAACAGAAATCACCTATCATGGCTGGATTCCATCGTTCTTGATAGCGAATTTCCATTGTCCTGATATCCTGGTGGAACCTTTCACCCTGCTCGTCACTGACAGCTCCCAAATTTTCAGGAAAAAATGACAGATGGGAATGGAGGAAGTGAATTTTTAATGACATTCGTGCACCAAGCGATTTGTAGGAATCCAAAAGTTCATCAACTAACTGTTGATAGTTTGCATCCATATTGTTGCCCAAAAATCCCCTTACTATACTAACAAATGAGTTCCATGCTCTGAGTTCCTGCCTAGTAAGCTTCTCTGTAAAGTTGACATCGTCCAGCAATTTTCTGATTTGTGGCCCAATAAAAATGCCTTCCTTTAATTTGGCATCACTTAACTGGGGAAAGACTTGTCTTAGGTATTTGAATCCATCACCGTCTTTATTCATAGCTTTCACAAAGTTTTTCATCAGCCCAAGTTTAATGTGAAGAGTAGGCAGAAGGACTTTTTTGGGGTCTACAAGAGGTGGAAACTTAACATTTTGAGATCCTGGCTGAAATTCACTTCTTTGTGGCCAATCTTTTATTACATAATGCTGATCTACTGCACGACTGTCCCACAAACAAAGAAAACAGCAATATTTTGTAAATCCTCCCCAAAAGTCCTACTAAAATTCCTACAGTTCAGGTAATTTTTCTGTTATAAAATGCATGCATTTTTAACCCCCCTAATTAAATTGACTACCAGCTAATGTAAAATGGTCTTATTAAGCTATTGAAAAATGGTATGTATTGGGGCTTTCCCAATATTTTTTCTATTATTAGAAGGGTATTTCCATTTTAAAAATAAAGAGCTGACCTGTGTTAGAAAAATCTTGTCGGCCAGTGATTGGAAAGCCACATGATAATGAAGCATATGATGTGGTGTAAGGTGTAAGAAGTTGAAACAAACGATTCTAAAAAAACGTCATATTCATGCGTTCCAGATTTAATTGCACTAGGTTCTGAATGAAAATTGGTTCTTAAAGAAATAAATTTTTTAATCAAAAAATTATTAAAACTACTTTTTTCTTACAGATAATGTTAAAATGTATTATTAAATCTGATGAAACTTTATAATCTATAGCGATATTGATGTTTTTGGTAAATATGTTGAAAATGGTATGGAATTTTATACCGTGGGAGCAAAAATTATTTGCATCAAAGAGAACATTGCATCTAAGGACGTAATGCTTAGCCGTAGAGCTTAATATATGTTGGATGTCAGTAAGTACCTGAATTAACAATCAATCAGTTATTCCGTCATCTTTGACAGTCGTTACAAGTAATTTGCTTCATCGCTAATTTTTCCAATTTCTTGAACAATTCACACAATGGGCTTTACGGAACAGCACAAAACATTCAGGGTTGAAGCGTATTTTCGAAACGGGGTTAGAGTAAATGGTGAGTGGCAATACGATCCAGGTTTGTGCATGGACGATTTTCACGAACATTTTCCTAACGTTGCTTTTATTGCTAGGGATTTTTATCATTGCCTGAAAAGAACCGTGGCTGTGTTTAGGGAAACTGGTTCTATACAACACAAAAAAGGAGCAGGAAGACCATCTGTAAGAACAGAATAACTTGCTGCAAACGTTCGTAAAATAATGCAAAATACGCCAACAAAGTGTATAAGACGCCTGTCCCAAGAAGTGGGAAGATCTTATGGAACGTGCAGGACTATTCTTAAGAAGCAGCTAAATTTATTTCCTTATTAAGTGCAAGTATTCCAAGAAATACAAGCCGCAGGAATAACTCTCAATGGTTTACCCAAAATTTATGGGAAAGAAATGATTTATTAGACCTGACATTTTTTTCGGATGACACCCTGGTTCCGCCTCTCCGGTTATGTAAATTCTCAGAATACACGCATGAGAAGTAGTGAAAATCCCCATTTTTTTGTAGAGTCCACATTGCACCCTCAAAAAATTGGTGTCTGGTTAGCTGTTTCCCGAAGAAGAATTGTTGGTCCCATTTTTTTCCATGACACAGTTACAGCACAGCGGTATGGAGACAATATTTTTAATCCATTTGTGGAGCAATAACTTGACGACGAACTACGTTCTGGATATTTTCAACAGGACGGTGCAACCGCCCATACAGCCGCCGAAACTATTAACTACTTACGCAATTTTTTCGACGACAGATTGATCAGTTTTCGATCAGACACATTGAATTCCCACGTAGATCACCTTTTTTAACGGTTATGGACTACTTCTTCTTTCCTTGTTTAAAGAACACTATTTTTAAAACATCAGTTGCAAATTTAGAACAATTACAAGAAAGGATTATCCAAGATGTTTTTAACATTTCTCCAAATGTGCTGGTCAACACTTTCGAAAATATGAAGAGACGTGTGAATTTATGCTTGGAGCATGGCGGTGGCCAATTTCAGCAATTTATGTAATTATTTTTCTTTTTCTTTCTGTATATTCTTACTTTGTTAATTTTGTAAACAACAAAAATAAATTTGTATTTGTCTACTTATTTTATCACTCATTAGTTTGGTATATCATTTCATAATATGAAACAAAATTTTAACCTAGATTTGTTTAGATATATCGTCCCCATATTATTGTGATCTAAACCAAGCCCCACGTTTTTTAATCCAAGCCCTCTTTGATGCAAATCATTTTTGCTCGCACGGTACAAATGACAGTTATTTTGAAATTATTCGTCAAAAAATAAAAGTAAAATAATATACGGGTGCGGGGGAAGAAACTCACTTGATCGTCTTGAGGGGTGTTTCTAATAACTTAGGATCGTGGTTCGGAGCCCACGTTAAATCGTAGGTCTCCTTGGGAATGGCTCTGGCAGAAAACGAACAGGAGAAAATTTAAAATAAGCAAGTAGTAAATATAAGCCTCCAGATTCCCTTTGAATTTATTATTACACCATAAATTTAATTTAGCAGCTAATAATTTACTTCAAGATAATATATTAATCACTTATTCTTTAATAACTGATATTAAAGCATTGTTTGATGGTCTATAGCACGTAGTGCTACATTAACAATATAATGAATTGGTTCTGGATTAATATATTAAGTTTAATGATATGCTTGTGAAATACGAGTAAAAATGCACAACCGTAAGTTATATTAAACAAACATATCGTACAGTATTCAAAACAAAAATAGTAATTTGTGAATAAAATGATTTATTAAAATTTATGGTTACTTTAAATAAAAATTGGGTCAATTGCATGGACATACCTTTATATCAGCAAACAATAATCCAGTGGCAAATTTATGGCCTTCTGCGTGTATAAAGCCCAGTACATATAGACAGGCGTACTGCAAATTTTTTATTTTACAAATGGGAAGATAGGCAGGTCCTGGCTTTAAAATTTAAACTTACCAAACACTTAATGTTGGAGTAAACAAATTTTAAACAAAAAATAACTAACCAACCACTTTGACATAAGACATTGGAATAGTGCAATCTGATAATACTTCTATTCTTTGTTTATATATCAATAATTTAGGATACCAACTCAACTCTTTAACAGAGCATCAGACAAAGGGAAATAATATAAGATTATTTTTGGGTATCTTTTTTTTGTTGTAATATGCTATACAGGGTGTTATTTAAATATGTGGCCAAACTCCATGGGGTGCTTCTTAAGGTGATTTTAAGAAGAAAAGTTTATATAAACATGGATCCGAAAATGCATAGTTTTTACGGTGCAGGGTGTCAAACTTTAAAAAAAAATCGGATGTTTGTAAATATCTCAATACTCTTTTATTCGATTTTGTAGAAATTTGGCAATAACAAGAGGATAATTTAGCCTCAATTAGAATAAAATTATTAAGTCCAGTGGCATCCCGGAAGACAGTTTAACTAATATTTTTGACAAAAAAATTCCGCGCCACTGACTTTTTTTTAAATTATACTATATTATATATACTGTATATTTTTTTCGAATTAAGCAACTACAAATACAACTATTTTATCTTTTGAGTTTTTTTCATATCTTGCTTTGTTTTCGAGAAAAAAAATAAAAACCACTTTATTGCATGTCCCCGGGACAATAAGAGTAAAAAATTTAAACTAAGTACCTAAAGTCGCCACAGTGGATCTTTTCCCGTGCGTCATCACTTTCACGTCATCAAAATCGTATGAATCAAATCAAAATTACGAGACGAAAAAAATCAAAACTAAGTCTAAGTTCATAAAATGGACGTGCCTGCCTACCGTTTGACGTACCTACATAATATCTCAAAAAATTATTATTTATTTTAAGTTTTGCCCGGCATTCTCTATTATCTAAAATAAATTGACAAACAAATGTTAATACATTTAATACTATTTTTAAAGCATAAAATCTAGAAAAGTTTGGTGTTTCCTTGACTATTAAAATCGCAAAAGTAAAATTTTTGACATCCTATCATTTAAGGGAATTTAGCGACTGCCGTAAACTTTTCAAAGAACTTTTACGGTTAGAATATTTAAAATAAATAAATAAGGTATTATAAAAATCCATAAATACTTACCGCCAAAACAGATGGTGGGTATAATTAGCTCTAAAAAGAACTATTTTTAGAAAAAGGAACAGTTTTAAGGCACAAAAATTTACAAACTACGAATTAGATTGGCAGATCAAAATAAGGTTGACAATGACGTTCTAAAATACAACGGTAGTCAACTAAAGAAATAAAAATAGTAATTAATTGACATTTATAGTTTTATTCTTGTCTAGCACGTTATATTATTGCGGAATCTTGGAGACGTTTTTTTATACTTTTATTCAAACTTGTTACTGTAATGAATAAGGGTGCAGAGTTATTAACCACGTTGAGTCCTGATCGTTGATTGATGACGCACGGGCAAAGATCCACTGTGGCGACTTTACCTACTTACCAAACTATTAAGCAATTAAAATTACACGAAAGTCCTCTTTTGAATTTTTTCGCATAAATTTTAAAATATTAAAATTCAAAACAGGACTTTCGTGTAATTTTAATTGCTTAATAGTTTGGTACTTATTTTAAATTTTTTACTCTTATTATCCCGGGGACATGCAATAAAGTGGTTGTTATTTTTTTTCTCGAAAACAAAGCAAGATATGAAAAAAACTTAGAAAATAAAATAGTATATTAATAATATAATATAGTAGTATTTGTAGTTGCTTAATTCGAGAAAAGTACATAATTTTAAAAAAAGTCAGTGGCGCCCCATTTTTTTGTCAAAAATATTAGTTGGACTGTCTTCCGGGACGCCACTGGACTTAATAATTTTAATATTTAATAATTGAGGCTAAATTATCCTCTTGTAATTACAAGCAGAATTGCCAAATTTCAACAAAATCGAATAAAGGAGTATTGAGATATTTACGAACATTCGATTTTTTTTAAAAGTTTGATACACTGTATCTTAAAAATAATGCATATTCGGATCCATGTTTATATGAACTTTTCTTCTTAAAATCACTTAAAGAAGCACCCCTTGGAGTTTGGCCACATAGTTAAATAACACCCTGTATACACTGAGAAAAAAGCCTTCTATTCCTTCTAAAAATTCACATACTCTTTATACAAGTATTTAATACTATATGTGACAGCAACGCGTTTTCCTACTGTATGACAGCAAAAATTATTAGACCCTTGGGTAGTGATAATATCAAGGTAATTTAGCCAATAGGAAATAGGAGTTATTGCTACCATCGAATGGGTTATAGCCATTATTGCTCTGAATACTCACAGTAATTATCAAGTTCTATTGGGGGTGTAATCTGGTTTTATATACCGTATTGGTTCCGACTGGCAGTTGTAATGAAACTATGCATATGCATATACTTACTACTAAAAATCAGTTCTGTAGGTTTCAAAAATTTAAATAGCTTCTAGTGTTTTTGTCGTTTAACATTGCATATTATGTTATACAACATGGTTTACTGAGATCGTAAAATTCATCCATAGATTATAAGGTCCAATACGAATGATGGGTTGTGCGAAATAAGAATCTTCTATTGCTTTATCTGACATGCAAAGTTTAAAAAATCTACTTTCGCATTGTAAATACACGGTTTTAACCGAGGGTTTTAACACTATCTTGATAATTATATAATAAAAAAATTGTTGCTGATTATTTTAAAACGATATAATTACCAGTACCTGTACAAGTGGAACTTAAATACTTAATACTATAATATTTTGTTGTCCATGGAAGTTATATCCTGTGATTAAGAATAGTAAAGAATTATTGTAACATGCTCTACTTACTCAAAGATCAAAGCCTTGCAATAAAAAATTGAGATAATAATAATTAACCTTGATATAAAAGATGTTATCAACCAATTGACTAATGTAATTTACCTTGTACCAATGAAATATTGGACAGATAACAATAATTTTTAACCGGCTTCCTATCATTGCATGTTTTTTTGTCGCAGATCGTAGATCCTATAAATGTTTCCATATGAGGTAGGCAGTTTAATATTTAAAAAAATATAGTTTCGCTAAAGGATATAAATTTGTAAAATGGCGTTACTTTTAAGGCTAAATGAAATACACAATAATTTTATAAGACAAATATATACTTGGACGAAACTAGACTGTCTCTACATGTCTAAAACATATTTGACTCTACATTTTGGCCGTTCCAACTGTACTGGTGTTTCACGAGGAACAAAATACATAACTTTTTTATTGTTAACTTACAAAAAAATGTATTTTGTTTGTTTATACACTGAGAAAAAGCCTTCTATTCCCTATAAGAATTCACATACTCTTTATACAACTGTTTAATACTGCTTTCCTACTCTACGACAACGAAAATTGCTAGACCGTTTGTAGCCGTTTGGACTTTATAAGCTATGGACAAATTTTACCATCTCAGTAATCCATGTGGGTTATATAATAGATCATCATATGCAATGTTAAAAGGCAAGAACAATATCACACTTATCCAACGAAACCTAACACTTCGATTTTTCTGCTTTAAAATAAAAATGTGGAAAATCGCTCGGACCAATCGATTTTTATTTCGAGGGGGACATCTTTTGCGTATATTGTCAATCTTGTTACTTCAAGCCCCTAGGAGGAAGGGGGGATAAGATCTAAATCTTAAATGGATACCCCTATTTTATATAATTTTTTTGGATTCTGCAGAAAATTCTAAACATTTTTAAATAAAAGCATTGTTAGTCTATACTTAACAGTTTCCGAGGTATTGACTCTTGACAAATGACATTTTTGAACTTTGACAGCGTCTAGCTTTCCAACTGTACGTCTTAGAGCAAAACGGCTTACATGTCCATATCTTCGATTTTTATTATCTTTCCAATAGTGTCAACTTTTGGTTGAACCGGATGTAAGAAATATACTACTTCTGGTTTAACCGGAAGTTGACACTATTGGAAAGATAATAAAAATCAACGGAGATTCATAGAGATTTCAAAAATGAAATAATATACAGGGTGTTCCATTTAAAAAAATTAAGTTAACAACCGCCCTGTTGTCTTGAAGCACCCTGTATATTTTTCGGAAATCTTAAAAAATGCAAGATAATAATATCGCCGTGTTCCAGCGTTTTTCCAAACAACACGCCGCTGAATTTTAAATGAATTCAGAACTTACTTCTGAGACTCTGACTGTATAATTATTAACTAGATTAAGGTAATAAATGTTTTTTTTTTAACTTAACTTACTTTTTATAGTCTATCTAAATATTTATATAATTTAGTTCATTAGTATTTTTTGTTACATGTTACTATTATTTTCTTATCTTTAGACTCTTTAGAATAAAAACTAATGCTTGAAATTAGCGTTTTATTATTTCTTTATAGGAAGATAAGATCGCATTTTTTAAAATACAGTAGACTCTCGATTATCCGAAATAATGTGGATCGGACCGATTTCGGATAATGCGGAGATTGATGAAAATTATTAACTATAGAAAAAGTAACTAAGTCGCCACAGTGGATCTTTTGCCGTGCGTCATCACTTTCACGTCATCAAAATCATATAATCAAATCAAAATTACGAGACGAAAAAAGTCAAAACTAAGTCTAAGTTCATAAAATGGACGTGGCTGCCTACCGTTTGACGTACCTACATAATATCCCGAAAAATTATTATTTAAGTTTTGCCCGGCATTCTCTATTATCTAAAAGAAATTGACAACCAAATGTTAATACATTTAATACTATTTTTAAAGCTTAAAATCTAGAAAAGTTTGGTGTTTTATTGACTATTAAAATCGCAAAAGTCAAATTTTTGACATCCCTTCATTAAGGGAATTTAGCCACTGCCGTAAACTTTTCAAAGAACTTTCATGGTTAGAATATTTAAAATAAATAAATCAGGTATTATAAAAATCCATAAATACTTACCGCCAAAACAGATGGTGGGTATAATTAGTTCTAAAAAGAACTATTTTTAGAAAAAGGAACAGTTTTAAGGTAAACAAATTTACAAAATACGAATTAGATTGGCAGATCAAAATAAGGTTGACAATCAACGATTATATACAAGAAGGATGGCTTACTTCGCCCGATTTCTCTGCCGAAGGTCAAATATGCAGTGACGTCACTTCAGTACACTTTCAGACGTGCCCCGTTTAAAATGTACGGTAATACATAGCAATTTTATTTCAATAATTTTTTTGAAGCATTTCTAGTCATCAAACGTAAAAATTGTATAAAAAGTAGGGTATTCTCCTTGTAATGAGCTATATTACAGTATTTTTTATTTTTCAAAAATCGCAAAATTACGCGAGTTACTTAGCGCGCAAGAATTTAATAATTTTTTTGGGACATTTCCGGTCGTCTAACGCAAATTTGTATAGAAAAGAAAATGTTTCACTTGTCAAGAACTATATATTACAGTATTTTTTATTTTCAAAAATCGCAATATCAACGAATATAGACTTTGCGCAGGTTTTTTTTGGTTCCGAGTGTTATATTTGAATATGATAAAATTTTAGTAGAATTTTAGTAGAATCACTTAAAAAAGTATACTTACAAACTATATTATTTACAATTCAATAATAAAATAAAATATTTATTAACGGACAAGCCATTTACGACTACATACCTTAATTAGGCACAATACAATAATAGTATAAAAAAGAAAATCTGCCCAGGCATCGCAATCTATAACAACAAAATAGTATTTTAGATATATTTTTTGAGTATTTTATTGAGAAATGTCCAAATACTGATAAAAAAAACCAAGTCCGGGTAATCACCAAAAAAATTCGCAAAATTATGCTTAAATTATAAAATTTTGATTGTTCGATGTTCTTAAGTGTTTATTATTACTAAAAAACAGTTAAAAATTAAAAAATAGTCAGAGAAAACTAACAAAAAATACAATTAATCACAACAAAAACACATAGCCTTTCACCGATAAAAACAAATTCGGTACTGTCGTGTCGTCACAATCGTTCAGTCCACCGTCCGTTAAAAATCCAACGTTGCTCTTATGGCAATAAGCTATCCTTCTTGTTTACAGTTCTTGGTTGACAATGACGTTCTAAAATACAACGGTAGTCAACTAAACAAATAAAAAAAGTAATTAATTGACGTTTATAGTTTTATTCTTGTCTAGCACGTTATAGGTATTATTGCGGAATCTTGGAGACGTTCTTTTATGCTTTTATTCAAACTTGTTACTGTAGTAAATAAGGATGCAGAGTTATTAACCACGTTGAGTCCTGATCGTTGATTGATGACGCACGGGAAAATATCCATTGTGGCGACTTTATATCTATGTACTTTTATAGATGTACATACATACATAATAAATTATAAATTCTAATACTTATGTATGTATATATATTTATAAGTTCAAGAAAAAGGTAATTGGTACTTGTTTTAATTTTAAAGTCTGTCGATTTTTGGCCGCAATGTCCCTCCATCTCGTATTCATTATTGGTATTTGCCCCAAAAATAAAACCTATATTATGCTGAACAAAACATTTCTTAGAAATTTCGAATAATGCGGAGGCATAGCAAGAATCATTTCGGATAATCCGGTTCATGGGTCGTTTCGGATAATGCGGAGTTCGCATAATCGAGTTTCGGATAATCGGGAGTCTACTGTACTCTGAAGTCTCATTTATATATTTTTTTTTGAGATATATTGATTTTTTTATATTTCTTAAATAAATATAAATAAATAAGCCTTTATGTATTTAATAATCTATATTATAATATTATAAAATATTATGGCTTTGAAGAATCATCCTTAAATCTTATTAGATCAAACAATTATTCAGAACAAATTTAAATTTTGTCTGGTGTACCTCAAGGTTCTATCCTAGGATCTCTTCTATTTATTATCTATACCTCAGATATTTTAAAATCTTTAAAGCACTGTAAGGTTTAGGTATATGCACATGATACACAAATTTGCCTTCATTTCGATTGCCAAGGCTATATAAACGCATGGAATTTTCTTAACGAAGATTTAAGCATGTTAAATCAACTTTTCCTGGGTCATAATCTAGGGTTAAATCCATTAAAGCCATTCTTGATGCTTTTTAGGAATAAGAACAAGATTTTGGCAAGGCTTTTTGAATGATAATATCAATATAGTTATCGATGGTGTTAGGCTCCCCGTAGTTAAAACAGCTAAAAATCTGGGTATTATCCTGGATACGGAACTAAGGTTTAGGGAGTATGTCAAAAAGCTAATTCTAAAGTCATATATGTGTCTTTAAGAGTATTATACAACAACCGTCATGTCCCAAATTTTAAATTGCGTAAAATGTTCTGTGAGAGTCTCGTTTTATCCAGCTTTAACTACTGTGATTTCATTTATGGGCCATATCTTGATGTAGCAGATAGGAATAGGATACAAAGGGTACAGATTACATGCTCCCGCCTTATTTTTGGACTTCGAAAATTTGATCATATTTCTCACACGTTTAAAAATCTTAAGTGGCTAGTAATGAACAACCGTAGAACTTTACATTTGGGGAATTTTTTGGTTAAAACACTAAATAATCCGGCTCTGCCTCTTTCTTTAAAAAGTAGGTTTGTATTTCGTGAAAATATACATTCCCGTGACATGAGATTTTGTAATAGGTTGACGGTGCCTCAACATCAGAGTGCCATGTTTCAGAGATCATTTACCTACAACTCTGTTAAATTGTATAACTCCTTATCTAATGAAATGGTTTTCCTTGACTGTAACAAATTTAAATTGCAATATAAAAAATATTTACTCAGTATTCAAAATGAACAACTTCGATAATTATTCTTGTTAAATTATTATTTTTATGAATGTTTTGCAGGTCATTCTTCAAATTATGTTTTGTCGTCTTCTCTATCAGGTCAGAATGTAGAGTACTTTTCTTTTTTCTAGAATGTTAACTATTTAAACCAATTGTATTTTTTTTTATTTCTTCTTTCTACGATATTTATATAGCATCTGTAAATTCATAATTCTTTATATACATTTTTTATTATTATTTTAGCAAGCAGTGTGTGGTTCAGTGGAGTAGCCTTTGTGGCTAGACTGCGCCCCGCTTTTGCTTGTCTGCCTATTATTGTTAGTCTTTGTAATTGTTTTCTTTGTTCATCCTAATAAAAGATGTTTATTATTATTATTTATTTTTAAAATACAAAAAATATTAATAACGGCTTAACTGTCTATTATGTCATTTTTTACTTGAGAGAGATGAGAAGGGGTATTTCTCTCATCTCATCGGCAACACTGTTTACGTAACATTAAAGCAAGAGTAAACCGAATATGTTATTGTTTACGTAATGCTTTATATTACTTGTAATCTGTAGTGTAATAAAAAAATGTATAAATTAATTAATGTATGAAAGAGAAGGAAAAAAGTGTTAACGAATAAAAAATACTCTATTATTATAGGATAATAATTTGTAAATTAATATTGTAAATCTAATTAAAACTGTTTTTAAGATTATGGGGTACGCAGATAGTGTATTGAATTTAATAATATGTGTAATACTGTATTATAAATAATGAATAACAAGTAACGTTATGGAATATAATAAATGCCATATTATAAACCTTGACCTTACGACTTCTACACTATTCATCTAAATGGAATTTTAAATCAAGATTATAAAACTGCATATCATGGAAAACTTCAGTTCACGTATAATTAAATAGATATTTAAAAAAGCATCAAAATCAAGGAGGACAAAGCTTCACTTTACTATTTGTAACTGTAACAAAAATCAATACACTTTAGCTTTCTACCCAGACAGCAGACTGACGTCAATTTGACGTAACTTTTTCGTCATCTTAAACGTCAACTGTACTTTAAAAATGACGTGATAATGACGGTAGGATGTCGTGATTATGTCACGGACCGATGACGTGACTAGGAAGTCATTTAGTGACGTTATAACGACGTCATTAGTGTCGTTATAACGACGTGATTAGTGCCGACATATCACGTCATCAAAGCGTTAATTTGCCAGCCATTTAATAGCAAACCTTAGTGACGCCTTCGCCATTTCGTTACTTCTTTGTTTCATCAAAAAATCGTCCAAATACCACTCTTTGGGGTACAATTACCTACAGTTATACGTACCTTATAAAAGTGTGAATTTATAAATTAATAAAAGCAGAAAAAGAAATATGCTCAAATTCGACAAAATTTCGTTTTTTGCCTTTATTAGTTAATCAATTAATTTTTCTTAACCTTAAACTGTAGGTACCCAAGGGAGGGGCACCCAAAGGGGGATATTTAGCCGATTTTTGGATAAAACAACGAAGTAACGAAATATTGACCAAAAAACTAAATGGCGAAGGCGTCACTAGTGCTTGCTCTTAACCTGTAGGGGCTTCGTTAGTAGTTAGGTAGCCAAGATAGGGTAGAGGATTAGGCACAAAACATTTAAAACTTTTTTTTATACGTTTTCACTGCACTTGATTACTGATGATGATTAGATTATAGTTAAAAAACTGCAGAGGGACCTAGGTTAAAAATATTTTTTCTTCATTTTAACAGCAATAATTATGTGTAATTAAAATATGTAAAAATATAAATTTTACTTAATACTCCAACCAATCATGGTTACACTACCCTGTATATTATATAGTAGAGACACTACTTATACAATTTTTTTAGTAATATGTTGTTTTTTTTTTCTTTCTGTACACCTAAACTTAATTTAACTAAGAAAGAGGAAAGATTCAATATTTAATTTAAAACTGTTATATTTCTGAAACATAGTTTTATATGCCTATATATTTAGGGGTCCTTGCAGGAGGGACATATTGAGTTGGTGACCCGTCTAAAAATAAAACAGAAAAAAGACAAATTACCAAGCAATATTATTTAATATATAATTTATTTATATATACCTAGTTATTAAAATTCTTACCATGCAGAAAACCATGGGTTAATTCTATTGTACTTACTTAAATTGGGTGGACGTTCAATAAGTATTTTCTTCTTAGTTGTAGGTACATCCTCATCGGAACTACTTAATGTTCGCTTTGGTTTTAGTTTCCTTTTTATAATAGGTAGTGTAGGTTTGTCGGTATCCAAGTTGGAGGTATCCTCTGCATCTTTGCATTTTTTATAGCTTTATCTATATCGTCTAAAAACATGTTTTATATAAGTATAAAATTATTAGAAATTATTTGTTTTGACTTAAATTGTTAATTTGTTTTTATTTAATTGTGTATGTGGTTTATGTATGCACAGTACAGGACCTCTAAGTGGAAAACTTTACCTAAATGACTTTTAAATTATTTTCACGACAAATCCATTTTACAACAAGGTATATTATGTACTAACTTAAATGTAAAATAGCTTAATCAATTTTATTATGACAAAACTTAGCAGGCCTAGTTAAAAATACATTTTACTTAACCTCGACCCATTTCTTGAAAGTCCCTACCTGCCTCAAACATGCATCGCTTGATTTTATACAATTTCCAAGACTCATCAATGTGGACTTCTTTCTCTTTAAGTAATTTATTGAAAATCCTTTGATCTTTGTAAGAAGGCCAAAAGGCTTCTCTTTTTAATGGTGTTCACCACATTTTAGACACCACTGAAAGTGCACCATTTTCCCATTCTACAATGACATATATGCCATCTTTTTCTAAAACAAAAAACAAGTTATAGGTTAGGATTAGGTACAGAAAAGTTTAGAGAAATACCACAGAAAAAAACACAAAAAATAAGTAACGGAGAAGCTTAATTGTTATGTTTCACTTTTTTTTTCATTGCAACGTATTGCTTTAATAAAATCTAGGGTACTCAGTTGGCCCTTCTCAATTTAAAATGGGAACTGCTATCAAAAATAGTTTATTAATTATTAATTTAAATCGCTGCATAGCTAAATTTATTTGGCAGTTAGTAGTGGCACTGTAAATGTTCGCAACGGAAGGAGAACTTACAGCATTATAATTAGAAATTATTATTATTATTATACTGTTTTACTTACCCCTTTAACACGCCGCCGTGAAAAACACACACATACACACACAACTGAAAGAACCTCAGACCAAGCACTAGAACAAACCGATGCTATATCGCTATCTTTGCTGTATTCTTTACCTACTATTCTTCCAAACAATGATTTCTTTTAGACCAAAATTTACAAGGTTACATTTACAATACGAACAAACGCAAAAGGACAAAATTCCGCAAAATGGCGGAGATTCGGAGAGAGGAGAAAGAAACGGAACGGCCGATGCCGAGTCAAAGAGAGAACGTGAGAACGATGGCATGGCGTGCGCGCACATTACGACAGCTGCTTGATAGAAAATGTCCAAAAAACGACGTTATATTGACGTATAACTTATGTCGTCTAATTGACGTAAAAATGATGACGACATTATCACGTCATTTTTTGGTAACATGACGTCGAAGACGTAAAAATCCCAAAAAATGACGTGATTTAGACGACAGTCTGCTGCTTGGGTAAGGGTCAAAAAATATCGGTCAAAGTCGTTGACACAGACCTATTTGTTTAGGTATCTTGTAACAGATATTGTTGGTCTCTCTGGGTTATTTTTATTTTGTGCCACTTGAGAACAAAGGGTGGACATTATTATGCAATAATAATGCCATCGTATAAAAGTAAATAATAATCTGCAATGCTAGGTAAAGAAATGGGGGAGGGTTAAGGGCAACATTTTATTGACAATATACAAGTAAAGTTATCTCAGAAGGGTTATAATAATTGGTATGATGTTGCCTGGAGAACGTTAATTTATAATTGGCGTACATAAAACGGTGTGATGGGTTTTTCCTAAAAAAGAATGTCCGACAGCAGGAATGTCTTGAGTGACCACTGCTGTAGATCATCAGTCGTTCGGCTTTCTGGTAATATTGTCGGACATGGATTGGTATTATTAAAGGCGACAATATGAAAAACAATGCCCACTTGAGAAGAAAAGTGACACATGCGGAAAGTGGGTGAGCTCCTAACTTTTATTGCACTTTTATAAATTATATGTTTGAAATGTCCGACAGTAGGAATGACTTGTGTGTCCCCTACTAAAAAACATCAGTCGCTCGGCTTTTCACTAAACTACGTAGTACCTTTATACCAAACGTGTACGTCAATCTATAATACTAGGTACCTAACTGAAATGACAAATAATGTTAATAATCAAATATACGTATACGAAAATGGGGCGATATGTAACAAATTAAATTGCAGATTAATGGGGAACCAATTAAAACAGAGTGTGGTCGCAGACCAAAGGTAAATATAAAAAATGGGGTATTTTTGGGAGGTAAAGTGTCACCATTACAGTCGCAGACGTAATTGATATCAAAAAAGGTAAAAAAATTCACAGATCTTGCACCTTACGCAAGCATCCTATGTATTGAAAATACCTGACACAGCTTTAAAATAAACCGCATTATTTCGCCTTAAGAAGCCTACTGTTGCTCTGTGTCCCATTACGTTTGGGACACCCTGTATATTCACTAAAACATATTATATTAAATGTATGGTTTTATTTCTAAGAATAATTAATATAAATTTGTTTATAAACAATAATATTCACATAGCAGACCAACCAAGGTGAACTATAAATAATCCCAAAAAAACGAAAACAAAAATAAAAGTTGGACACCCTTTATCTTGGTTGTTATCAATTTTGGGATAATGCAAGTTTAAATAAATCGCATTATTTCGCCTTAAGGAGCCTGCTGTTGCTCTGTGTCCCATTACGTTTGGGACACCCTGTATATTAACTAAAACATATTATATTAAATGTATGGTTTTATTTCTAAGAATAATTATTATTAATTTGTTTATAAACAATAATATTCACAATATTCACATAGCAGACCAACCAAGGTGAACAATTGCCTTATATTCAATCGGTCATATTGTCTAAGCCTACTTATGCTATGTTTTTAAATTATACTTATTTACCCAAGCGTTCAAAATAGACCATGAAGATTTTCATGAGATAGGTAGGGGTGCAAAATATAACCAATCACCCGGTACAATAACATTTTCTGAGAAATCAATAATAAAAAAATTATCCCATTTGTTAACCAAATTTGGGCGGACCCTGTAATATGCAATTATTGTGCTCCAACTTTTTGCCTCCCGCTTTTTTTTTCGATATAATATTCCGATTTAAATAACGTGAACTTACCTTAGTTATAACTTATCTCAATAAAACACTTTTTAACAAAGTTACTATGGCGTTCTTTAAAACACAAACTAAACTAAACATTATTCATTATTTACTTGCCGACTTTACGCTGATTCATATTTATATTTCTACCAAGTATTATCAGAGTATTATGTTACAAGACCGATCCAGATATTGCACTGTTGGCCGCGACATCGACATGAGCGACATCGACATGCAATGCAAAGTTTGCGTAAACACGATCCTAATAGTATTTTCAATACTAAAACATTGCTTATTATTGTCGCCGACAAAATAGGTAATATCAAAGAAATGTGTAACCATTCTGTCGCTGACAGGTGTTGGTGCAAATGGGCTAAATTATGGGGACAGACCATCTTACACTAAGTTTATGAATTGTAATAATTAGGGATTTTATTCTGTATGTTATTTAAGGATATCTGATTTAATTGTTCATGAATTGTATATGGTCAAAATGCTTTTATAATAGATTAATTGTTTTTAAAAAACCTCTATAATTTTCATTTACTGACAGTGGAATATACCGCATCATAAGAAAACCGTCAGAATAAGGTTAAAGTTAAAAAATTTTAAAATCTGAACAACTTTTACCGTTGTATAATACCAAACTTTAAATAGGTATTTACATTACAAGCTGCGAAAGTTAATTTTTTGGTGTGAGGAGGTTTTTGAATTGCCGAGGCAAAGCCGAGGTGATTTAATTCCTCCGACCACCAAAAAAGGCTTTCGAATCGTGTAATGTATTAAATTTTAGTATTGAAAATACTATTGGGATCGTGTTTACGCAAACTTTGCATTGCATGTCAATGTCGCTCATGTCGATGTCGCGGCCAACAGCGCAATATCTAGATCGGTCAAAGTATTATGTTACAATACTCTGATAAGACTTGGTAGAAATATAAATATGAATCAGCGTAAGGTCGGGAAGTAAATAATGAATAATGTTTAGTTTAGTTTGTGTTTTAAAGAACGCCATAGTAACTTTGTTAAAAAGTGTTTTATTGAGATAAGTTATAACTAAGGTAAGTTCACGTTATTTAAATCGGAATATTATTTCGAAAAAAAAAAAGCGGGAGGCAAAAAGTTGGAGCACAATAATTGCATATTACAGGGTCCGCCCAAATTTGGTTAACAAATGGGATAATTTATTTATTATTGATTTCTTAGAAAATGTTATTGTACCGTTGGGTAAATAAGTATAATTTAAAAACATAGCATAAGTAGGCTTAGACAATATGACCGATTGAATATAAGGCAATTGTTCACCTTGGTTGGTCTGCTATGTGAATATTATTGTTTATAAACAAATTAATATTAATTATTCTTAGAAATAAAACCATACATTTAATATAATATGTTTTAGTTAATATACAGGGTGTCCCAAACGTAATGGGACACAGAGCAACAGCAGGCTCCTTAAGGCGAAATAATGCGATTTATTTAAACTTGCATTATCCCAAAATTGATAACAACCAAGATAAAGGGTGTCAAACTTTTATTTTTGTTTTCGTTTTTTTGGGATTATTTATAGTTCACCTTGGTTGGTCTGCTATGTGAATATTATTGTTTATAAACAAATTTATATTAATTATTCTTAGAAATAAAACCATACATTTAATATAATATGTTTTAGTGAATATACAGGGTGTCCCAAACGTAATGGGACACAGAGCAACAACAGGCTCCTTAAGGCGAAATAACGCGATTTATTTAAACTTGCATTATCCCAAAATTGATACTAACCAAGATAAAGGGTGTCAAACTTTTATTTTTGTTTTCGTTTTTTTGGGATTATTTATAATATGTTTTAATTATTATACAGGGTGTCACAAACGTAATGGGACACAGAGCAACAGTAGGCTTCTTAAGGCGAAATAATGCGGTTTATTTTAAAGCTGTGTCAGGTATTTTCAATACATAGGATGCTTGCGTAAGGTGCAAGATCTGTGAATTTTTTCTACTACTGTTCTCTGATCAATATATTATTAAGTAATAAACTTTGATTTTATTCAAATTAAGATGATAAAATAAATTTTTTTTTACCTATAAAATAATCCATGACAACTAGTTATTTGAGTATTGTTAACAACTAGTTATTTGAGCACTGTCAGAGTCTGTCAGTTCGATTTTTTTGTCCTGGCACCAAAAGTTTTACTTTAGTAGCTAGCAACGGATAATATTCAGGTAACTGTAACATTTACTTTCGTTTTCTTTCGTGTTGCTAGGGCCCGAAAGTTAATTTATTTATACAGTAGTAGAAAAAGAACCTAAATATAAACACAACATAGACGGGGTCGTACCACAAGATTTGATGATTACAGTTAGAGTGACGGATTACTGCCGGTGATGAACACACCGGGGGTCGATCATCAATTTCAATACGTGGCAAAAAAAATGTTTTCACTATTTTTTATTTAAGTTCTTAAAAATGTTTATACACATTTTTTTTAAACGCTTAATAAACCCTGAAAAATAAATCTAGTTCCAAAGGTGTAGGTATCAATAACTCGATATCTCAAAGCGTTTAAAAGCAAAAATATTTAGTTTATTTTTCGTTTTCTAAAAGAAATGGTCAAATACCCGTGTCTGGGTAGCAATTACCTACAGTTTGACGTTTATAGAAATTTAATTGATAAATTAATTAAAGCGAAAAACGAAATTTGGCCAAATTTGCCTATATTTCTTTTTCTGCTTTTATTAATTTATAAACTTAACTTTTTTTACGGCAAAACAGTAGGTAATTGTACTTTAAAGATGGGTATTCGGCCGATTTTGGGATAAGACGCAGAAGTAACGAAATATTGATCAAAAAATTTTGGATACTTAAGTACCTAACTTTTGGTAATATCTAATAATCTATACCTATCGGTTTTTGAGAAAACAAGAAAGTTCAGTAAATTTGAAACTAATAAAGCAAAACATTTAAAATTTTGGCAACTTTTGATTAAAACATAGATTCCTTCACTTGGGTTTTACTTTTTTATACAGCGGGTTTTAAAATTTTGCCATCAACCATCTACAGTGACCGGCAGAAAGTGCGCAGCATATGGGAAAGTTTTTTATCTCTAAGTTTAGAAAATTAATTTTATTTTAGATAGGTTCTGCATGTTCTCAAACCAAAATAACACCCATTAAATCCGGTAAAAGTATACGAGGTAGGATCAAAAATTTGAAATTCCGCTAAGAGTAAAGTACCTCCATCTTTCATTTGAGAATAGTTTTTTACTAAGAACTATTGTTTTAATTTCAAAGTTATACCCAAATTCCAAATTTCGCTTATTTTGGACAAAAAAATGGATTTAATCGTGTTTTCTGAATAACCCTGTACAAAAAATGAATGGCAACCGAACAGTACGAAAATAAGATTTTCTGCAGACTTAGTTAGAGATAACCGTCCATCATAAGTCCGGATGGTTTGTTTTCAGAATATTATGGCTTTTTAAAATAAAAACATAAAAACGTATTTTATTTTCTGAGGGAACAAGTTAATTTCATCTAACTGATATTTTTTGATTTACATTGACTTAAAGCATCTCATAAATAGTTTTTTATACATTGAAGTAAGCATAGAAAGTTTCCTTTTGATTTATAAAAAAAAAAATTAAATTAAAAATATATTTTGAACGGATTTTATTCGTCACGCAAAATAAGGATCATCAAACCAGGTGTATAAGTATCGGCCTTTTTTTTGTACCATCTGGAAAATGTTATAAGACAGTGTGTCGCTAGAATCAATCCGGCTTTTTTAAGGAACGTAGCCAAAGAATTTAACAAAAGAACTATAAAATGTATAGAAAATAGAGGAGAACATGTAGATATATAAAGTTATAATAATTATTGTTAATGTAAATAGTCTTAATTAGCATTTTTTGTTTTCTATTCTTGAGTTAAAAAATGTATAACCTATTAGTTGGATTATCCTAACAGTGTATTTGATAAATGAAAATAACCTATATATATATATTGCTCCTTATTTTGCGTGACGAATAAAATCCGTTCAAAATATATTTTTAATTTAAATTTTTTTCTTTATAAATCAAAAGGAAACTTTCTATGCATACTTCAATGTATAAAAACTATTTATGAGATGCTTTAAGTCAATGTAAATCAAAAAATATCAGTTAGATGAAATTAACTTAGAAAATAAAATACGGTGTGCAGCAAAAATATTTAATATTTTTATGTTTTTATTTTAAAAAGCCCTAATATTATGAAAACAAACTAATCGGACTTATGATCGACGGTTATCTCTAACAAAGTCTGCAGAAAATCTTATTTTCGTGCTGTTCGGTTGCCATTTATTTTTTATACAGGGTTATTCAGAAAACACGATTAAATCCATTTTTTTGTCCAAAATAAGCGAAATTTGGAATTTGGGTATAACTTTGAAATTAAAACAATAATTCTTATTAAAGAAATATTCTCAAATGAAAGATCGAGGTACTTTACTCTTAGCGAAATTTAAAATTTTTGATCCTACCTCGTATACCAAAACACTTTTACCGGATTTAATGGGTGTTATTTTGGTTTGAGAACACGCAGAACCTATCTAAAATAAAATTAATTTTCTAAACTTAAAGATAAAAAACTTTCCCATATGCTGCGCACTTTCTGCCGGTCACTGTATATATCCTAATCAAATTTCCTATTTAAATGGCTAATATATCACTATTCATATTTTAAGTTGTTTTGGAATTACGAGGAATTTAAAATAATCTTAAAATCTCTGTTTGTTCCGGTTTGTTATAATAACAAAGTTGGCTATAGTTTCCTGTATACCCGGAAGTAATTTACACGTGAAAATATAATATTTTATAAGCACATAATATATAGCTACGCAGCTATTATATTCTGTGCTTAAAGTCAATTAAATTTTGAAAAAAAAAATACTTTACTCTAATAGGCCACTTATCGTGAATCACCTTGTATATACATTTTAAGACAAATTATTCTTTTTAAAAAATACGTATTGAAAAAATATTGTTAAAAAGCTCTATTCATTCAACATGCGTTTTCTTAAAAAGATTTTTCATAATTGAAAGCAGCACGATACTAAACCTCCTTTTAGCCTTATATTAGGTACTTTCCATTTTTTTCTTTTAAACAGCAATGCAAAACAAAAATCTTTGCCTAGCTAAGTTATTAAAGGAACGATTCGCGAACAACTTCGTATAGTTCGCATGGGAAATAGAGGGGGGCATACTTAACCGCGGCAAGGGGGAGGAAAAAAATCTTAAATTTTTAAAAGGAACGCTCAACTTAGCTGTTGGCTTTGCTTTGCTGTTTAAAAGAAGCTTAAAGGAACTTTGATATTATACCTCTTGGAAATAGACGTTAAATAAAACAAATATATTTTAGTGAAAATGCTAAGATTTTGAGCTGGGGCTGGCTAATATAAGGTTTTTGCACATGTACTTTAAACACGAAATGTTTTAGAAAGATTATAGTACCTGCTGGGAAAAACCTGTCCCCACTTTAAATGGTTCCCCCTTAAAATGAAACAATAATTTACTTTCAACTTAAATCACATTAAATTTTAAATACTTATGACCCTAAATATAATACTTGCGATAATTTAGGTACCTAATCCTTATCTGTTTAACCAATAGCAATTTGCATTCATTATCTTAATCAAAACACAAGAAATTCAGGTTAAGATTTACAGAAAACAACCCTCTATAACAGTTACTAACAATGGTATCGTTCAGCAGGCTGTAAAATAATTACGGGCTTTAGTTGAATCCCTTAGTTGCATTTTAAACATCATTTTAATTCTGTTTCTGACCCTATAGGTACGTAAGTTTGTTTGTGCCAATTTTAAGAGGAATTGATCAGTGTACAGACTATGTTTAATATGTCGCCAAATTTTGTTACACAAAACAGCAAGTTTGAAATAAATCGCGAGGCGGAGTTGGTTAAAGAGTGGTTGAAACAAGTACAAGAAACGGGAACTTACAATGGTGGAAAATGGTGGTTAATCAATAAAGCAAGTGATAATAGTGAAGTGTCAATAATAAATTCAAATCAACGTAAAGCAGCAATACCATTTATTACTGAAAATAATAATAACGAAGTTGATTTAACGAAAAATAAATATACAATGATCGGGCACCAGCAAAAATTTCTGAATCAGAAATGTGTGTCACAAAATTTTTCAAATAATCCCTTGCGCGACCCAAATGACGAAAAACTATTACGCGTTGCAGATAAGATCAGAAGAAATATTCTTGCCGTGCCAAAACGCAATGAGGCTAAATTAATTGATTTTATTCAAGTTAGTCCCAAATTAAAATCAAAAGTGGTGGTCACAAAGCAATCGCCGGGTAATGTAAAACAATTTACAAAAAAGACAGATTGTTTGAAAAGAAAGTCGCTTGATAGTGCTCCGATAATATTTAATAGAAATAAAAAAGCGAGATTTTCAAAAAGTTGTTCCGATACAGGGAACATACAGGAAATAATAGGAAATATATTGCCAAAAATAGAGGAAGAAAAGCATCAACCGGCTACAACAGGTATCAGCAATAATATAGAATCACCCGTTCAGTCTAGCAACGGGCAACTTGTAGTAAAATATGCAATTGGAACAAGCCAAAAAGAACATTTATCAAGGTCCGACGGTGTAGATGAGACCGTACTTTTCAACAATAATACCAATGCTTCAGTTTCTACAATCGTTTCTGAAAATGTTCAACACAAGTTCAAAAATAGCTTTTATAACAAAGAAAGAACTTTTGATGTTTCTTTAAATATCAACAGTAACCACCAATCACTCTCAGTGTCGTCTACTAATTTCCATTGTCCAAAAGAATTTAAAACAGTTACTAAAAAAAGTGTGACAAACAAGCTGGTACCTGATCAGGTGGTATCGAGTGAAAGCAATAAAAACAAATTTAATTCATATTCTCCAAGGCATACATTGAAGTGGACTAAGAAGGTATCTGAAGCAGTAACTAATACTTGCGCATCCTTAAAAAGTAAAAAGGAAGCTCCGACCAAAGAAAATATTTGTTGTAAGTACGATTGTAAACAAAATGTGTCAGTGAAAGGAATAGCGCTAATAAATATATTTAAAAAACACGCTGTTGTAGAAAAGTGTACATCAATGACATATTATATCAGAGGGGGTAAAGATTTAAAAATAGTTTCACGATATACTTGTGATGTTGGAAAGAAAGCATAAATTTAAACAAAATATTTTATTGTAATTTTTAAATTTTTTTTCTTGGTATTAGGGCTATACCTACATATACACGTAGGGAAAATGTTTGTCCACCCATCTCTTAGTAATAAGTTAGAATAGTACAAATATGAAGTATGGCAAAGCAAACAGAGATAGGTAGATTATGTTTCCCCCGCTCCATCGTATTGCATCTCGCTCATAGCACTTGCTGGTGGCACGCCGCGCCGCTTCGATTCTATTAATATCAAATGAATATTCATTCTTTCGTACGTTGCCGCCTGAATGAAAGGATCAGGATTAAGCAAAACGCATCGAGCCCGCCAGATCCGATGCGATGGAGTGGGGGAAACATAATCTACCTATTTCTGTTTACTTTGCGATACTTTATATATTTGTACTATTCTAACTTATTACTAAGAGATGGGCGGACAAACATTGTCCCTACGTGTATACCTATACTACCTATATTATATTGTTTCGGGATTATGCATATATTTAAGAGGACATCATCGCTTTTACTCCTGACAAACATTAATTTATTTTTTGTTTGTCCGTTATTGGCAAGTTAAACCCGTTTTAATTTAAAACTCTACTAAATACGGTTGATAGTGTCTTATACAATATTCTAGTTTCTAATTGTGGTAGGCAAGATGTTTAAGAGTGTAATTGATTTTCTAGATAAAAAGTTGCCAAAGTTTTTATTTTATCAGGCTTCTGTTTTATTTAACTATTTTGTATAATTAATTTATACAGGGTGTCCCAAAATAATGGGACACAGAGCAACAGCAGACTCTTTATGGTGAAATAATGCGATTTATTTAATTAAATATTTTAACATTATTGCATTAAAAATATCAAATAAGATTATCTCGAAAATGGTTGCTCCTAGCGACTTTAATGAGTTATACGTTTTTGATGTAAAAGAACTAAAGAAACTTATTTTTTTAATAGTCGGATCGATATAAGAAGCCTAAACAAAGTTATGCCAGCTAAAAGGAGTGGGCCATGCCGTAGGCAGCGCCCTCTACTGGTTACACAAAAACTATGGATAATTTTGAATTCCTCACCTCAAAAAACTGCTGCTATGTCGTTTCGTTAAGAAATAATTGAAAAAAAAAAGAAAACAGAATTAAAACTTTGACACCCTGTATATTGGTTATTATCAATTTTGAGATAAGGCAAGTTTAAATAAATCGCATTATTTCGACTTAAGGAGTCTGCTGTTGCTCTGTGTCCCATTACTTTTGGGACATCCTGTATTAAAAGGTGAATATTTAATCGGTTGAGTTCTATTCACGATAAAAGTACCGGGTGTACAACTAAAAAGGGACGTCGAAATATTTACTACAAAAATGTCTAAAGGCCTTTTTACAGTCGGCAATACTATTTGCAAGTTGCAATTGTCTTGCTTATAAACATGCGCAGTAGAGAACCAGCTGATCGGATTTGGCAATTCTCTTGCTGTTGCGAAAAATCGGTCGTGATCGATTTTTGTTGCAAGTGCGTTTGCAATTCTGGTGGATTTATATGCATTTTCATTGTGACCAACAAAAACGAAAGTTCCTAGAAAGGACGCGCTCAAGCTGAGTTTGACTTTTGTCAGAGTTTGGGTTGTTTCTCTTTTGTTGTGAGTTCACTGTTTCTTTGCGCTTATTCGGTTTGTTTTGTGTTATTGTTATTCGGTTGTTTTCACATTGACAGATTAACAACAGAGGCATTTATTGTTGTTATGTTGGCGATCCTTTTCAATGAAAATAGAATTGCCAGCTGTAAAACATCCTGCAAGACAAATTTCGGGCAATGTCTTGCGCCTGCAATGCATTGCAGCAATTGAGTTGCAAATAGTATTGCCGACTGTAAAAAGGGCTTAAGAGAAATTGCTGGAAATTAGTTTTAAGTGGGCTGCTAGGGGGCGTAGCTATAATAGTGACGAAATAAAAAGCGGGATTTTTTCAAAAATCTTTATAGTAAATATGTATCAAAGGAGGTGGCATTTTCTACTATATAAGTTATTATTCTTTTAACAAAAAATAAAGTTTGCATGACATATTTATGTAACTGTTAATTTTATTGTTCTCTACACAGTGTGACCAGTAAAGTCCGCATCATATGGGATTGTCACGTGATTCGCATTATCTCAAATTTTAATTATTTCCAAAAAATAACTCAAAAGTTGCGTTATTTCTGAAAATATCGAAAAAAGTTATTAAAAAAAGTATTTTTAAATGCAGTTTCTAGCCCACATGCAAAATTTTAGCTGCATAAGATAATTTTGATTTTTTACCCATATTTTGTAAATTGCACCACTTTTGCAAAATAAGACTCAACGCAACCTACATAAAATTTCTTAGTTTTGACAAGACTTTATTTCAGATACATTTTCTTTAAAGGAGCGCCATATTAAATGTGTGTTTTTCTACAAAATCAAAACTAGGCTATTAAAATTTGGTCGCATATGATGCAAAGGTTATTTGTTTTTTACCCTGTTTAGGGTAACTTTATCAAATAAGTATTTTAGAAATAGTAGTTTGTGTCTGAAAGTAATACTCCTTAATATTGAGACAAAAAAGAACACAGTGTCATCAGTAAAGTGTTCATTAAGTGGAAAATAAATTTTAGTGGTGGGTAAAATTCAAAATTATCTTATGCAGCTGAAATTTTGCATGTGGGCTAGAAACTACATTAAAAAAAACTTTTTTAAATAACTTTTTTCGATATTTTTAGAAATACCCCTACTTTTGAATTATTTTTTCGAAAAAATAAAAATTTGACAGATAATGCGAATGACGTGACTACTATTTTTTTGCTTAATTTTTATCTCGATCGAAGCAGATCTTGATACCAAAGTCGAATTTCGAATAAAGTTATTAATATAAAAAAAATCCCATATGATGCGGACTTTACTGGTCACACTTATAATGATAATTTTTTAGTGCCGATAGATAAAAATGTTTAAGGATTTTTGTTTTATTTTCAAACTGTACTCCATTCCGCAAAGTACGTGAACTAATTAGTTTACCTATAATTTTCGAATTAAATGATTTCTGTTTTCATGGCTTCTAAATATTATGTATTTTCTTAGGAAAATTTATTGTAAATATTTGGTCTTTTTACATAATATATTTATATTAAAGTAAATACCAATGTAGTTGTTATTGTCAAAACTAAGTCTAAGTTCATAAAATGGACCTGTCTGCCTACCGTTTGACGTACCTACATAATATCCCAAAAAATTATTATTTATTTTAAGTTTTGCCCGGCATTCTCTATTATCTAAAAGAAATTGACAAACAAATGTTAATATATTTAATACTATTTTTAAAGCTTAAAATCTAAAAAAGTTTGGTGTTTTATTGACTATTAAAATCGCAAAAGCCAAAATTTTTGACATCCTTTCATTTAAGGGAATTTAGCCACTGCCGTAAACTTTTCAAAGAACTTTCCCGGTTAGAATATTTAGAATAAATAAATTATTATAAAAATCCATAAATACTTGCCGCCAAAACAGATGGTGGGTATAATTAGCTCTAAAAAGAACTATTTTTAGAAAAAGGAACAGTTTTAAGGCACACAAATTTACAAAATACGAATTAAATTGGCAGATCAAAACAAGGTTGACAATGACGTTCTAAAATACAACGGTAGTCAACTAAACAAATAAAAAAAGTAATTAATTGACGTTTATAGTTTTATTCGTGTCTAGCACGTTATATTATTGCGGAATCTTGGAGACGTTCTTTTATGTTTTTATTCAAACTTGTTACTGTAATAAATAAGGATGCAGATCAACCACGTTGAGTCCTGATCGTTGATTGATGACGCACGGGAAAAGATCCACTGTGGCGACTTTAATGTAACCACACAGGAAAAAGTCGTTTGATAAAAGATCAGAAGACCCAGCTGGCCAATTTTTGGTGTAATTGAATCCTATTATGCGTCCATCAAAAACGTTTTGGACATATTTCCTTATCTCTAGTATATTGTGTGCAGGACAACCCTCCATTTGAGACCAAATATATTTGAACTTCTTTTTAGGATGTTCATGAAAAACGAAATTTAAAAAAAAAATTTCTCTGAAAATGTCGTAAACTTATTATTTATTTTCTAAACCATATGTGTCACTTTTGACTCCTGCTGGGGTAACTGGGCCGTAACAAGCTTGGTGCCCCAACAGCATTTTACTTCAAGCTAAATGGTAAGCTAATCTAACTTATTTTATTACATTTCATTCATTACATCCATTTTTTCTTTATCTTTTACAGAAAGCATCTACACTACTTTAATAAAAACATATTTTTTCTTTCTCTCCCCCTCATTTTTGACGTCTTTTACACCTCTTCGACATAGTTGAATCAAACTAAAATGTTTTTATCACACACACTTGAACTGTTTTTTACAAAGTCCTTTATTTGATACTCTTTGTTTCTTCTCTTCGTTTCCCACCCACAGTGGCTTTTCACTGGTCCTTGACCTTTCAGCGTGCTGATATATTTTCCGTCGTTTGACTACAAAAGTTTTTTCACTCCCCATGCGTGCCATTGGAAGCTCCATTATGGATTAGTTCCACCTTTAATTTTATTCTATTTTCTCTTTTGCTAACAACATCAGCTGTTCATTATATGTGCTTCAATTTCCTGATGATGAGTGTTTCTACACTCGAAACATGTCGATTCTAGCCTAGCTATTAAATTAAAATTGTGGAGAAAGACTTTATGCTTTTCTTTTCCAAATATATTTATTCTCAGAAGCAACTTCCTCTAATGCAGATCCAGGTTTAGAAAATATTTAGAAAACACCATCTTCCAGAGTACCTATTCGCTTTAAGGGGCTGTAGCTTCGTACTAAGTGAACATGGACACCATTTTATATTATCAACTTAATACTTTATTTTTAACCAATCTACTCAACCCCAAATTATTGACCATATCTTTTAGGACACCCTGTATACGTTTACCTTCTTTGGAATTAAATTCCTTAATAAATCGCGGTATTGTCTTTAAATAAATTTCAATTATTTTAAGCGTTCTTTACAGAAAAAATGCCGTCACAATGTAGGGCAACCGGCTCCAAAATTGGTATTAAACTTTTTAAAATGGAATGAAGGGCTTTGGGCGATGTCTGCATATTTGTCGCACGTTTTAGTAAAATTATTTGTAGTATTTTTTAATAAATTCCAGTAGGTATGTATTCTGCATAAAATATTATCGAAATTATATATTTACGTTTTATTTTTATTTTTATTCACAAAAAACAAAAATATCAAAACAATCCAATAAACAAATAAATAATATACTAGGTCCAATATTATTTATTTTATACATCAATGATATGCCTTTAGTTTTAAAAATGTGTAAGTTACAAATGTTTGCTGATGACACCTTAATTTACATTAATGTTTTAAATATTTTTTATGGTCTAAATACTCTAAATTCTGAGATAAATATATTATTAAATTGGCTTAAAGTAAATAAATTAAAATTAAATATTTCAAAAACTAAATGTATGGTATTGGCTAATAATTTAAATTGTCAAAATATAAATGTTGTAATTGATGGTGAAAAATTGGAATTAGTAAACAGTTTTAAATATTTAAGGATAATTATTGATTCAAAATTAAAATTTTTTAGTTATTTTGAAAGTATCATATCGAATATAAATAATATTTAATTGTAGCCTTTTTTGTTAAAAAATAAAACATGTTACTACTACTACTACTAACAACTACGTATAGGTACCTATTAATAACATGATGAGGATTCCCTCAGTTTGTAGAAACGCTGGGAAAACTATCGATTGAGCAAAACTAAATAATATTATCACTTTAAGTAGATTATTTGTTTTTTATAGACTATACTTAGCAACAATTCCGTAAGCAGTCAAGGATTTATAAAATTACTGATAATTTTTCATAAATGTGTGTTTTCTAAAACTGCATGAGTTTCTTTTTATATTTTCGAAAGAGCCCAACACCGAAAGTCCCTTTTTTGGTTTGACATAGCGCATAAAAAATAATTGTTGAGTATGGTTACTCTGGAAAAAAAGTCATACATTTTTGAATATGGTTCCCATTGAAAAAACTCATAGGTACATAGATTACTTTATTCCTGTGACTTATTTTAAAACCCATTAACTGATAATGCAAAGAAGTGTAATTTCACGTGTTGGTAGCAAACTTACCTACGAATATAATTTTTTCAGTAAACCTACTCGATGAGCACTAAATTTACCAATGGAATTTACCCGAAGGAGAGCTTTTTTGAGATTTAATCAAAAATGAAAATAAATCGAATGCAGTTAAAATACTAAAACACGCTTGAAAGCAGAATTCTTTGGTTATTTTGATGTACTAATGGTATTATACCCGATAAATGCACGCTAGCTATCGGTAATTGCCCGACAGGTACTGATAAGTGCCCGGCAGGTCTTATTTTGTTTGATTACATTAAACATTGTCATGTTGAAATTAATTTGCGAATTTCATTGGTAAAATTAATGCTCGCCTAGTAGGTCTCAACTCATAAGATAATATAAGCTAAAGTTTTTTTGTAGTCCAAGCGGAGTCTCTTCATTTCAGTTATTTACCAGCATTTTAAATTCATTGTTTTTAAAAGGAACTGAACTTTCTTTCCTTTTTTCGGGTTCTTTCTCAAGTTGTTTTTGTCTTGAGTTTTTTGCTTCACGTGCGGTCTTAAACTCAATATCTAAAAATGGATTGAAAGTAATTCCAAATTCATCATGAAATTTTTCCATTGTCATTTTGTCGGTAACATTCCGAATGGTTTAAATTGTATGTTTCTTGTATTCAATAATTTTGTTTCCGCATGTTAAAGGTCCAGTCTGTTAAAATTTTCGCTATTTTATTTACGGTAGTGTTTCTTTTTTGCGTCAATGAACTCTTCTTACAAAAACTCATAAACTGCCTCCATACAAAGTTGTAATTGTTGACTGTATTTACAGGCGTGTTCAAGGGCGGATCCAGGGAGAAGTTTCGGGGGGGGGGGGGGGGGGGCACTATTTAGTTGAATTATACAAGAGGTTAGACAACGTGTAGGGTGAATAGCGCCACAGGCGATTTTTTTTGGGACCACGCCGAAATGTCATAAGAATGCATGGGTGGGCACTATTTATGTTGTAGGGAGGTATTTCGGCGCATCGACGAATGCATGAATGCAATCGATCAGTCATATTTCTTCTGTATTTCTTCGGTTCTTAGGGCGCTCGGGGGGGGGGCATTTGCCCCTAGTGCCCCCCCCCCCCTGGATCCGCCCCTGGGCGTGTTGTAGGTAATGCCACGGTATAACAATGAAATATATCGTGCACCCGGAAGAAGAAGGTGACATCTCAAAATTTGGCAAAATTGAGTTATATACAGAAATCAATTTTAAATATTGTATTCTATCATGAGAATAAAAGTTACATGTGAGCTTTACTTATTAACCGAGAGATGGCGTGTTGTCGTTGGTTGCTTTACTGAATTCGCCATTTTTACGCAGCACGTATCGAGATTATCGAGAAGATGGTGTTATTTCAGTTTGCCTGTGTGTTTTGTGAAGAGCACGTCGCGAATTATCTTAGAGAAAGGTGACATTTCTAATTGTCATGTGGCAAAAGATAGTTTCTGTTTAGAAAAATAGATTTATTTACATTCAATAAGGTGACAAGACGAAATATGTACTTAAATTTGCTTATTTTATATTCAAAAAGGTTATTTCTATCAAATTCTCCCTGATCTTAAGCAATAACAAACAATGCATTTTACAATTTAATGGAGGCACAAACTCTGTAACACAAGTCAAAAAATCATTGTCCTATTAATGCCTTAAAAAAATATTAGCAAAAATAAAAAAGACATAATCTTTAAACACCTCTCCTGAAAAATAAGTAATTTTGAGATGTCACCCTCTTCTTCCGGGTGCACGATATGTACTCTGGTAATGCTTTTAAGATTTTTTTTTATGGAGTGACTACCAAAACGTTCCAAATCTTTAAAGAGATCTTGATTTGTATTAACTTAATTATTAATGTCGCGAAGATTCACAAATTGACATAATAAAGTTTTTGCGGGAACCGTGGTTACCAATATACCAGACTTTGAAAAAGGAAACCTCTAATTTTTGTAAAGGAAATAGATAATATTATTATTTTTTTTAAATTTATTTATAAATAATAATATAATATATTAAGTTAGTATTAAATTTTAAAAAAAGTAAATAAACTGTATATAAACAGTCAAAAATTATGGATTTGTATGATTGTTACTACCGTGCGGGCAAAAATTATTTGCATCAAAGAGGGCCTTGCATCTAAGGACGTAATGCTTAGCCGTAGAGCTTAATACCTGTTGGGTATCAGTAACTAACTGAATTAACAATCAATCAGTTATTCCGTCATCTTTGACAGTCAATACAAGTAATTTGATTCATCGCTAATTTTGGCAATTTCTAAAAACTATTTTTAAAACACCAGTTGCAAATTTAGAACAATTACAAGAAAGGATTATCCAAGAATATGGTAACATTTCTCCAGAGATGCTGGTCAACACTTTCGAAAATATGAAGAGACGTGTGAATGTATGCTTGGAGCATGGCGGTGGCCAATTTCAGCAATTTATGTAATTATTTTTATTTTTCTGTATATTCTTACTTTGTTAATTTTGTAAACAACAAAAATAAATTTGTATTTGTCTACTTATTTTATTATTCATTAGGTTGGTATATCATGTGATAATATGAATTTGACAAAATTTTAACCTAGATTTGGTTAGAAATACCGTCCCCATATCATTGTGATCTAAACCAAGCGCTACTTTTTTAATCCAAGCCCTCTTTGATGCAAATAATTTTTGCTCGCACGGTACATTAGTACAAACTTGATTCCACTCCTCAGTGGAAGTAGTAATTCTTGCGAAAAACCACTCTTCTTATGAGATTTTTTATATATGATGGAAATATTCGTTGTAAGTTTTCAAAAATTGCATCTCTCTCTTGGAATTTTTACACATAAGGAAAATATCCAAAAAAATTACCTTGTCGGACTTCCATCGCTTTATTTTGTTGCTTATCGCAACGTTTCGGTTAGCTTGTCTCTCTAACCGTTTTCAAGTGTAAATCTTTAACCGTTGTTAATTGTAAACTAAAAAGTTTTAATTTTGAAGAAGTAGTCCATGCTCAAAGTGGAGTTAAATGTTTAGAAAAAGATAAGCACAAAGTCTTTCTCCACAAGTTTATTAGAATAACTAGGCGAACCTAGAATAATTCTAAATAATTCGACATGTTCCGAGTGTAGGAACACTCATCATCAGGAAAACAAAGTAAATAGTACAATGCTGATGTTGTTAGCAATAGAGAAAGTGGGATTAAGCCGTAATGGAGCTTTCAATGGTGTACAGGAGGTGTAAAATATGAATAGTCAGAAGACCCACAAGAATTCAGCATACTGAAAAGTCAAGGGGTACTAAAAAGGCCCTATCTTGGGCAGAACAAAGTAGAGAGCAAAATGAAATTATAGAGTTTTAACAGACTTTGTCAAAATCATTTAGTAACAAGCCTGGTACCACAACAGCATTTTACTTCAAGCTAAATGATGCTTTGACTTTTACCAAAACCAATTTTCTTTTTTCTTTCCCTCTCATTTCACTACCTTTACATGTCTCCGACAAAGTTTATTGAAACTTAAGGTTTTTCTTTCCCTCAATTCATTACTTTTATACCTAAATGATTTTGACAAAGTCTGTTAAAACTCTCCAATTTTCTCTTGCTCTCTTCATTTTTCTGCCCAAGACAGGGCCTTTTCACTACCCCTTGACTTTTCAGTATGCTGAATTCTTGTCGGTCTTCTGACTATTTATATTTTACACCTCGTGTACACGATTGAAAGTTCCATTACGGCTCAATCCCACTTATTATTTTCTCTATTGCTAACAACATCAGCATTGTACTATTTACGTTATTTTCCTGATGATGAGTGTTTCTACAATCGGAAAATGTCGAATTATTAAGAATTATTCTAGGTTCGCCTAGTTATTCTAATAAACTTGTGTAGAAAGACTTTGCGCTTTTCTTTTTTCTATAAAAAGTTTTAGTTTAGTTAAGTTAGTTTTGTTGTTATCTAAATATGTGGAAAATTCGATGTTCCTTCGTCTTCGCGAAGTCGGTTTCATTTTTCGGACCTAGTTACATTTGACTTTATAGGTAGAAATAGATAGAAAATACAATGCATTATCTGGAGGAAGTAACTAAATAGATTCGAATTAAATTCTGCAATGTTAGTTATGACATTTGTTTTTATTTTATTTTGATTAATTGTTCCATGGTAAGTAGTTTTATAAAGTGTGACTTGGTAATGTGATAATTGCTAGCATTAAAATTCTAGCACATAATTTAAGTTAATACAGGATCTGAATTATATACGGGCATTGTTTTATATATTTTTTAGATATATATAAATAATATCATTCTACTCATAATTATTCCCTAAAGGTATTAAATAACATTATTGTTAAAGATTTATATACCAGGTGACATTTTAACAAAAAAAAATTTATACTTTTGTATAAGCGCTATAAATTTCTGATTGTTAGGTGTGATTAAGTAATCCAGTTATTATAATTGTCTCCTATAAAATTAAATCGATTTTTAATAAAATCGATACTTACCAACCTTTGCGTAGCATGGGGAGTTTGGGGAGGGGGCTTGTTCCCTCCTGTTATAAGAAAAGCCTCCCAGATAAATTGTGCATTCCGAAAAATTTTAAATTGTTCGTATTTAGTTTTTGAATAAACATTACTATTAGGCAAAAAATTTCACGTTACAAATTTACAGTTTTTACAAATGCCATAATCCTAATATTAGTTGTTGTTTTCTGGACGTATTTATAAAAATTAAAATATCATACCTTATTATTATCTTAAATTGTAAATTTCTTTTGTTTATACTGGTTTTTGGTTTTTGCAGTATAACCAAATTTTTTGAAGGAAAATACGTTCTTGTTTTGTTTACTTTTAGTAATACCTAGGACCTAGGTACCACCAAGATATTTTTTTTAAAATTCATTGTTTTATCTAGAGGACTATGACTACAATCACTCATTTCAGTTCTTTAATCTTGGGAAAAATACAATTATTTTACTATTCTTGGTCCAATGCTATGTGCTATGTAAAATTGAATCTCAGGCTCATTTAGCATTTTCGGAACCAGTTTTGGGTACCTAATAGTGCCGGGTTGGATGACGCCGATTAAAATATATTTGTGCGTAAAGTCGTGCCGCATCGGTTGAATTCATTTTACATTCTCCAAACACTAATAACATAATCAACTTTTTTACTCCTTGTAAAACTATTAATTATTTTCCAGCTTTTCTAAAACAAAATAGTGTATGGTATCAAAATAATGGTAATAAAATCCTCTTTTTTCTTAACCCGAGAAGCCACCATGTTGCCGTTTAAAAAAAATGAGTTATACAACTTTAAAGATTAAATTTTACATAGCATATAGCATAGGACCAAAAATAGTAAAATTGTATTTTTTCCAAGATAAAAGAACTGAAATAAGTGATTGTATTCATAGCCCTCTAGAGAAAACAATAAATTAGGAAACAAAATATTTTTTTTAAAACCGACCAGAAAATTTACACTTTCTGGACAATTTTTCGTCTAGAAAATAACGTTTTTCCGATCGCAAGACCGGAAAAGTGACATTAGAGACCGGAAAAATGTTTTCCGGACTCTAATGTCACTTTTCCGGTCTCTAATGTCACTGTCACCCTGTTTTTTGTTTTTCCAATCGCTCTTTGATAATACAAGATACCTTGATTTCGTTATTATGACAACAACATTTCGATGTATTGTCGAGTGACAGTTCGTTGGTTTTTAATTTTGTTCTTTATGTCAAACTTGTTTCGCGTAGATTATAAAATATATCGAAGTGTCGGTCTTAAAAAAAATATTGTACGTCACGCAACCGAAAATTAGTGTTTTCCAGGTCTCTTCAAGCTTCCAGGACTCGCCTATGGCCCGCCCTGGAAATGCTTGTCTCGACCTGAAAAACACTACTTTTCGGTCTTGTAACGTAAATTACTATTCTTGGTGACAAAAAGTGACAAGTGACACATGGTTGTATTTAAAATGTCATATGGACTCAAAAAAAGGAAAAATATACCAGGTGTCCCATTTAATAATCGAAAGTTTATGTCACTTTCGGTTAAACCGGAAGTTCCATAATATGGAGTCACCTGTCAAGAAATGCAGTTTTATGTCTCATACAAATCTCCCGAATTTTATTCCATTATCTTGAAAAACAAAAAAGTTAGAGGGTGAACCACCTTCCGTGGACACCCGGTATATCTCCATATAAAAAAATTGTGATCTCCTTAACGATTGAGTTTTTATTTTATAACAACCGTTTGTTCCTGTGTGAATCTATATTTTAACTTGCAATTAATCTTTAATACACTGGCCGACAAGATTTTTCTAACACAGGTCAGCTCTTTATTTTTAAAATGGAAATACCCTTCTAATAATAGAAAAAATATTGGGAAAGCCCCAATACATACCATTTTTCAATAGGTTAATAAAACCATTTTACATTAGCAGGTAGTCAATTAGGGGCGGTAAAAATGGATGCATTTTATAACAGAAAAATGACCTGAACTGTAGGAATTTTAGTAGGACTTCAGGGAGGATTTACAAAATATTGCTGTTTTCTTTGTTTGTGGGACAGACGTGCAGTAGATCAGCATTATGTAATAAAAGATTGGCCACAAAGAAGTGAATTTCAGCCGGGATCTCAAAATGTTAAGTTTGCACCTCTTGTAGATCCCAAAAAAGTCCTTCTGCCTCCTCTTCACATTAAACTTGGGCTGATGAAAAACTTTGTGAAAGCTATGAATAAAGACGGTGATGGATTCAAATACCTAAGACAAGTCTTTCCCCAGTTAAGTGATGCCAAATTAAAGGAAGGCATTTTTATTGGGCCACAAATCAGAAAATTGCTGGACGATGTCAACTTTACAGAGAAGCTTACCAGGCAGGAAGTCAGAGCATGGAACTCATTTGATAGTATAGTAAGGGGATTTTTGGGCAACAATATGGATGCAAACTATTAACAGATGAACTTTTAGATTCCTACAAATCGCTTGGTGCCCGAATGTCATTAAAAATTCACTTCCTCCATTCCCATCTGTCATTTTTTCCTGAAAATTTGGGAGCTGTCAGTGACAAGCAGGATGAAAGGTTCCACCACGATTGGATCCAGCCATGATGGGTGATTCCTGTTGGTTTTTAAAAAGAGAAGATATGACCCCTCATAAAAGGAAAAAATAAAATTTAATTAGTGTGTTCAGTTAATATTTGTAATGTTTGTGTTTTTCTTAGATGTAAGGTATGTTTACTTTAAATATCAAGATGACAGCTGGGTCCGCTTTTGGAATATTTTTTTAAATGGAACACCATGTATATTTTTACATTTTTAAATTTCACATAAAATTATAATTATTTTTTATTAAATGCATTATTAGTCTATACTTTATAGTTTCCGAGATATTGACTCTCGAAAAGTGACATTTTTGAACTTTGACAGCTTATAACCTTCTAACAGTACGTCTTAGAGCAAAACGGCTTACATGTCCCTATCTTCAATTTTTATTATCTTCCCAAAAAAATCAACTTCCGGTTAAACCGGATGTAACTCGAAAGCAGGAAATATAGTTGTTCCGGTTTAACTGGAAGTTGATTTTTTTGGGAAGATAATAAAAATTGAAGATAGGGACATGTAAGCCGTTTTGCTCTAAGACGTACTGTTAGAAGGTTATAAGCTGTCAAAGTTCAAAAATGTCACTTTTCGAGAGTCAATATTTTGGAAACTATGAAGTATAGACTAATAATGCATTTAATAAAAAATAATTATAATGTTATGTGGAATTTAAAAATGTGAAAATATACGGGGTGTTCCATTAAAAAAAATATTCCAAAAGCGGACCCAGCTGTCATCTTGACATTTAAAGCTGTCATTGGTATGTCAAAAAGTGCATGACTTGCTCAAATATTATCGTTCAAAATTTCATTAAAATATACCGAACGGTTTAGAAGTTAGAGGGGGGGGGGGACGGACTTTAGGTCCTCACTGTATATGTTTCTAATTATAATTATAATTTCATAGACCAGAATTTTATCGCAGTACTATCGAATCAACATTTATTTGTAAAAGAACAAAAACGCAATGTCGTAGGAGGATACTATGCGCGTCCATGTAACTACCCTGCATTTGCACAATCATAATAATTACTGCCGTGGGCGGTCCGATTCTATTGTGTGCATATCCCATTCAAGAGCAGAATGAAAATATTAAAAACATCAGTGCATTAACCCGGCATTTATCAGTGGTGCATAACAATTTACAATATAAAATTTTGGATATTATTATTTTAATGGGTTGTCAAGTTTATAAAATTGGTGGTATAATTATTATTAGGTATTCTGCTGTAGTGTCTTTGATAATAACGACAATAATTAAATTATTTATACCGCCATGAGTAAACAGCCATACAGGATTATGTCTGTTAAATTATGAAGGCGAAGGTATTTTGGAATTGAACAGGATAATAAGGTAATTGAGGATGATAAAGCCCACCTAAGGGCATTTATTTTTTTGGCAAAAATTACAGATATTTTTTGGGAACATTTTGTTTTGTGGAATAGTAATTTACGTTACAAGACCGGAAAGTAGTGTTTTTCAGGTCGAGACAAGCATTTCCAGGGCGAGCCATAGGCGAGTCCTGGAAGCTTGGAGAGACCTGGAAAACACTAATTTTCGGTTGCGTGACGTACAATATTTTTTTTCTACTACTTACTTGAGAAATCGTCATTATTTACTTCATTCCTTTATCGAGAAGTAACATTTCTTCACCTAGGTTAATAATAATAATAAAAAATTTCCTAGGTCAATAATGAAAAACAGCTGTTCAATGAGGTTGTTGCAGACAATTTTATAACTTAACTCACCGTTTCTTTAACATATTATTGATTTTGAGCCTTTTTTGACCATTTTAAACAAAGAAATTCTGGAAAACAGGATTAAATTATCAATAAAATAGGACTTTTTATTATAAATTTATTGGGAAGATACTTTGAATGGTTCTGTGGTAATAAATACAAACCTAATTTATTTATAATAAAATTGCAATTTTCGCTTGTAATTTTTCTTACACACCAGTCCATTAATTGCGCGTATGCATTCAAGTATAGTTTCTTAGATTTCTCTGGTAACAGATCGCACTGTGCGCTATTTGCCACCTCTCTAAGCTCGGGTGGGGTACAAATTTCCAATTCTTCACTCTCAATTTCAGACATTTTATAATTTTAACTTTATATTATTATCTAACCCGAATATTTTCTAAATACTGACAGAAGATCGCATTTGACAAGTAAAATCCTAAGTGTTTTGATTTTTAAATTTTTTAAAAAATTAGGTGAAAATGGGTAACAAAGATTTAAACGAATTAAAATATGTAATATTTTATTGTTAGTAGTAGAAAAAATTCTATATATACCGCAGTTGAGAAGGCTATTATATACCTCGCACATTATATCCCTCGGCGCTTCGCGCCTCAGTATATAAAAGCGCTCGCTGTATAATAGCTCACTTCTCAACCTAAGTATATAATGTACTATTTTTTTACCGACACTTCGATATATTTTATAATCTACGCGAAACAAGTTTGACATAAAGAACAAAATTAAAAATCAACGAACTGTCACTCGACAATACATCGAAATGTTGTTGTCATAATAACGAAATAAAGGTATCTTGTATTATCAAAGAGCGATTGGAAAAACAAAAAACAGGGTGACAGTGACATTAGAGACCGGAAAAGTGACATTAGAGTCCGGAAAAGATTTTTCCGGTCTCTAATGTCACTTTTCCGGTCTTGCGATCGGAAAAACGTTATTTTCTAGACGAAAAATTGTCCAGAAAGTGTAAATTTTCTGGTCGGTTTAAAAAAAAAATATGAACATGGAACTATAAACCGTGATTTTTACAATAACAAATGAAAACAACAAAATTAAAAACTCTTTAATTTTTAAAAACCATGTTAACGGGCCTTGTTTCATATACAGTGTGACCAGTAAAGTCCGCATCATATGGGATATTTTTTTTATTAATAGCTTTATTCGAAACTTGACTTTGACATCAAGTTCTACTTCGATCGAGATAAAAATTAAGCAAAAAAATAGTAGTCACGTGATTCGCATTATCTGTCAAATATTAATTTTCTCCAAAAAATAATTCAAAAGTGGGGTTATTTCTGAAAATATCGAAAAAAGTTATGAGAAAAAGTTTTTCTAAATGCAGTTTCTAGCTCACATGCAAAATTTCAGCTGGATAAGATAATTTTGATTTTTTACCCACCACTAAAATTTATTTTCCACTTAACACTTTACTGATGACACTGTGTTCTTATTTATCTTAATATTAAGGTGTATTACTTTCAGACACAAACTACGTTTTCAAAAATACGTATTTTATGAAGTTACCTTATACAATATGATCATGAACAAATAAACTTTGCATCACATGCGACCAAATTTTAATAGCCCAATTTTGATTTTGTAGAAAAACACACATTTAATATTTATAGCGCTACTTTAAAGAAAATGTAGGTATCTAAAATAAAGCATTGTCAAAACTAAGAAGTTTTATAAAGGTTGCGTTGAGTCTTATTTTGCAAAAGTGGTGCAATTTACAAAATATGGGTAAAAAATCAAAATTATCTTAGGCAGCTAAAATTTTGCATGTGGGCTAGAAACTGAATTAAAAAAAAACTTTTTTTAATAAAGAAGCACCTGACAATGATTGGCGTCCAAGACGACCCAATATGTGCCGGATGTCTGGAGGACGAAGAGACCCCGCTGCATTTGCTGGGCACCTGTGTGGCCTTGGGAAGACTCGGGCATCTAGTGCTGGGAGCGGCGGCTCTTCCAAAGGGAGAAATCACGGCCCTAGCCTGGAGCGATATACTGGACTTCATAAAGAGGTCGGGACGCTTTGGCGGAGGTAAAGGTGGTTAGATTGACTGGGGGAATACTCTGGGGTAGGCAAAAAGGATCGCCGTTGGTCTACTTGCCAGGTTTTGGAACCTCCCCTCAATTACTACTACTACTACTACTACTACTACTACTAGTAGTAGTAGTAGCTACAACAGAGTTATTTTTTCGACGCCAATTTAATGCCGATTTTTTGCTAATACTAATGGATTTCTAGCTAGAGCTAATAAAGTTTTCTCTCAGTGTATAAACTGCTGCGACTTTCTATTAATTGCCTGTCTTTCTTTGGCATGCGTCATATTTTCTCTCTTTTCTGGCGGATTATTCCCCTTAACGCCACGTCCGTTTTAATATACCTACTCTGTTTAAAATATAGCCATCATTAAACGTAAGAAAACGTTTTTTTTAAATGGAAATCGATAAAATTGTGTAATTAACACTAATGAAATGGGGTAAAAGGAAATTAAACTGGTTAGTCTTGCAAGAACTTGTAGCGACTGTGAAGAAAATAAGAAGGAATTTACAAGCGAATTATAAAATTTATGAACGCTACTACTTTTTGCCGTAAAATACCTTTCAAAGAGCTGTCATAATGGGCCGATCTAAATGAATATTGTCGATACCTAAAGCGGCATGAAAACCGCTGCAAATTGATTGCATGCCTTATTGGGGTCGAGAGCTGTTCGAGAGAAATGATAACAATTTGTGCTTTAGCGGCTGATTATGAGGACCATTAACTTTTTTTCTTCATTTACAATGTACTTTACTATATTATAAATGTATAATTGAACTTGCATATATCGTATAAAGAAACTACGTACCACTATGTACAACAGTTGATGACAGATAATTTCGTACACTAAACTGTGACACTGTGAATGTAACTTTTCTACCTTTATTACCTTTGTAACGTGTTAATTGTTATCATTATATCTGTCAAAGGATTGTCATTATCTTATTTGATTTAAAAATGCCTCATTTAAATATCATTACTTATGGAAAAAAAATGGCGCTATCATCAAACACTTGAAAATTTTTTGGGTCTGGTTTAAATAATAAAAAATCATCAAATGAAGAAGATCGAAATTTGCTGGAGTATTTAAGGCAAAATCCATTTGAAACCGCTATGCACATAACAGGATTCCCTGCTTCATCTAGAACTGCGCAAAGCCGAGTAAGACAATGTTCCGAATTAAGAAATCAAGCACCTGCATCCAAACCGTTGTTAAAAAATAATGATAAGAAACAAAGAATTGCGTTTGCTATACAATATTTACCAGAATTTTTTTTTTGGCAAAATGTTATTTTTTCCGATGAGAAATCTTTTCAGTCTACATATTATGGAAGGATTCGAGTATACAGGGTGATTCATTAAGGGTGGCGACCGGCCATATCTCGGAAACTACTAGGCATAGAAACTTGGAGAAAAAAAATTATGATTAAAGCGGTCATGAGAAAATTCTGGAAATTACTTTTAAGTTCCTCATTTCGCCGCAAGGGGGCACAATTAATTTTTTTTTTTAAATTCTAAATTTCTCCGAAATTTCCCATATTAAGGTATAACTTTGGTTTAAGACTCATTGGCGTACCGACCTTGATAAGAGTGGGGGAAGCTATTGAATGTGTAAACATTAAAATCGCTGTAACTTCTAAACGACTTATCCGATTTTACTAAATTTGAGCTTGTTTGGAAGGGAAAGGTAAGTATCTTCAATCGCCGTATCTAACAGTACACGATAGTGTTTAATAAAATTGCTAGAGGGCGCAATTTGTAATAATAACGGTATTTTCGATTTTATCCCGGAAATTCAAATCATACGGCATAACTATGACATCATAATCGATAAGTAGATGAAATTTGCAAGAAAAGATGTGAAGACCGCAGTTCGATATCTTTGTTCGTTTCAGAGTTATTGCAAAAACAATAATTTTTAATACAAATTGCGCCCTCTAGCAATTTTATTAGAAACTGTCTTGTATCATTAGATACGACAATTGAAGGGTCTTCCAAACAAGCTTAAATTTAGTAAAATCGGATAAGTCGTTTAGAAGTTACAGCGATTTTAATGTTTACACTTTCAATAGCTTCTCCCACTCTTATCAAGTGAAACTGTAAACATTAAAATCGCTGTAACTTCTAAACGACTTAACCGATTTTACTAAATTTAAGCTTGTTTAGAAGAGAATGGTAAGTACCTTCAATTGTCGTATCCAATGGTACAAGATAATTTCTAATAAAATTGCTAGAGGGCGCAATTTGTATTAAAAATTATTGTTTTGGCAATAACTCTGAAACGAACAAAGATATCGAACTGCGGTCTTCACATATTTTCTTGCAAATTTCATCTACTTTTCGATTATGATGTCATAGTTATACCGTATGATTTGAATTTCCGGGATAAAATCGAAAAAACTGTTATTATTACAAATTGCGCCCTCTAGCAATTTTATTAAACACTATCGTGTACTATTGGATACGGCGATTGAAGGTACTTACCTTTCCCTTCCAAACAAGCTTAGATTTAGTAAAATCGGATAAGTCGTTTACAAGCGATTTTAATGTTTGCACATTCAATAGCTTCCCCCACTCTTATCAAGGCCGGTACGCCAATGAGCCTTAAACCAAAATGATGCAGAATTGTCTAAGCTTTTCGATGATGTAATCAGAGTTATACCTTAATATGGGAAATTTCGGAGAAATTTAGAATTAAAAAAAAAAATTTAATTGTGCCCCCTTGCGGCGAAATGAGGAACTTAGAAGTAATTTCCAGAATTTTCTCATGACCGCTTTAATCATAATTTTTTTTTCCCCAAGTTTCTATGCCTAGTAGTTTCCGAGATATGGCCGGTCGCCACCCTTAATGAATCACCCTGTATATATAGACCACCAAATTCCCAATATGATGAGAAGTATACTCAAAAAAAGCAAACCAGTGGACGTTTCTCCGTTAATGTGTGGGCATGGATAAGTGTTTACTGTGCAGGTGTATGCTGGAATATTGGTGGAACACTAAACAGTAGTATATAATATCTTCAGATTATGGAAAATGTTTTTTTTTCCTTCTGCCGCTATAGTTTTTGAAGGAAATAGCTTTATATTTCAGCAGGATAACTACCCTGTGCATACTGCAAGAAATATAGAGAACTGGCTTAGACAAAACAACGTAACATGTCTGCCTTGGTGCTCAAGAAGTCCTGATTTAAATCCAATTGAAAAGGTTGGGGATTAATGGTAAAAAAAATGTACAAAATAAGTTTTAAACCACAGAATAAAATAGAGTTATTTGATAAAATAGAAGAAATTTGGGAAGGGCTAACTCCAGATTACACCAGAAGTATTATTTTGTCACTGCCAAGAAGATTACGATTAGTGTTAAAATCCAATGGCGCAGCAATTAAATATTAGTATTATGTTTGTTGTTTGTTAATAAATTTACCCTTTTTGGCTTTATACTTTTGTAGTTTTCCTGGTATTATTTTATAATTGTCTTATTTCGCGGCTGTAATTTAAACACAAAAATATTTAGAAATAACCATTATTACTTATGGTAAAAAATCGTACATACAATAATTTACAGCTATGTATAAACATAGCTGATGTTCTATCCAGGTTTAAGCAGCAAGGTGAGAAACCCGTTTTACCCAATTTTGTTGTAATTGAGTTATGTACAGGTGGAGTGTACGAATTTATATGTCGTCAACTGTACATACATATACCTATCTAAATTCAAGGGCGGCGCTACGGGGATTTTCCGGGGAGGAGGCGTGGAAGGAGGCTATTTTCGTTGTGATTTGTTTGGTTATTAACTTGGGCTAAATATATTTTAGAAAAATACTCTTATTTCAACTACCTACTAATATATCTAACATAACTGAGAAAATGATCTAATACTGTGCTAAGACATAATTTGTATTGATAATTTATTTTTTATTAACCCATATTAAATAAATTGCTAGTGTATCAAACCCGCTTTAGTGTTATATCAATTCCAGATTTGCTAGAACAGTGTTTTGATTGGTAGTTAAGTTCTATTAGCAGCACAATCTTGTTAAATAATGAACTATATTCAATACCGCAATTTTGTTAAGAAATAAATTGTACAAAATGCGCTGCATTTTGTTCCCAGTAAAGTGCTTTCTCTACAATTAAAAAAGCAGAATAGCGTCCCCAAAACGAATGGTATCCGTTGTGTCTGTGTGTAATCCAGTAAGACGTTGGTGGGGGTTCGTAGCGATCGGCAATCGCCGCGCTTTAACGTATTTGTTGCGCTGGTCACATCGTTGTTCGGATTCTTCTAGCTGTATTATCTGAATTTGACTTCTATTAATCGTACCAAAACCTGTTTCAATTAATTTATTTTTACTTTGGATATAAGCTTTTTAAAAGTTTACATGTCAGATAAATCAATAGAAGATTCTTATTTCGCACAACCCGTCATTAGTATTGGACTTTAGAATCTATGGTCGAATTTTACGATCTCAGGAAGCCATGTTGTATAATAGATAATCATATGCAATGTTAAACAACAATAATAATATCACACTAGAAGCTATTTAACTTTTTGGGAACTATAGTACTGGTTTTTAGTGGTAAATATATGCTTTATTAACCGTAGCAAGCAAATATTATTATGATTAAAGTGAAGTTTTATTACAACTGCCAGTCGGAACTAAAACAGTATACAGCCATGTATACTGTATAAAACCATGTTACACCCCCAATAGAACTTGATAATTACTGTAAATATTCAGAGCAATATTGACTATAAACCATTCTATGGTAGCATTACCTCCTATTTCCTATTGGCTAAATTATACTGAAAAAATTGTACAGAATTTCACAAAAAAATTACAAATAAATTACAATTAATATCGTGACAAAATTAATAAAATGTTTGTTAAAAAACAAATATTTTTGTCGTTTTACCAAAATATGTGAATTTGAAAGAAAGTTTGGCAAAATCCCGTGTAATTTACAGGCAAAACATGCTTTTTTCATATAAAATGTGATTTTACAATGTGAAATTACCGAAGTCTTCTTTTTAAATGATAAATCTACAATATTCTTGTGATTTTCACAAAACTAATGTAAATTCGCACCATAAGTCGATGTAATGCGAATACGCGTCCATCATTTCCCTCCCACTGCTCATATAGTCAAAATCACGAAAAGTTTTAACGCGTTTAGGTTAGGTTCTGTCATATTTGACATAAATTGTGTGCAATATATGTCAAATATGACAGCACCTAACCTAAACGCGTTAAAACTTTACGTAATTTTGACTATATACACACGTGTAGCATCAGACGCAAAACGACACGGCCGTGTTTTCTTCGAGTTTCAACAGGTTTTCATTGTTTGCCGGTATTATAATTCATGCTTATAGTGTCTTAGTGTTATTGTGATCAAAATATTGTTGTGAGTACGAGTTAAATAGGTAAGTACATACGTAAACACATTTTCCAAAATGTTTGACTGCCCTATTTGTGGATATAAAATAAATTCGATTCGACTTTACGATATGCATCAATATTTTCATCGAAACTGTTCGAAATTTTTAATATGCAAGCATGACAATTGCTTTATGCAGTTTAGGGGTTTTCTCGCATATAAATAAATTGCATAAAAATAAAACATCTATTATTATACCTACATGAAACCAAATTTTTTGTTATTTTCTTTACTTTTTTTGTAATTTTATGTTAATAAAATTTAAATTAAAATTACGTTTTTTTACAACAATAAACTAATACATCATTCCTTATTTACAGCATCAGAGAAGCTGGACCTTAAATGGGGCAAATGGGCAAATAAAGTATTGGAAAATGATGGAATTTTAATACAAGAAGATGAGGTTTCGGATTTTGTATGTAAGGAGCCTTTAATTTTATTTCAACCTGGTGAAATGTGGTCGCCTGAAATTCCACCAAGTCCATCTTCTCTACCATCCACGATTACCGTGGTATCTGATGACCAAAGTATAAATGCAAGTCTGAATACTACCTTCGAATCAACAGTAGATATTGAGGGCAATGACGGTTTTAACGAATATTCTGATACTCCCTTGCTTATTTTTGTACCATCAGGTGAAAATATGATTGACAAAAACAAACAAAATAAAATATGTAGGTCACCTATTAGTGAAAACACATGGAATAATTTTCAAATACCTTGGGAAAAATTTCCGACATATATGGTTGACCAGTGCAGAGATGGGAAACTAGATAAGTCCATATATACAGAGACAGTTCATATTGTCGTCAAAGAAATGCGAGCAGTAAAACACGATATTCCATTTTTTGGTAAAATCCTTAAAATAAATTACAATTCTTTGTTAATTTCATTTTAAAATTAACAAAGTAATATCACAAATGTGGCTTAGTCCTAACTTGCAATTTAGCAAATTTCATGTAAAATCACAATTCTTCTTTACAAGACCATTTTGCAGTATTAAGCAAAATTACAAGATGGTTGTGAATGTGTTGTGTTCAACTGCGGCAATAAATAACCCACTTACAACTGTGTAATTTTACATAATAATTTTTAGAGTGTACTGTTACATTATCGCTACACAACGGTCTAGCAATTTTCGTTGTCTTACAGTAGGAAAACGCGTTGCTGTCACATATATCTAGTATTAAACAGTTGTATAAAAAGTATTTGAATTCTTATAGTGAAGTGAAAGCTTTTTTCATAATAAGAAATTATTTTGCACCTTTACATTTCCTTTTACAGCTGTTTTTAATTTATATTAAAACGATAATTACCATACAAAATTAGCCTTATCAACACTTTTTAGATTTTTTACTCAATTACTTTGGTTATTTATAAGCCTTATAACGAAATCTGAATAGTTTATTTTCATTCATAAATAAATTAGAATTTAACATTGTTTTAATGGTACAACATGTCATTTTAAGTGCCATTAATTAGTTCTTTGTTTATGGCTGCAAATAATTAAAAAATCATACCGTGCGAGCAAAAATTATTTGCATCAAAGAGGGCTTGGATGAAAAACGTAAGGCTTGGTTTAGATCACAATGATATTATGGGATCACAATGATATTATTATATATATATATATATATATATACAGGGTGTTCCGATGATCATGTTACAAAATTCTAGGGTAGATAAAACACACGAAAATAAGAAAAAAAGTTCATGTGAACATGGGTCCGGAAACGCTTCTTCAGGGAGCTAGGGCCCTTCGAAGATGACCTTCAAAAACTACTTTTCGTTTTATAGCTTCGGTACTACTGCAGCTATCGCAACCAATTTTGGGACATGAAATCTAGTTCGTAGGTTCATCAATTTGAGCCTTCCGGATTTTGTCACCTTTAACCAGGGGCGTATAAACCAAGGGGGTATTTGAGTAAATTTGACCCTACTCCTCTTAGGCTTTAATTTCTTACCATTTTTATATCTGATTATGATTCTCCAATGCCTTTTACATAAAAAAGGCAATAAATCTCTCTAATCTAATTTATTTTCATTAAAGAAAAAGATTTGACTAACTTATAATGCTCACTATCTGTACTGAACCTCATTTTCATATTTCAACGTAATAATTGGTTTAAGACCAATAATTTATTATTGATTGGATTTAGCCATTTTCGGAGGAAACTGTGACAGATAGCGATTTTTACTAAGAGTACCTTTTTTATGTAAAAGGCATTGGAGAATCATAATCAGATATAAAAATGGTAAGAAATTAAAGCCTAAGAGGAGTAGGGTCAAATTTACTCAAATACCCCCTTGGTTTGTACGCCCCTGGTTAAAGGTGACAAAATCCGGAAGGCTCAAATTGATGAACCTACGAACTAGATTTCATGTCCCAAAATTGGTTGCGATAGCTGCAGCAGTACCGAAGCTATAAAACGAAAAGTAGTTTTTGAAGGTCATCTTCGAAGGGCCCTAGCTCCCTGAAGAAGCGTTTCCGGACCCATGTTCACATGAACTTTTTTTCTTATTTTCGTGTGTTTTATCTACCCTAGAATTTTGTAACATGATCATCGGAACACCCTGTATATATATATATATATGGGAACGATATATCTAACCAAATCTACGTTAAAATTTTGTCAAATTCATATTTTGACATGATATGCCAAACTAATGAGTAATAAAATAAGTAGACAAATACAAATTTATTTTTGTTGTTTACAAAATTAACAAAGTAAGAATATACAGAAAGAAAAATAATTATATAAATTGCTGAAATTGGCCACCGCTATGCCCCAAGCATAAATTCACACGTCTCTTCATATTTTCGAAAGTGTTGACCAGCATCTCTGGAGAAATGTTACCACATTCTTGGATAATCCTTTCTTGTAATTGTTCTAAATTTGCAACTGGTGTTTTAAAAATAGTGTTCTTTAAATGAGGAAAACGAATTAATCCATAACCGTTAAACACGGTGATCTATTTGGGAATTCAAGGTTTGATCGAAAACTGATCAATCTGTCGTCGAAAAAAGTAGTTAATAGTTTCGGCGGCTGTATGGACTGTTGCACCGTCCTTTGTTGGAAATATCCAAAACGTAGTTCGTCGTTAAGTAATTGCTCCACAAATGGATTCAAAATATTGTCTCTATACCGCTATGCTGTAACTGTGTCATGGAAAAAAATAGAACCAACAATTATTCTTCTTGGAGAAACAGCTAACCAGACACTAATTTTTTGAGGGTGCAATGTGGACTCTACAAAAAAATGGGGATTTTCACTACTCCACATGCGTGTATTCTGAGAATTCACATAACCGGAGAGGTGGAACCAGGCTTCATCCGAAAAAAAGTCAGGTCTAAAAACATTTCTTTCCAATAAATTGTGGGTAAACCATTGAGGGTAATTCCTGCGTCTTTCAAAATCTGCCGCTTGTATTTCTTGGAATACTTGCACTTTATAAGGAAATAAATTTAGTCTTAAGAATAGTACTGCATGTTCCATAAGATCTTCCCACTTCTTGCCTTTTTTGTGTTGTATAGAACCTGTTTCCATAAACACAGTGACGGTTCTTTTCAGGCAATGATAAAAATCCCCAGCAATAATAGCAACGTTAGGAAAATATTCCCGAAAATCGTTCATGCACAAACCCGGATTGTATTGCCACTCACCATTTACTCTAACCCCGTTTCGAAAATAGCTTCAACCATGACTAACTGATTGATTGATTGTTAATTCAGGTAGTTACTGACACCCAACAGGTATCTTTCTCTACGCATAAAGTCTTTAGATACAAGGCTCTCTTTGATGCAAATAATTTTTGCTCGCACGGTATAACAATATAAAAAACCTAAACTATTCGGCTTTAAAAACTCATTTCAAAACTTAGAGCATCCACTGTGAAGGGATTTTTTGATAGTCAACCCCTAAGGGGGTTAAAAAGGAAGGTTGCAATTTTTATAATAATTCTCTTAGAAATTACAACTGGTATAAAGGTTTAAAAATTGGTTTATAAGTTCCTTTAATAAAATAATAATAGGTACACGTGTTTTGTCATTTTTCCAAAATTCACATAGGGGTTGAAAAAAAGGGGTGTAGTCTATTTTGAGGGGGTTCAAATAACCTTCTATAATTTTAAGCTATATTATATATAAGTAGTTAAAGTTTAATTATCTATGTCTACTAGAAATTAGTTAACCAAATTTTTACCTTATTTTAAGAAGTAGGTAATTAAATTATTTACAAGCTTTACACATTAGCAAATGTAGCCTTAAGATATCAATAATATATTCGTAGAAATATATTGACTAAATTATCATAAAATAAATATGCAACAAAAAGTACTAATATAATAATTGAATAACCCCAGGACGATTCGACTATTGGCTTTTAAAAAATGGTCAGAGACATTGTTACCATATTATGTGTCTCCCAAGGGACCATACCAGGTCCCGTACTCTGTTGCAATTCGGTGTGCTAGAAATTCGTGGGCGTATAATAAACATATTACGGGTATCTCGAAAACGGTTACAAAGACTGCTAAATTGAGGCAATCAATCAGTTATTCCGTCATCTTCGACAATCGTTTCAAGTAATTTGATTCATCGCTAATTTTTCCATTTCTTGAACAATTCACACAATGGGCTTTACGGAACAGCACAAAATATTCATGGTTGAAGCGTATTTTCGAAACGGGGTTAGAGTATAAATGGTGAGTGGCAATACAATCCGGGTTTGTGCATGGACGACTTTCCCGAACATTTTCCTAACGTTGCTTTCATTGCTGGGGATTTTTATCATTGCCTGAAAAGAACTGGCTGTGTTTAGGGAAACAGGTTCTATACAACACAAAAAAGGAGCAGGGAGACCATCTGTAAGGACAGAAGAACTTGTTGCAAACGTTCGTGAAATAATGCAAAATACGCCAACAAATTGTATAAGACGCCTGTCCCAAGAAGTGGGAAGATCTTATGGAACATGCAGGACTATTCTTAAGAAGCAGCTAGATTTATTTCCTTATAAAGTGCAAGTATTTCAAGAAATACAAGCCGCAGATCTTGAAAGACACAGGAATTACTCTCAATGGTTTACCCAAAATTTATTGGAAAGAAATGATTTATTCGACCTGACATTTTTTTCGGATGAAGCCTGGTTCCACCTCTACGGTTATGTGAATTCTTAGAATACACACGCATGTGGAGTAGTTAAAATCCCCATTTTTTTGTAGAGTCTACATTGCACCCTCAAAAAAATTGGTGTCTGGTTGGCTGTTTCCCGAAGAAGAATTGTTGGTTCTATTTTTTCCATGACACAGTTACAGCACAGCGGTATAGAGACAATATTTTGAATCCATTTGTGGAGCAATTACTTGACAACGAACTACGTTTTGGATATTTTCAACAGCACGGTGCAACCGCCCATACAGCCGCCGGAACTATTAACTACTTACGCAATTTTTTCGACGACAGATTGATCAGTTTTCGACCAGACATTGAATTCCCACTTAGATCACCTTGTTTAACGATTATGGATTTCTTTGTTTTTCCTCATTTAAAGAACACTATTTTTAAAACACCAGTTGAAAACTTAGAACAATAATTACAAGAAAGGATTATCCAAGAATGTGGTAACATTTCTACAGAGATGCTGAACAACACTTTCGAAAATATGAAGAGACGTGCGAATTTATGCTTGGAGTATGGCGTTGGCCAATTTTAGCAATTTATACTATCTAGTAACAATTTTTTTCATAAAAAAAATCGATCAAAACACCATGGGTGACATTACAGAAAATGCATACCTGCAACTTTGCAGATATGCAAATATGGCGAACTTGCAGACGCAAAATAATTTGCAGAAACTTGACATTCCAAAAACCATTTGCAAATCCGCCATTTTTACAGTAGTTAAACCGTTTTACTACTACTGGTTTATTAATATTGACTGACAAATATGTGAAGTTCTAACCTCACCTCACATTTTAATTTAAGTTTTTTGCTCCGAAAAAAAAAGGGTAAATGGTCTGTCGAGAAGATTCTGTTCAAATTGTTCTGCTTTCAAATAATCAAAATTCTGAATATCATTTTATTCATAATTCACAGGGAAGTTATAGGCCTGCCTTATATATTTATGTAACATAACACAAACACAAGATATTATAATTCTTATCACTTTTGAGGGATTGTAGAGATTTCCTTACACGAGTAAATAGCCCAAATCCATGGCAATAATTAATTAATGTTCCCTTCTCTTTTTTTATATAAAAATTATTATTGCAAAAAATATGAAATGACTACCATCCGTCAAATCCCCAAAATATAGGTTAGTTTTTAATAAATTTTATACATTCTGCAAGTTTGCAGCACCTTCCAACCATCTGCAAATTTGCAGACTACTTGCAGACGCAAAGTATGATAATCGTTTTCTGGAATCCCACTTCTGTCATTTGCATCTGCAAACTGCTACTTGCAGCTGCAGGTGTTAGATGCAAAGCTTCTGTAATGTCACCCCATGTTATTTAGTCAAAAGATGATTGCTAGTTCCGAAATGGTAAAGGAAGGATAATTTAAAATATTGATATTACTGATGATGGGTTATTTGTGGATAAAACGTTAAAATTTAGAAATTTCTATATTTAAAGCTATTAAATAGTTCCGAAGTTCCTAAAACCGTATTTCAAATTCCACGTCCGTATTTAGAAAAGTTAACTTGATGGTTTTACGATAAATTTGGAAACTAAGTTAACGAAGTTAATGATCTGTGTTATTACATGCAACGGATTTGCAATTTAACCATATTTGCAGACGACACTACTTTTATTACTTCTGCTTCTAGTCTGGAAATTTGATTATGGCATCTCAACTGCTGCTAAAGGATGCAGAAAGCTGGTTTTCTTGCAATCTCTTGCAGCTTAATACGGGTAAGACTCAGGAACTGGTTGTCTCGAGTAATCGACTGTTGAACAAAAACAATAAATGTAGATTACTGGGTATCACTCTGGATGGTTCCTTATCCTGGGAGGCCCACGTAACTGAACTGGGACGAAAATTGTCGAGTACGATATTCCTTCTTAGAAACTTGCGTAAATGTTTGACTTTGGACGTTTTGAAATCACTATATTTCGGCCTTTTTCATTCCCATATTGCGTATGGGGCAATGTTGTGGGGAAACAGTACAAATGCACAACAGATCTTTCGACTCCAAAAGAGAGCTGTAAGACTTTTGGCTAACGCAGGATATAGGGACCATTGTCAGCCTCTGTTCAAAAAATTTGGCATAATGCCGCTGCCCTGTGTTTATATTTTTCAAACTGTGCTGGAGCTACATTCCCGTAGAGATAAACTCACTAGGCATTCAAATATTCACAGCTACAACACTCGAGGCTCAGACAGGATAGTGGCTCAGCGATTCAGACTTACCAAATCTAAAAACAATTCACTTAATTGCAATTTATATAATAAGATCCCGGGACGGTATCGGGCCCTCGATGATGTTCTGTTCAAAAAGTGTGTTAAAATGTATTTACTAAACCATTGCTTTTATACCTTAAATGAATACCTGTTGGCCTCCTGGTAATCACCGCCCGGATGCTGTGCATTGGTTGTGGGGTTCCCAGTCGTGTCTCTCTTAATTTTAAATTTTATTTTAATGTTTGTGCATTGTTTGTTTTACACACTAATTTATTGTTATTTATATACATTTGTACGTGTTAAATTATATTTACCTACATATATATTATTATTTATGACGTGCTATAAACTATTTATGTAAGTAGCAAATAAAAACTTTGACTTGACTTGACTTTGACTTGAAGTTAAAATGTGTAAGTGGGCATTGTTTTTATTTTTTTCAACTCTAGAAATGAAATACATTTTTCAACTCAAGCATTGAAAAAAATTTGTTAAACACAATCGTGATACCTACAAACTATTAAAAACAAATCAAACTCTTTTTGATTATTTTGTATGGTCGTAGGAAAAATTGTGTACATTACTCGTGTGAAAGTGATTTTCTCACACTCGGACAATTTCCGCACTCGGCTGACGCCTTGTGCTAAATACTTCCTCGTTTGAAGAGTACCACTTTCAACACTTGTTATGTAATATACTAATTTGTCATTTAAGACGAAAAAAAATAACAAACAAAACTGAATATTTCGTTTTTCTAGGTAATTCCGAAATAATCGAAATATTTACAATTATTTTCTTTCGCCAAATTATGAAGCCTCAAAATAAACAACTTTGCCTTAATTTAACCTTTTTGAGATCCCTCTGTACGCAAGCGATTTTGTTACACCATGCATTTCATGGTTTTTAAAATACCTAAATTAAAGCAAAGACACCGTTTGTTGATTTACGATCTAAATTATGTAAATCAACCAGCTCTCTTATTAAAAAATTATAAAATAATCAACGTAAAATAACGAGACAATTAACGAACCCGCAGCATCATTCGACTGTTGACATTTGAATAATAGTAAACAAAACTCTGAAATCCATATTGCCATTTAAACATAAACATTTCCGTCAAGCCTCAGCGGCTTTCCCATAGAATAATTAATCAAGAGCGATTATAACCATTATGGCAAACGGCAATCAATGAAAAGAACTCGCGAAAGAATCGACCCACCAGAATCTGTGGGCAGATGGATTTAAGCACGAGAATCGGACGATAAAACCAGTCGTAGTTTCATAATTCTATACTTCTCGCACATTATTGCAACTTTCTTCGCGCTTTTTTATAACGCCCACTAACGCCGTCCTGTGAGATATTATAAAGTTTACACAATAATAATAAATAATAATTAGGAGCAAATTTACAGGTTTCATTATAGGACGCATTCAAAGAATAATACCCACACAATCTTTTGATGGTAATCTTAATAATAAATATTACAATAATAATAATTATTATTATACTGTTTATGGGGTTATTAATCGACTTATAATATTGGAAGGGCTTGGGGTAGAGGATATCAAGACACTCAGAGCTTTTTTTAAGTACCGTCAAATGGGGTGAAATTGTTAGCTTTTTTGATTAATATGTAAATTACAAGAAAAGTACACCTATTTTTGCGCCAAAAAAATATAATGTATTTGCACTATGCCGAATGAAGACCTCCAGGCTTAAAACAAACTTCAAAATTTGTTTTTTTTGCTAGAAAATAAATAATAACCTCATTATCAAAGTTATGCTCAAATTGGGGTGACTTTGATAGGCATTGTTTTTTTGCATTACAACGAATGCTTTGGATCTAAGAGTTATCAATGTAACACTTTTTCCCTCACTCTAAATATATTTTTTTTATCAATGTGCGCTTGGGGTGACTTTGAAAATCCATAAGTTTACAGAGATTATTAAAGTCACCCATTATCACTCAGCATAAGAATTAAATTTTTATAAACTATCCTCGCAAAAGTGAAAATTAGACTTTAGTTATGATGTCAAAAGAAAACTTTAGTTCCTATATAAATTACAGCACTTAAATTAACACATTTTAACACAAACTTAATGTTCAAAAACATCAACAGATTCATATACAGTGTGTGTATAAAGTCTGGAAACGGCTTAATAACATCACAATTTACTGGCCGATTTAAACCAAATTTGGTACAGTTGTGTAAGAGGATCTAACGCACCGAATGACGATATTGGCGTTGTTGCCAGCTTTTTAGTTTGTCTGGAATTCGAACGAATTTTATATTTTTTAATATAATACCCAGTATATTTTTACATTTTCAAATTCCACATAAAATTATAATTTTTTTTTATTAAATGCATTATTAGTCTATACTTCATAGTTTCCGAGATATTGACTCTCGAAAAGTGACATTTTTGAATTTTGACAGCTTATAACTTTCTAACAATACGTCTTAGAGCAAAACGGCTTACATGTCCCTATCTTCAATTTTTATTATCTTCCCAAAAAAATCAACTTCCAGTTAAACCGGAACAACTATATTTCCTGCTTTCGAGTTACATCCGGTTTAACCGGAAGTTGATTTTTTTGGGAAGATAATAAAAATTGAAGATAGGGACATGTAAGCCGTTTTGCTCTAAGACGTACTGTTAGAAAGTTATAAGCTGTCAAAATTCAAAAATGTCACTTTTCGAGAGTCAATATCTCGGAAACTATGAAGTATAGACTAATAATGCATTTAATAAAAAATAATTTTAATTTTATGTGGAATTTAAAAATGTAAAAATATACTGGGTGTTATATTTAAAAATATAAAATTCGTTCGAATTCCAGACAAACTAAAAAGCTGGCAACAACGCCAATATCGTCATTCGGTGCGTTAGATCCTCTTACACAACTGTACCGAATTTGGTTTAAATCGGCCAGTAAATTGTGATGTTATTAAGCCGTTTCCAGACTTTATACACACACTGTATAAATTACTATCAATCTCACCCCGAAAGTGTTATCAAAGTGACCCAGCATGATATATCAACTAATAGTTTTCAACCAAGCATATTTGGCCCCGAATTTTACATGAAATGAGGTTAAGTAGAAACAACCTCATCGTAAATAACCGATTTTTTAATAAAATTGCTAAAAACTGATGAAATAACTTATAATTTTAGACAGTGTCAATTTAACGCTAATTTGCAGTATTAATATACAATATTTACAAAAATATTATAACAAACACTTACCGGCATGCTAACAGGACACAACAATGGCGAAACTTCACTCTTTCGACTGAGCATGGCGCGGATGTCCGCGGATTACAATTGCGGGATATTTAAATTTATTTAACAAAATATTACCTGTTATCAAAGTCTCTCCATAAAAGCAATTTCACCACATTTGACGGTAATTACAATTTAAATTTTTTAATCAAATCCTGAAATCATATTTACAAAATTAACATAAATCTGTTTTTATTTTTTAGTTGTACCCATAGACAATTTACCTTTAGATAAGCAAACAATAATCACGAAAGTGGCAGATTTATGGCCTCGCGCATGTAAACAAAGCTAGAGACTATTAGACATGCGCACCGCAACATTATCGTTTGACAAATGGGAACATAGACAGGTCCGGGCTTTAAAATTTAAATTCTTGCCAAAAAATTGGACTTTCTTCTCAAATTTTTGATCAGTGATTTCTGGCATTAGTAGAGTAAGTACCAAACCTATCAGATAAGGATAGAAAATTGTTTTTAAGGTTTTGTTTTTAAAATTTCTTTAAAAATGATTCGATTTCGTGTTTTTAGTTCGAAAAGGAAGAGAACAAGAACAAGTGAATTAAACTAGTCTTATAAAATCGAATATAAAAACAAATATAAACAGCAAAATAACCAATCTACGGTGTTATCGCGTGCCTAACCTCAAGTAAATGATTTTTTTTTAAATAGTTTTGCTGTCAAATTCGTCGGCCATCAGCTGTTTTATATTTCAACACAAGTATTGAAAAAAATATTTCAAGTGTTATAAAGGACTTTTTAGCCAAGTTAGGCGTGTATTATTTCTCATTTTCATAGGTGGTCGTAGGAAAAAAAAATAACAAACTAAGGGGCCCGTGGAGCGAATTGGCGTGCTGGGTGGGGTAAAGTACACTAGGCCATTACTGCAAGTAAAAAAAAATCTTTTTTCTTTTCGTTATTTTTGGGAACCTAAGTGTATTTATGATAAAAATAATAATATATCAAAAAGCGATAATATATCAGGCAACCCACCAAACATGTCAACTGAGTTAAACCACAGAAAAAAAAAGGAGCAGCTATAGAGCAGAAATAGAATACCTTAGGAAATACCGACTTATAATAAAATTTTACAATTATCTCTGATATGTAACTAAATTTATTTTAGCAATATTCCAAACCAATCAAATATAGATAAAACTTTTATAATTAACAAGCTATCGATATTTAACTCCATCTTTATATTTATAATGTTGAGATTATGTTTTAGTTTTGTGTTATTGTTGTTTTTATACGTGTATTTAGGTATATTATTGTTTTATTAAAAGAATGCCAGTAGCTACAAAATCAAAAAAGAAATGTATTCACTGCAGTACATAGATAGCAGGTATGATGTGCGTAAGCAAATAGAAGAAAAATTTATTATTTTTATTTAAATCTAGGTAACTTAAAATGTGTAAGTGGACATTGTTTTTATTTTTTTCAACTCTAGTGTTGAAAAAATGTGTTTAACACAATGGTGATACCTACAAACTATTAAAAACAAATCAAACTCTTTTTGATTATTTTGTATGGTCGTAGGAAAAATTGTGTACATTACTCGTGTGAAAGTGATTTTCTCACCCTCGGATAATTTCCGCACTCGGCTGACGCCTCGTGCCTCCTCCTTTGGAAAGTACCACTTTCAACACTTTTGTTATGTAATATACTATTTAAATATCATAAAGAAATTTTTGTGCTATCTGGTGATGTCAATTGATGGAGTGATTTTGACAGTTGGCGCCCGTCGATCGTTACGAAGTTAGTCAGTTGGAATGTTGCTGCCAACTAAAATAAAAACCAAAACCCTATTAGTACAAAGCTATTATATTGTGCCATTTTTACACCCTATCAACTGTTCTACTTTTTTTATGGTTTTGTTGGTCGGATACACTAATGCAATAACAATTTTTGGGAAAGGGAAATAAAATAATATTGTGCGTAAAACCGGTTAATTCATTTACTGTTGTGCTAATACGCGTACCTATATTTATTCTTATGAATAAACGGCCTGGCCATTAAAATTAGTTGCACTAATTGCAAGAATAACAATATAATTGTCGGCACTATTATAGAGCTGCAACAAAAACAATAATAAGTATTTATTTATTAGGCTATAAATATGAACTATTGGTATAATTAGAAGGAAAATCAATAATTGTAGGCGTATAACTAGTGAGACAGGATATACACATACTACTTAAGATACAAATCAGATTGCGCCAACAACCTTTGACAAGTTACGAATTTCTTGTAATAACTTTAACATTTTTAATAAAGGCACTGAATTCATAATTTTAAACTATTTATTTATACAGTGTGCACTGTGCATGAGTTTGTAACTTGGAATAAGTTCAGTAAGTACAGCTTTTTCTTTGTATTAACGTTTTAAGTTGTTCTGGTCTTTTTTATAAAAAAAATATTAAGACAGTGTGTCCCAAATTAGAGATATGATGATATTGATAATTTTGTTGCTGTATGGCATCCATATATAAAATTCCCACAAAAGTAAAAATACCAGACTACAATATGGTGTTTTAATTAGATATACACCACAAAGCTTACACCTCGTAAAAATGTATTACTTTTTTTCCATGTATAATAAATACATAAATGCCTATTTTCCTTCTTATAAATAAATACTAAAAGAAATAAATGTTGTTTTCGTCTTTTCCTTTAGTATTACCGTGCGAGCAAAAATTATTTGCATCAAAGAGGGCCTTGCATCCAAGGACGTAATGTTTAGCCGTAGAGCTTAATACCTGTTGGGTGTCAGTAACTACCTGAATTAACAATCAATCAGTTATTCCGTCATCTTTGACAGTGGTTACAAGTAATTTGATTCATCGCTAATTTTTTCAATTTCTTGAACAATTCACACAATGGGCTTTACGGAATAGCACAAAACATTAATGGTTGAAGCGTATTTTCGAAACGGGGTTAGAGTAAATGGTGAGTGGCAATACAATCCGGGTTTGTGCATGGACGATTTACAGATTTTTACAAACATTTTCCTAACGTTGCTTTTATTGCTGGGGATTTTTATCATTGCCTGAAAAGAACCGTGGCTGTGTTTAGGGAAACAGGTTAAATACAACACAAAAAAAGAGCAGGAAGACCATCTATAAGAACAGAAGAAATTGTTGAAAACGTTCGTGAAATAATGCAAAATACGCCAACTAATTGTATAAGACGCCTGTCCCAAGAAGTGGGAAGATCTTATGGAACATGCAGGACTATTCTTAATAAGAAGCAGCTAAATTATTCCAAGAAATACAAGCCACAGATTTTGAAAGATGCAGGAATAATTACTCTTAATGGATTACCCAAACTTTGTTGGAAAGAAATGATTTATTAGACCTGACATTTTTTCGGATGAAGGCAGGTTCCACCTTTCCGGTTATGTGAATTCTCAGAATATACGCATGTGGAGTAGTGAAAATCCCCATTTTTTTGTAGAGTCCACATTGCACCCTCAAAAAATTGGTGTCTGGTTAGCTGTTTCTCGAAGAATTGTTGATCATATTTTTTTCCATGACACAGTTACAGCACAGCGGTATAGATACAATATTTTAAATCCATTTGTGGAGCAATTACTTCACGACGAACTACGTTTTGGATATTTTCAACAGGACGGTGCAGCCGCCGAAACTATTAACTACTTACGCAATTTTTTCGACGACAGATTGATCAGTTTTCGATCAGACATTGAATTCCCACCTAGATCACCTTGTTAAACGGTTATGGATTACTTCGTTTTTCCTCAGTTAAAGAACACTATTTTTAAAACACCAGTTGCAAATTTAGAACAATAATTACAAGAAAGGATTATCCAAGAATGTGGTAACATTTCTCCAGAGATGCTGGTCAACACTTTCGAAAACAAGAAGAGACGCGTGAATTTATGCTTGGAGCATGGCGGTGGCCAATTTTAGCAATTTATGTATTTATTTTTCTTTTGCTTTCTGTATATTGTTACTTTGTTAATTTTGTAAACAACAAAAATATATTTGTGTTTGTCTACTTATTTTATTACTCATTAATTTGGCATATCATGTCATAATATGAATTTGACAAAATTTTAACCTAGATTTGTCCCCATATCATTGTGATCTAAACCAAGCTCCACGTTTTTTAATCCCTCTTTGATGCAAATAATTTTTGCTCGCACGGTATAATGTTTTCCCATTCTTATTTTGGTAGATACGGGTCTGTCAATATTTTATTTTATAAATAATAAAATTAGTATGTACGCTATATCTTTACAAAATATTAAGACTCCTTTAGAAAAATTCACAGATGGCGATTGCGAAGGTAAAAGAACTTAGTCCGGTTCTGTTTCCGTAGCCATCCGCTTAACGTAAAATATACCAGACTTCAACAGGGTGCCACTAATGACAGGTGATGCGGCGAGTTCTTGGATTAATTTGACTTTATCTAGTTATAGTTAAGTCTGAGCATTGTTAGATATCGTCGGCGACACAATAAATCCTTGTATAGTGTTTCTTAGGTCAATTTAATGACATTAAACTGTGGGAATTTCCTAACCATAGGCGTTCCACACAAATAATTAATATACGTATACACACTTATAAGTTTGTTTTACATTAGGTGTTTGTACATACTATACTTTATAAACCCACTGTATATATAATAATATTATATTAAAATATTAAATATAAGGTAACTCAAAAATTCTATATACAAAACTAAAATCAGAAAAATAAACCTGACACGGCACGACACTGCTCAGAAAATGCTTTAATTTTTTTACCAGAACTTCATTCTCGTCAACCAGACTCCGGCCCGTTCATCAAGGCATAACCACGTATATTTTATCTCCGTCTCTTCCACGCCATCGGCGGTCACTGGCCTATCTCTGTCTGGTAGAATCGATCGTTAGACGGGCCGGGTACCGGTTCAGCTAATATCCTGGCGCTTCCAACCGCAACAAATTACATGCTGTTGCCAATTCTTCAAAATTTTCGGATTTGTAAGCACAATGTAAGTACCTATATACGAGAAACAAGGGTTTGTTAATTAGTTGTTTTTAAACACTGAAAACACCTTTTGTCTTGATTTCAGTTATATTGTTTCTTAAGGACTAAAGAATGTATTATTATAACAATGAATGGCTTGTTATTTTTTTCTGTCACACTCTAAACTCCTCGGTTTAAAGTATATTCGCAAACTAGCTTTCAAAGAAAGTTAATGACTAACAATTGAATACTGATATAAAAGAAATATCTTTAATAAAAAAAACTTAAAGAATTGAAAAAGAAAGATCTGACAACCCTGGTTGTGCGGTCGGTCTCTTTGAGACTGTTTACCGCCGTATGGAATGATTGGAATGTCCTCAAACTGAGATTGGATAAATAATAACTCCAAAAATATCAAAAATTACTTTTTTGTGCCATCTGTTAGTGGAACTCTAAATCCACACATCTAAAAAAGTCTTGTAACTCCAAAAATTAAGTATAAGTAAATAAGTATTCCAGCTAAATAAAACCTCGTAACTCCGATGCATTCAGAATTGACACGAAAAACCTCGTATCTCCGTCATTGGCGCCATGACCTAAACGTCAAAGACACATCGACACGTGCTTGTTAGTTGAATTTTTACTGTTTTTATTTGGTATTATAAGTATAATCATCTTAATTTATCTTAGGTAAGTTATTTTATATATTTTTAAATATTTTTTTAACTGATATGTTTCAATTCTAGTGTGTATTTACCTGTTTTACTTTATTGATGGAGTTACGAGGATTTCTGTCGACAAACAATATACTTATTTTACATTTGTCATGGAGTTAAGAGGGTTTACTTATAAAATGCTAACAGTCGTTTTGTAAACTTTAACAAAACGGAGTTACGAGGTTTTATTGTGTCGCCGACGATATCCAGATGCTTAACTTTATCGCTGAGAGAAAAAAAGCGAGCTTGATGTAAAAGACTACTGTGCGCGAGAGAACAAAAAGAAGTACACCCACAATTTTTTAATAATAACATTTTGTGATTAAACCTTGTCACTTCATGACATATTTGCATATATTTCTTTAAAAATGAGAATTAATAACTTGTGGTAACTCTTATGACAAAATAAATGTTCCTTTTATGCAGCAATGCAAATAAACTATAATGTTAATTAATTTCTAAGTGTCCTTTCATGTAAATATGTAGTAAAATAGCGTTTTTATGTCTTATTACATTACTTTTAGTTATTAAGAGTAACCTTCATATGAATACCAATAACTAAAGCCAAATGTTACATGCTACAATCTATTTAAGTATTAAATATTTGAACTTTTCAATAAAACAGTACCAGTACAAGAACTATGAGGAAGCACTTAAGTATTAGATACCAGCAATAAGTACTTACTTTTTCCTGGCTTAAGTGCAAATATTTCGTACTTAATGTTTTTACCCTAAATGTCGACTTTACGTACCACACTAAGAAAAATGATCTAATACAAGAGCTTTGCTAAGACATAGTTTGTATTAACCCACATTCAAAAAATTGCTAGTGTATCAAATCAATACCCTCAGAGGGTATTGATCAAACCCACTTTAGTGGTATATCAATTCCTGATTTACTAGAACAGTGTATTTATTGGTAGTAATCAGTTCCATTAACAGCATATTCTTGTTGAATAATGAACTAGTTTTAATACAGCAATTTTGTTAAGACATAAATAGTATCTTCTCAATGCGACGCATTTTGTTCCCAGTAAAGCGCTTTCTCTACAATTAAGATAGCAGAAACAGCGTCCCCAAAACAGATTGTATCTGTAGAGGTTGGTAGGGGTTCGTAGCGATCGGCAATCGCCGCGCGCCGTATAGTATTAGTTTTTACGTGTTTGTTGCGCAGGTCACATCGTTGGTCTTCTAGCTGTCCTGCCTGAATTTGAATTTTATTGATCGTACCAATAACTGTTTCAATTTATTTATTTTTATTTTGTATTTAAGTTTTTTTAAACTTTGCATGTCAGATAAAGCAATGGAAGATTATCGTTTCGCATAACCTATCATTAGTATTATAGACTTTATGACCTATGGACGAATTTTCCGATCTCAGTAAACCATGTTGCATAATAGATAATCATATGCAATGTTAAACGACAAAAACAATATCACCCTAGAACCTATTTAAATTTTTGAACTACAGCACTGATTTTTAGTAGTAAGTATATGCTTTATTAACCGTAGCAAGCAAATATTATTATGATTAATGTCCAGTTTCATTACAACTGCCAGTCGGAACTAATACAGAATATAAAACCAGATTACACCCCCAATGCAACATGATAATTACTGTAAGTATTCAAAGCCATAATGGCTATAAACCATTTTATGGTAGCAATAACTCATATTTTCTATTAGCTAAATTACTGTGATATTATTACTACACAACGGTCTAGAAATTTTCGTTGTCTTACAGTAGAAAAGCGTGTTGCTGTCACATGTAGTATTAAACAGTTGTATAAAGAGTATGTGAATTCTTATAAGGAATAGAAGGCTTTTTTCTCAGTGCATTACTTCATTGTGAATTTAAGAACAACTACATAATAGCTATTTTTAACATTTTCAGGTCACTTTTTAATACTTAACTAAGTTCTTAAAAGTACTAAAAAGAACTGTAGTACGTAGTTAATTATTTAAAAATAAGTAATTCCTTAAGCCAGGACTATAGTTACAATAAAATATCAAAAATAGTGTCACTATCTCCAGATAAATTATTGTTTTCTGTACTAATAAATTGAGGTCAAAAATTAAGTTGAATATACAGTGTGACCAGTAAAGTCCGCATCATATGGGATTTTTTTTTTATTAATAGTTTTATTCAAAATTTGACTTTGGCATCAAGTTCTGCTTCAATCGAGATGAAAATTAAGCAAAAAAATAGTAGTCACGTGATTCGCATTATCTGTCAAATTTTAATTTTTTACAAAAAATAATTCAAGGTACATACAAAAAAAATTTCGAAAATATCGAAAAAAGTTATTAGAAAAAGTTTTTTTTAAATGCAGTTTCTAGCTCACATGCAAAATTTCAGCTGCATAGGATAATTTTGATTTTTTACCCACCACTAAAATTTATTTTCCACTTAACGAACACTTTTTACTGATGACACTGTTCTTTTTTGTGTTAATATTAAGGTGTATTACTTTCAGACACAAACTACAATTTCAAAAATACTTATTTTATGAAGTTACCTTATACAGGGTCAAAAACAAATTTTGCATCACATGCGACCAAATTGTAATAGCCCAATTTTGATTTTGTAGAAAAACACACATTTAATAAAGCGCTACTTTAAAGAAAATGTATCTGAAATAAAGCATTGTCAAAACTAAGAAGGTTTATGTGGGCTGCGTTGGGCTTGGGTCTTCGTTTGCAAAAGTGGTGCAATTTACAAAATATGGGTAAAAAATCAAAATTATTTTATGCAGCTAAAAGTTTGCATGTGGGCTAGAAACTGCATTTAAAACCCCTTTTTTTATAACTTTTCGATATTTTCAGAAATAACCCCACTTTTAAATTATTTTTTGGAAAATTTGATAGATAATGCGAATTACGTGACTATTATTTTTTTGCTTAATTTTCATCTCGATCGAAGCAGAACTTGATGCCAAAGTCAAATTTCGAAAAAACCTATTAATAAAAAAAAATCCCATAATATGATGCGGACTTTACTGGTCACACTGTATAGTATTAAACAGTTGTATAAAGAGTATGTGGATTCTTATAAGAAATAGAAGGCTTTTTTTTATCAGTGCAGTACTTTAGAGTAAATTCAAGTACAAACTACATAATAGCTATTTTTAACATTTTCAGGTCACTTTTTTTAATACTAAGTTCGTAAAAGTAGGTACAGGGTCATCCAACCAGGACTGAACAGGGGCCTATTTTTTGAGTTTCCCTGTATTTTTATTTAAACCAATATAGCCATTTAGTTTATGCTTTGCCGTAGAATCTAAAATTACCATTTAAAAAGCGATCTGACTTAAAACAAAGGAACTGTGGCGTAAAGTTGTTGTTTTTTCAATGGAACACCCTGTATATTATTTATTTTTATGAAACGACCTTCTTTTCTGATTCCATAAATATATAGTTTGTCCATATTAGCTCAAACCGTTTTTAAGATATGAGCAATCAAACATTTAAAAAGCTGTATTTTAATGCATCGCAATTACGGGGATTTTCTTTTCCAAGGCATTCTAGACGTATTAAGCTCAAATGAATACAGCTTTTTAAATGTTTGATTGCTCATATCTTAAAAACGGTTTGAGCTAATATGGACAAACTATATATTTATGGAATCAGAAAAAAAGGGCGTTTCATAAAAATAAATAATATACAGGGTGTTCCATTGAAAAAACAACAACTTTACGCCACAGTTCTTTGTTTTAAGTCAGATCGCTTTTTAAATGGTAATTTTAGATTCTACGGCAAAGCATAAACTAAATGGCTATATTGGTTTAAATAGAAATACAGGGAAACTCAAAAAATAGACCCCTGTTCAGTCCTGGTTGGATGACCCTGTACATACTAAAAAGAACTGTTGTACTTAGTTAATTATTTAAAAATAAGTAATTCCTTAAGCCAGGACCAGTTACAATAAAATATCAAAATGAATGTCATTATCCCCAGATAAATTATTGTTTTCTGTACTAATAAGTTGAAATCAAAAATTAAGTTGTTGAACATAGTTTTAAAAAGTTTTTCCGTTTTCTCAGAATTTTTAAGGCAACAAATTTTTCAAGAGTTCGATGCTAGAAAATTATTTACTAACGATTTTTTAAACTATTCATGTTAACAATAAATAACATTACACAGGTAAATCCTAATGATCTAGTTAAACTGTTTATACATAAACAAAAAACAACAAAGAAGCTGAGAACTAGATTTAGCTCTCTCACCAATACCAACCATAAATTTAAAATGTCCAAACATGCAAATCGAACAATCGTAAAAAAGCCATTAATTCTCCTGAACTCAATATATCATTTTATTCTTAATAAAGTGACATTTAGAACACCGTAACTACTAAAAGGTTAATTTAATTAAATACGGATGGTCTGGTCTAGTTATTGGCAACTTATTTATTAAATTAAAAACGTTAAAGGTAAATAATTGCGGTTAGACTGTGAAATCGCTCGGTATAGTTTTTGTAGAATTATACCGTTGATCTTTGGACTGCAATAAACCCTCATTATCCCTTTGACCATAAAATAAATAATAAAATCCTAAATTTTAAAACCTTTTCGAGCAGAGCCGGACCAGGTACAAATTCAATTTAGCCTATGCCTAATTCATATACAAACTGATTTTTAATAATTTTAGTCTTTAGTGGTTTTCCGGTGAGTAATTTTTAGTTAGGCTTATTAGTGGTAGAATGTGGCGTCCTTGGAATTGTGCTGATAGGAGGCTTCTTCAAGTGTCATTTTTAAAAGAAAGTATTTATCTTCTATATTATATTGTAAAGGCAAAAGAATCACAATATTACATGCTGGTTCAGAGAATGGGTTTGTTCCAAATTGTCTGTTGCTTTCAGCTAAAAACATAGCAGATTATTCTTTAGATTACCATCAAGATACCGACGCACAACTTTTTGAATATTGGTTTAAACATAAACTCCTTAAAAATATACCTGAAAATAGCGTCACTGTAATGGACAATGCTAGTTATCATCGTCGGCAAGCATAAATCATTCCCAATTCTAATAATACAAAAGCAGAAATTCAAAATTTTATGATTGAAAATGATTTATATTTTAAAGAAACTTACAAAAAACGAAAACTGCTAGAAGTATTAAAAGCTTTTAAAATAAATAAGAAATACAAGTGTGACAAACTTGCAGCAGAAAATGGATATACAGTGTTGCGTCTTCCTTCATACTATTGTATATTCAATCCTATTGAGCTAATATGACACCAATTAAAATCCAATATTAGGAGAAATAATATTTCTCCTACATTAAATGCATCTGTAGTAGAATTAATTAAAAACGAAGTAAGAAAAATTTCTGCAGACAGTTGAAAAAACTGTGTACAGCATGTACTTAAGGTGGGAAATTCTTACAATTGTATGATTAGAAATGTTCAACCCCTAATTATAAGTTTAGGCTTAAATGAAGATAGTGATAGTGATACAGAGTTAAATTTTGAATAAATTATTAATGGTTTTTAGAATTTAATTAATTTTTATTGTACTTGTTATCCTAATAGTTATACTTTTCAATTCTATTATTTTCAATTATCATTAATTGTTATCACTATTTTACATTTATTATTACTAAAAATACCTATCCAATTATTTTAAATTATAAAAATAAATCATGTGGTGTAGGTACATTTTCAAGCCGACCCTGATCCCATTTAATACCCTTTGAAGAGGTTGAGGCGTATACAATAGGGTTTAATTAGGTAGTTTATTTTTGGCAGTAAGAGTCAACGGTATAATCCTGCAAATACTATACACTGAGGAAAATGATCTAAATAAAACAACAGGTTTGCTAAGTCATAGTTTGTATTGATAGCTTATTTTTTATTAACCCATATTAAATAAATTGCCAGTGTATCAAACCCGCTTCAGTGTTATATCAATTCCAGATTTGCAAGAACAGTATTTTTATTGGTATTAATCAGTCCTATTAGCAGCACAGTCTTGTTGAATAATGACCAATTTTTAATACATGCAATTTTGTTAAGAAATAAATTGTATCTTCTCAATACGACGTAAGTTGTTCCTAGTAAAGCACTTTCGTTACAATCAAGAAAGCAGAACCGCGTCTCCAAAAACGAATTGTACTGTTCTGTTAGAACTTATAATCCACAAGACGTTGGTGGAGGTTCTTCAATAAATTTGTTGCGTGGGTCACATCGTTCTTCAGAGTCTTCTAGCTGTCCTGTTTGAATTTGAATTTTATTGATCGTACCAATACCTGTTTCAATTAATTTATTTTTACTTTGTATTTCAGTTTTTTTAAAATTTGCATGTCACATAAAGCAAAAGAAGTTTCTTATTTCACACAACCAATCATAAAATGTGGCATAATAAATAATCATATGCAATGTTAAACAACAAGAGCAATATCATACTAGAAGCTATTTAAATTTTTGAGTACTACAGTACTGATTTTCAGTGGTAATGCTCCAAGCATACATTCACACGTCTCTTCATATTTTCGAAAGTGTTAACCAGCATCTCTGGAGAAATGTTATCACATTCTTAAATAATCCTTTCTTGTAATTGTTCTAAATTTGCAACTGGTGTTTTAAAAATAGTGTTCTTTAAATGTGGAAAAACGAAGTAATCCATAACCGTTAAACAAGGTGATCTAGGTGGGAATTCAATGTCTGTTCGAAAACTGATTAATCTGTCGTCGAAAAAATTTCGTAAGTAGTTAATAGTTTCGGCGGCTGTATGGGCGGTTGCACCGTCCTGTTGAAAATATCCAAAACGTAGTTCGTCGTCAAGTAATTGCTCTACAAATGGATTCAAAATATTGTCTCTAAACCGCTGTGCTGTAACTGTGTCATGGAAAAAAATAGGACCAACAATTCTTCTTCGGGAAACAGCTAACCAGACACCAGTTTTTTGAGGGTGCAATGTGGACTCTACAAAAAAAATGGGGATTTTCACTACTCCACATGCATGTATTCTGAGAATTCACATAACCGGAGAGGTGGAACCAGACTTCATCCGGAAAAAATGCCAGGTCTAATAAATCATTTATTTCCAATAAATTTTGGGTAAACCATTAAGAGTAATTTCTGCGTCTTTTAAAATCTACAGCTTGTATTTCTTGAAATACTTGCACTATATAAGGAAATAAATTTAGCTGCTTCTTAAGAATAGTTCTGCATGTTCCATCAGATCTTCCCACTTCTTGGGATAGGCGTCTTATACAATTTGTTGGCGTATTGTGCATTGTTTCACGAACGTTTGCAACAAGTTCTTCTGTTCTTACAGATGGTCTTTCTGCTCTTTTTTTGTGTTGTATAGAACCTGTTTTCCTAAACACAGCCACGGTTCTTTTCAAGCAATGATAAAAAGCCCCAGCAATAAAAGCAACGTTAGGAAAATGTTCGTGAAAATCGTCCATGCACAAACTCGGATTGTATTGCCACTGACCATTTACTCTAACCCCGTTTCGAAAATACGCGTCAACCATGAATGTTTTGTGCTGTTCCGTAAAGCCCATTGTGTGAATTGTTCAAGAAATTGTAAAAATTAGCGATGAATCAAATTATTTTTTAAACGACTATCAAAGATGACGGAATAACTTATTGATTGTTAATTCAGGTAGTTACTTACGATAAAAAAAAATGACTCGGTATGAATAACTGTTCTCCTTGCCTATTAAGTACATTTCCATATGTTTTAGGTGATAAAGATATCTGATAATTCAGTAGGCAATGTATAGATTTTATTGATTTGACATATTATACCGGTATAATTGAATACCTATCAAATTACCTACATTAAATCGGTATTGTATTATTATGGGCTTTACCCAAGGATGCTTTTATCATAAAAACACGTTTCATTTTTCAAAGAACACGTGATATTATAGAAAAACAGTTAGACGTGAAAAAATAACTAATCATTAAAAGTTGATATACCTACTGGGTTATTAGGATCTCATCTGCATAGTATACACACACTGTTCTAATTAATTCAAAATAATAATATATAATTTTAAAGGATAAATTCTTGCCGATTATTAAGGATAATTATAAAATAATAAATGGTACTGAGAAATTATGTGCCATTCACAAAAGGTTAGACACACATAATATATCTGTGTGAAAATCTACTTTTTACCTGGAAATGTCATTATCAAAGCGACGAAATTTAATGAAAATGACGTTTCTACAGGACCCGACCTTGAACCAGGACCTTGTTACAAAGTTTAAGCGAAGAGACATAACATTATTTGAAAAAAAGTTCCTATAGGTTCTAAGTTCTAACGACTTTATAATAAAGAAAGAGACAGAATAAATGGCTTGTCTATGTTTTATTATTTTTTCTCCACCCTATATTGTAAACAACCAATTTTGACACTGTTTTGAAGGACGTAACTAACAATCACCAAAAAGGTATCGATTGCCCTTGACGACGGGTTGTAAGTCAACTTATCACCCTTGGGTGGTAATAATTAATGCCATATAAAAACAATGATTTATAAAAATTGAGTAATATTAAGTGATATGAATATTAATAGTAGGGGAGAGGCTTGTACCTTGAACCACCTTGTACTTTGGACCATTAACATAATTTCAAATTTAGCGCGTAAATCTTAATAAAATTCCACCTGTTCGTTGATATACCAACATAAACCAACTACCAATGCGCCACAGTTTGTTTAAGTGAGCTCTGTTAAACGGTTGTCTTGTGAGCGAGTTTATGTTATATTATGCGCCTCTAAAAGTAAGTATTTTGCTGTAATTTTAATATTTTTTATTTAGTTTTACAGTATTGAAATAACATTTTCGCATGCCTTATGTTGAAGTTAGGTATGTAGACAAATTATTTTGCCCATGGTTGATGTTTAATTTCTGCCATTTACATGTTAGAAAATTCATTCTTTTTAAATTTCAATAGGCTTGTACCTTGGACTAGATAACTGTCTTGTACGTTGGACTTGGACCATGGCCCAAGGTACAATATATGATTTATCCCTCTTATAAATATCTAATAATTCTAATGATAATTTTTTTAGATGCCAAGAAGTAAACGAGGTGTGAAGAAAAATGGCCCCGACCTTCCCGCATTACAAGCTGCAGCAGATGCTGTCAGAAATAATCATATTTAACAGCGTATTGCATCTAAACAATTTAAAGTGTCTCGATTAACGGATACGCCTGAAAAAATGGAAATTGAAGTTAATCAAAAAAGCATTACAAAGATTCCAAAGTCAAAGAAGGAAATTGTTAAAAGAAAAGTGCTACAGTTGTCATCATCTTCAGATGAAGATTCTGAAGACATTGTTGTCTAGTATGACGATTCCGATTTAGATGCTGAAGATGAATTTGAAATAGATTCCATGAAAGAATGCCAGGTTAAACCCACAGAAGTCAAACTTTCCGATTTAGCATTAGGTGATTTTTGTCTTACAAAACTAATAGGAAAAAAGAAAATACATTTCTATGTTGCCGAGATAACTGCCCTAAGTCCTTGTTTAATGGTTCGATACCTAAGAAGAATTCTCACCTGCAACAAATTTTTTGCCTCTAGGGATCAAGAATTTAATATTGATATTCAAGACGTTTTAGTAAAACTTGCACCACCACGTCAGGCTGGATTGTCGGAAAGGCAAGAAGGAATATATATTTTCGATTTAGATTTTGAAATATACATTGTGGAATAAAAATTTTCTGTCCTTTATTTTTAAACTTATATGCGGTCCAAAGTACACTACGGGTTTGTACCTTGGACCAAATTCATAATAACAAATAAATGCAAAAAAAAATGTTATTCTTTGTTTTATTAAAATGGCGCTTTAATGCATTATTCTAGCATAATATAAGCTACAAGTTAGCAGACACATTTTCCCTTAAACTTTTAAAACGTGGGGGTAATGAAGCCTAAAAAAATCCGGTTCAAGGTACAAGCTTCTCCCCTACCTACAATTATTACAATTATGAACATTATTTGCAAAATTTGGATAAATGTTTTCTCGTTCTTTCTCAATTTGTATGAAATGTTCTGACTCCATAATTTCTCCATCTCTAACCAAGTTTTCTGTTACTCTTGAAGTACTGCAGGAGACTTCTGGCTTCGTTATATTGTATAAAATTTTATTTGCAATCCATTTTATTGTTGACGCTCTCCGCTACATAACTTTCCGCAATAGTTGCAGATTACCATCCGCCATGTCGGTTGAGGACTAAGACATCAACCCCAGTATTCGCTAATAAAGTGGCCGACGTTCTTCTAAAGGAGTGTCCAGTATACTCCTTAAAGTTCTAAAAGTTCAGAAATTAAGCAATTTTACTTGGAATTGAAGAAATCGAGTTTTTCCCTACAGGCTGGTTTAAGCACTTTGCATTTTGATATCGCATGAAGAAGCGAGGATTAAAATTCGTCATGTGGGATCTTATATCAATGTAATTTCGAACTATTTTGAAATAACAAACCTTCTCATCGTCACTTTTAGTCACTATAAATTGACGTGCCATTCCCTTTTTGGAATCAAGGAATAGTAACAAATATAACTTCATGCCTTAATTACAACATTGTCCATTTTCATTGCACAGAGTTCACTAGAACGGCACGCTCCAGCAATTTCCATTATCATTACAACCTTCATCATTAAATAAATATCATTGGGGGCTTCAAACAGGAACTTATATCTATGTTTTCCTGTATGAAAAGAGCGGACTTCAGTATGGAATATTCACACCATAAGCTTGATGGAGACTTTAATTCAGCAGATTGTTCGTGAAAGTACGCCAAAAGCACGGTTTCTGAAACTGCAGTAGCAGTCTTTGTTTTGCACCATTTCTTGAAGTATTGATACGTTGCTTCATACTCTTCCTCGATTTTTCTGGCAGCAGCGAGCGTTGATTGTTTATGGGCATAGGCGCCGGTATTTCAAAATAATATATGTTATCGAAACCTCAAACACTAAAGCTAGCTTGACACGTTTACGCCAAATAAAAATATATAATTAACGATAATTGTTCCAAGTGTTTAGCAGTAAAAGAACAACATCTGCCGGAGTTTATCCATTTCAACTTTTAAAAACACCTTTCTACATTATTAACATATTATATAATACAACGCATATTTCTTTTTTAATAAACACTACTTTTAAACAAGACTGGCTGCTATAGACGGATATCTGCGTTCGCTAAATGTTTATCACAGGCAACGTTTAGCGTAACTTATTACATATATGTACGTCGTATACAATTATGAGCGGTAAAATGTTTATATTGGATGGTTTCTCTTGGTTTTATTTCTCTATGGTTTTATTTACACTAGCCTAGGTGCACTGAAGCATTAGTGAGATTGATGCAGTCATGCGTTTAATTCGAATGCTGATAAACGGTTTTCAGTTGAAAGTGAGGGGGGCCTCACTACTTGTTACACAACCCTATATACGTCTATATGTTGTTTGTGATACCTATAAATAATTAATAATTTCTTATCCCCTATTACCTAAAATGGTAATTTAAATTTGACCTGTCTTTACCAAAGTAGCTATATTATAATTTGAAACCTTTAGTCGATAAGGACTACAAACTGGGAACTATTACCTATAATTTATGATGTGAACAATTTTATAATCCGTCATAAATACAAGGTAATATAACCCATACAGTAAATGATTTTGTAGTAGCTGCAATAAATAATGAAACTGTAAATTGATACTACATTACCCATGAAACTTTAAACTCAATGGCTAATGATTTTATAGATAAATTGAGACCCACTGCAGTGGAAATATTATTACTTTAAATTGTACCCTTATAGAATAAAGGTAAATAATTAAAATTGATATAAAATTATAATTTCTTTAAAAACTTACATTTATGGTATTGTACTGAATTAAAATAATAAGATAGAAAAGAGATAAATAAAAAATAAATACCTATAAATAATCCAAATATGCGATGATGCAAACGTATTTATAGGTATCAGAATAATGCCTTTGTTTGAAGGTGGTAGACGATGCCATAGTATTAAAAGATTGATTTTGCCGGACTTCCATTGTCTTTATTTTGATATTGAACAGAAGTTTACACTTGAAAATTAATGGAGATACTGACAAACCCAAACATTGTGTTCAATCATCAAATTAATGACAATAGAAGTGGAAAAAGCATTCTTCAGATGTATGTCAGTTTGACTCTTATTATAAATATTTTAAAAAATTGGATAAGGGCCAGCTATTTGTTAACAAATTGATTCTTTCATGTCACACAATAAATGGTTCAGATGTTCAGAATATGTATTGAAAAGTCGGAAAATAGCAATGTCATTTAAAATCCTTGCATAATAAATAAATTTTACATTGAGGGGATCTGCATCTTTTTAGATTTATGCATAATTTCTGCTGTTATTATAATAAAATTATACAGTGTGACTACTGTGCGCTTCCCGCTTGCATATACAGTAACAGCACGCGGGCTAGAAAACCCGACTTCCCGAAGTCCTGGCTAGTAACGACACTCGCGCTAGCAGCAGTTACAGTAATAGCACGCGAGGTATAAAAGGTATATCGGCAATCGGTATGTTCGTTGTTAGCAGAGCATTTTTTAAAAATTTAATTAATATTTTATGAAATATTATGAAATTAATTGGATTTAAAAAAAATGCTTTGCTAACAACGAACAAACCGATTGCCGATATACCTTTTTATACCTTGCGTGCTATTACTGTAACTGCTGCTAGCGCGAGTGTCGTTACCAGCCACCACTTGAGGAAGTCAGATTTTCTAGCCCGCGTGCTGTTACGCATTCTGCTGTCTTGCACACGTGCCATTACTGATTGTGATTTCGGCGATCCGAGCTGAAACGAAGTTTCTAGCCCGCGTGCTGTTACTGTATATGCTTCCCGCTTGGAATTATTTCAGTAAATACAGTACAGTCTTTTTTGGAAAAATGCTTGGACACTGGTATTGACATTTTAGGTTGTGGTCTTTTGTCTTTTCTATAAAAAAATATTAATATAGTGTATCCCAAATTAGAGTATGACGATATCGACAATTTGTTTTAATGACAATAGACAAAAATAGAAATTTAAAGCACGAATGCAGCATGCATGAGTGTAGAAGTAGGTACTTAGAAATGTTCAAAACGAGTTTTATTTGCGTTTAGAATATATTGCAAAATAGGGAATAAATTAATTTTTGTTTGCTTAATATCTTATAAATGACAGGGCATAAAAATTTGAAATCTGGTACTTAAGGATGAATTCTCAACGTCATTCAATCTATTGCCAACCTATAACCTATTTCGCGTTGATTTTTTGAGTTTATTATTTTAATAACTAACATTTAAAGAAAATTAATATCGTCGGTATATTATTCAGGTAGTAACTGATATATTACAAAAATATCAATTTATTTTATTGCTATTTTGGGAGAATTGTATATTCAAAGAAAAATGAGTGACAATGACATAATAATGTTAAAAAAAATCTTACCCGATATTTTTCGCTATACAATTCTCCTAAAATAAGTTATGAAATTTCTTAATATTTATTAAGTATGTCAATTATTACCTATAGAATATCAAGTCGATACTGATTTTCTTTAAATTTTGTATAAAAGCTAGAAAACATAAATAAATCTGCGCGAAATAGGTTATAGGTTGGCAAGCATGTTGATACTCCCACCTTAATACTTATGTATAACATAACATAAGGCATTTTTCGAAAAAAATGTACTGGATTTACTTACTTTTACTTTTAAAAATCTTTTATTATTTTAGTATACCGGGTGTTTCTCAAAAGACGTTCACCATTATAACTTTTTTATATTTATATTAAAATGTAATTTTGAGATTATTCATAAGAGATGAGTCTGCATTTATTGGCATAATTTTCAATTTGTTAGCACTTCCGGTTTAACCGGAAGTGACCATGACTTTGATATTTTAAATGGGACATCTTGTATATTTTTACTTATTTGGGTTCAGCATAACATTATGAGTGAAATAACACCTCACTTGTCATTTTTTGACGTGTTATAACATTTTTATGTTTATTTTTTATTTTCAATCTAGAGCGCTACAAATTAATTAAATTTGTTAATTTATAGTCAAGTAGTATATTATGAAAATTAAAATTATGTCATAATAATTGACTTTCTAAGTATCACAGGCATTTAAAAAATGAATTTTTGTTTTCTTGATGTTTACTACTCCATTTTTTCAAATGGAACTATGGTGGTTCACTAGGATATTTAAAACGAACATTTTTTTTTCCAACAATTTGATACCATACACTCCTATGCTATTTTAAAATTGAGACGGAAAAATCCCAATCGCAAATTTAAAAGCGTTATGCATAATTACCTGTCTTTTCTAAAGAAATATAAAGGCGGCTTTAAAACAATGGAATGGTTTTAAAAAGAAATATGGCTTTAATTTAAAGTTCAGTTTATATTTGTAATTTTGGTTAATGCCATTGTGTTAGTAAAACCTATATGAATAGCGCTAATAAAATTTAAAATAATAATTTGCAAAATTTACTACCGATTTTTAAAAAAAAATTAAATTTTTTAAATGTAAGACATATTATTATGGAAATATTATATTACGCGTTAGTTAAAACTCATTTAAATTACGGAATTTTAGGTTGGGGAGGAATAAATAGAACTTTAGTTAAAAAATTAGAAATATTACAAAAAATGTTTCTAGAAATTATATTCAATAAAGATTATCTTTATCCTTCAAAAGAATTATATTCAGAAACAAAAAAGTTGAACATAAGACAACTTTACATTTATGACATCTTAATATAATTATATACTTAATTGAAAATAAAAACTTTATACAATTTAAAAACCATAATCATAATACACGTCATAAAAATGAAATAACCATAAAACACAACTAAAATAAATAAGTCCACAGGACAAAAAAATTTCAAATATTTGTTTTTTTAAATGATTATTTACCAACAAAAATTAAAAAATTCATTAAAAAAATTTAAAGTCGAAGTTAAAACATGGATATTAAAAACAGACAATTTGAAAATATTTTTTGAAATGCTTTAATTAATTAATATGTTTTACTTAAAAATTATAAATTAATAATAATTTTATTATAGGTAATATATTCCTTCAAAAACAATGCGTTTATACTATAACTTAACATTTTTACTTTAAAACTTGATTTTTAATGCATTTTTATGATTTATGATTTTACATACTAAAACAAAAAATAAGATTTGCCCCTAACAAGCTGAGCTTCAGGGGATTAAAGAATAAGTTTACTGAAGACAACATAAACATATTTATTATATTATTAAATTTTAAATAAACTTATTATTATGTATTTCTTTCTTGCGGCTATTACAAAACATAAATTCATTATCGTTATCCATTTAACCATTATAATTAGTAGAAAATATATTCCTGCATTTTCAGGAAAACCTTACAATTTATATTCTGTAAAGGTCGAATATTTATTTCATTATGTAAAACAATAATAATCACACAGAGTGTGCACTTTTCGCACAAGTTTAATTATTAAATTGTCATATAAGTTATTATGGCAATAATTTATCTTATTTCCATAGCAATATCTTGCTGTCATAAATAAATTATTAAAAAACATTGAAAATCAAATTCTAATGGTAATAATCACATATAACCAACACATTTCATATTAGGTACTGAAGTCAAGATACGCACGCACTGCTCATAAACAAAGTTAATAAATTAATTAATGATATAAAAAGCTTTGATTATATCTTGATAAATATTAAGTTAGAAACAAATAACACACAAATGGTTATTTTATGCCAAGAGCACGAAGGGGAAATTTATAAATTAATATTATTAATAGGTATCAATTTTAAGATATTCATTAAATTATTTCTTTTAATAAACTTCCTATAATTGCATCGGTGTTTGTGGTAGTTAGTTATACAGTGACCGGCAAAGAGTTCGCAACATATGGGAAAAAATTTTATTAGCGGAATATTGAAAAATATTTTTTGTGGGATTGGATGTGCATGTCCCATAACCTTAAAATCGACTTTGACATACGTCACGTGACCAATGGTATGGCGGGAAAGTTGAAAAAACCAATACGAAATCATCATAAATTAGATAAGTTGATGAGATATCGAAAAAATTCCAAGAATAAAAAGTGTTTAGAACTTCATTAGAACCTTAAATACAATGTTTGGGATATCTACTTAAAAAAATATAAAATCGAATATTTTTGTAAATATTTTTTTACCGAATTAAAAATTTCCATATTTTTCCTTTCTTAAAGCTTCATTAAAGTAAAACTGACATCTGGTGACCACAATTAGAAATATTCTTTTGTTTTTCTGACAATTTGTAGCAATAATTCAAAAAATTCGTTTACACTTAGATACCAGCTGTTGCAATAGTCTATTTCTAATAACCCTATCGATATTTTTTATATTGAAATATTCTATTATGTTATGAAATCCTTAAATTCATTAATCCAAAGCAAATTTTATTTATAACCGTAAAAAATAATTTAAATTTTTATTAATTTTTAGATTTTTTTAAAGATTTCTGATATGGAAATTTTAAATTCGGTAAAAAAATATTTACAAAAATATTCGATTTTATGTTTTTTTAAGTAGATATCCCAAACATTGTATTTAAGGTTCTAATGGAATTCTAAACACTTTTTATTCTTGGAATTTTTTCGATATCTCATCAACTTATCTGATTTATGATGATTTCATATTGGTTTTTTCAACTTTCCCGCCATACCATTGGTCACGTGACGTGTGTCAAAATCGATTTTAAGGTTATGGGACATGCACATCCAATCCCTCAAAAAAGATTTTTCAATATTCCGCTAATAAAAATGGTTCCCATATGTTGCGAACTCTTTGCCGGTCACTGTATTAGGATGTTTGATTCAAAGCAACCTTATAATACCCAAAGATCCTATATATTTCGGCTAGGGAAGGTAAGGGGAGAGAAGGAATTAGCGGGAAAACGTTTTGTAAATTATTAAAAGCGAATATTGTGGCATATATCGGACAAGTTTGTAACGGTTTTTTATATTGGAATACACAGGGATCCAAGCATAATGGATACCCTGGGGCGGGTGTATAGACCACGACGGCCGTTTCGTACTTGTTAGAACTCTACGGGCAGCCATAACCCAAGCAATCCCGACACAGCGGTAAGCGTTAAAAGCCTTTTTACAAAAGCAAAGCGGTCATCAATACACCGTAGCGCCATCCCAGCGGAATTAACTTTAATATAAAATGCAGTCACACTAGTAATATCGAAAGGTAGACAACTAAATAAACCACGAAGTGCATCACAATCCAGTATAGGAGGGAATGCTATTTGCGTTTTCACCGAAACATCAGCCGTTTTGCAGACTAGAACAGATCAACGCCGGCACCCACTAGAATGCGCGCAACCCGATTAAGAAATGCCATGAAAATGTTTAGAAGATGATAATAATAGTGTCCGCGAATATAATTAAAACCAAATATCGTGGCATATCGGACAAGAAGTGTGTAACTGTTTTTTTTATATTGGAATACACGGGAATACAAGCACAATGGATATCCTGAGGCGGGTAGACCCCGACGGCCGTTTCGTCCTTGTTAGGACTTTACTTCTTCTTCTTGAACTGACTATCCTCTGTGGATGTTGGCTATCACGTTGGCCCAAGTCACTATATTCACCGCCGCTCTGAATAGTGCTGTCGACGTCATTCCGGTCCATGTTCGCAGATTTCGCAGCCACGCTATTCGTCTGCGTCCTACTGACCTTCGACCCTCTATTTTTCCCTATAGGATGAGTTGAAGAAGGTGTTAATTTTTACCTCGCATGATATGCCCAAAGTATTCCAGTTTTCTGCGTTTAACACTTGGTAGGTATTCAAGTTGTCCACCGATGCGTTGCAATACTGTATCGTTTGATACGTGGTGTATCCATGGGATTCTTAGTATGCGGCGATAGCACCACATGCCAAAGGCATCTACGCATTTACATGAGGCATCAGTAACAGTAAAGGTCCACGCTTCTGCCCCGTATAAGAGGGTAGAGAGTACCTACATAGCATTTTTAAATTCTTATTCTGGTATGGATGTTGAGAGATAGGCTGCATAGTATGTTACGCATCTTGTTGAATGTAGTCCGTAGCCCGTGGAACTCTACGGGCAGCCATAACTCAAGCAATTCTGATACAGCGGTAAGATGCATTAAAAACCTTTTTATAAAAGCAACGCGGTCATCATCAATCATCGTAGCGCCATCCCAGCGGAATTAACTCCAATATAAAAGGCAGTCACACTGTTTGTAAATTATTAAAAATTCCTTATATGACCATGGGACATCTCAGATTGCTACCATCAAATATTGGCTTCACTATTAATTCTACAATAAAATTATATTAGGGGAAGGTTGCCCATATTGAACCAATTTCCAGATTTCTTATCATAGATCCTGATAATAACGCAAAATCGATCTTGATGTTATACCTTAGTATACTTTAGTATGTTGTTCAACTGCAGGATTTTTTGCAGAATTTTATTTTCAAAATATCTATGATATACCAGGCAATAAAAAAAAAACCTATGCAAGTGGTTCAATATAGGAAACCGGTTGCCTATATTGCACCTGGGAGTTCCAAAATTGGACCACATGATTTAAATCGGAAGCTTAGGTGTTAAATAAATAAATAAAAAATTAAATTGTGGATATAGGAAGTTTTATAGGTACTTATATTTCAAAAAAAACCTCAAATTTACAATCAAAATTTCGGTAGAAAACATCCTAATGCAAAAAAAGTACCTATTAATTTCCTATATTGGACCAGTCATCGTTTCATTTTTTAACTCAAAGAAAAAAGATTTTAGCAATATTGAAATGTTGGTCATTCATGACATTAACTTAGTATTTAAAGAGAAAAATTATTTTTGCACAATTTGGAAAAATTGTCCACATTGGACCGGTTCAATTTTGGCAATCACCCAATGGTCCAATTTAAGCCACTACCACGTGTTTTACAAAACCACCCAGGAACAAAACAAGAAAAAACAAATATGGCATAGTAATAGGAAAAATAGGAAGAGAAAAACTTACTTGATAACTTCCATAAAAAAGATATTGCTTTGAGTTTTATGGTTCTAAGGTAAATTCTTAGGAAAATCCTAAAAACATTACATTAAAATTGTGTAAATTACTTTCTGCTCTGTACACGCCAAGCACTAACGGCCAACTAGTTGAGTTTGTTGCCAATCAAAGGTTCTGGGTGGAAGTATGTTACAGTGTTGCCAGATGATATCGCACTTGTTTAGTTTCGGCGAAATGTACTGTGGACCAATTTAGGTAGCGGTTCAATATAGGCAACCTTCCTCTACACGTTTTTAAATATCCTTTCATGATTAACTTACGCCCCCAACTTAATAATTATTTAATATTTAATTTTCGTAAAATTCTTAAAAATTAAACACAGCTGTGATACATACCTCAATAAGACCACCCGTAATAACTATTATTATAATATTAAATGTTACTAGACGTTTTATTTTAGTTACTTTCTACATATTAAACAGTATTCAAGAAACAATAGCAGTTATTAAGTGCTCTTAATGACACGTAGTTCTCGGAGTGTATCCGAAATGTTCTCCACAGTGCTGGATTTACCATTAGGCTGAGTAGGCTGGAGCCTAGGGCGGCAGATTTTAGGGGGCGGCAAATTTGGCCCAAAATTTTTTTTTTATCTTACAGAAATAAATGGTACAATCTTTATTCATGGTCGACGGGTAGTATTTTTTTAAATAAACTTTATTGTTGGCCGTGTCTGTTAATGGGGATAAAAAAAGGTAGTTGAAACTTTACTGGCTTTGCAGATAGAAATTTCATTTTTAATAAAATAAGTAGGTAATCATAAATTTTTAAAATATTTACTAAAAATTATTGACCAAATTTGGGCGTGGTCTTAAAATTTTTTTGCCTGCGGTGCATTTCGCCTGCAGCGGGCTTTTTCTTTCCCGAACACTTCACCTGTTTCACAACTCACGAGCCGTCACTGATATAGGGGCGGCAAAAATTGAATAGCCAACTAGCGGCAAATTTGTAAATCCGCCCCTGGTTCTCCATGATGTTTACTGACAGGTCCTTTCCAAGCAAAACAACCGTCTCAAATAGTGCGCAAATTAATATCAGCCGTATAAATATCAAAAACATCAGGGAAGATGATGAAATACGAGAAGCAAACTTTCGTTTTGAAGTTATGGAAATAGTAAATAAGGGTTGGAAATTCTCACGCAATGTTTTTTTACCGACAAGTGAACCTTCACCATAAAAAAATAATCAAATAGTCAAAATTTTAGATATTGGAGTACAGAAATTAAACACAGATTTGTTCAAACAAGGGCTCAATACCCTCAATGATTAAATGTTTTTTCACTATGATCTAGGTAATAGAACAGGTTTACTAATAGATGGAGAGCTCGTAAACCCTCCGAGTAACGGTCGTCCTGTAAGGCTAGTCATTTTTTTAGTAACTAATCGTAGCATACTAAGTACGATAACCACGACCTGGCAGGCATCAGCCCTGCACGTCATCAGCCCTTATATTTTTGAAAGTGTGAATAAAATAACAAAAAAAAACTTGTCGCTGTAAACTTCAAATTTTAATATGATTTAGTTCATTTACTGTAAAGTATAAAAAAAATTGACAGGCGATTTCATCAAGCACAAATACCTGACAGGTGAATCGAAAGGTGTGCAGTATATGATTGAAAATAAACTTTGTTCTGTTTATATATGTTTAAGTAATGGACAAATGAAAGGTCATATACCTGCTTTCGTACAAAGATTAAAAAAAAAAATTTCAGTCGTGATAAGGATTTATCCTCGTGAAGTGATAAGGATTTATCCTCGTGAAGTCTTGTTCTACTATATTACCAAAATATTATTGTGTATGTGATTTTATTTTGTGCATTATTTCAAAGTGTAAAATTTAAACTATATATTAATTGTGCAGTTTTCGTTGTGCACTGTTATACATTATATTATTATTTAAGTAAACAGTGTGCAGAATGGAATCCGAACACGTTATAAGTTTATTTTTAATCATATACTGCACACCTTTCGATTCACCTGTCAGGTACTTGTGCTGGCCGAAATCGCCTGTCAATTTTTTTTTATACTTTACAGTCCATGAACTAAATCATATTAAAATTTAAAGCGACAAGTTTTTTTTTAATTTAATTCACACTTTAAAAAATATAAGGGCTGATGACGTGCAGGGCTGATGCCTGCCAGGTCATGGTTATCGTACTTAGTATGCTATGACTCGCTACTAAAAAACATACTAGCCTTACAGGACGACCGTTACTCGGAGGGTTCACGAGCTCTTGGACTATAAGACTTAGTTTGTATTGATAGCTTATTAACCCATATTTAATAAATTGCTAGTGTATCAAATTCGCTTTAGTGTTATATCAATTCAAGATTTGCTACAACAGTGTTTTTATTGGTAGTAATCAGTTCCATTCGCAACAACGTTAAATAATGAACTACTTTCAATACGAAGCATTTTGTTCCCAGTAAAGCGCGTTCTCGACAATTAAGAAAGCAGAACAACGTCCCCAAAACCGAATTGTATCCGTTAAATCTATAATACATCAAAACGTTGGTGGGGGTTCGTAGCGATCGGTAATCGTCGCGCGCCTAGCCTAGCATTAGTTTTAACGGATTTGTTGCGCAAGTCTCATCGTTGTTCGGATTCTTCTGGCTGTCCTGTCTGAATTTGAATTTTATTGATAGTACCAACACCTGTTTCGATTAACTTATTTGTACTTTGTATTTAAGTTTTTATTAACTTTGTATGTCAGATAAAGCAATAGAAGATTCTTATTCCGCACATAATCTATGGACGAATTTTTCCATTTTGGTTAATCATGTTGCATAACATAATCATATGCAATGTTGAACGACAAGAACAATATCGCACAAGAAACTATTTAAATTTTTGAGAACTAGAGTGCTGATTTTTCGTGGTAAGAGTATGCTTTATTAACCGTAAGAAGCAAATATTATTGGGATTAATGTCAAGTTTCATTATAACTGCCAGTCGGAACTAGTACAGTTTATAAAACTAGATTAGACCCCAAATAGAACTTGATAATTACTGTGAGTATTCATAGCAATAATAGCTATAAACCATTGTATGGTGGCACCTATTATTTCCTCTTGGCCAAATTACCGTGATATTATCACTATACAACGGTCTAGCAATTTTCGTTCTATTACAGTAGGAAAGTGCGTTGCTGTCACATATTATAGTATTATAATTGGAAAAGGAGCTTTATTGATTTCACAAAAATACAGTGATTTTATACAGAAATCAGCTTATTCTATAAAAAATCGATTCTAAATATAACAAAAAAACAATAAAAAATATTTTGTAAAAAGACAATTCTATCTATAACAAAAAAAACAATAAAATTAGTAGTAGTAGTAAAGATATTTAAAATATTAAAATAGACAATTTTACATATCACAGTTTTGTTCCTTTGTGCAACAAAAGGGAAGAGAAAAAAATACATAATATATATAGCAATAGTAACATGTAACATAATCTTTCAGTCTTTCATACTTCATATATAATTGGAAACAGACCTATAGACCTAATAAAATGCTCTTTAAGCCTTCTTTTAAAACAGTCATGTTTGGCAATTTTCTTAATTGACTCTGGTAAATTGTTATACCTTTTGGCACCATCATAGTAGATTGATTTTAAGCCTTTGTTTGATCTTACTTGAGGTAGGTAAAAATTATTTTCTTGTCTAGTATGATGGTTATGTACACTTTTTACATTGACCAGTTGTACTGCAGATTGTTTAGTCTTATTAAGTATATGATGCACGTAAAGCAGAACCTTAAATTTGTAGATATTTACAATCTTGAGAAATTTATTGTGGGAATACAATAGATTAGTAGGGAATCTAATTGAAAGCTTAAATACTTTTTTTAATGCTTTATTTTAAAAAGTTTTTAGTGGTTTTAGACCTACATTTGCTGCCGTGCCCCACACTGATATAAGATAATGCAGGTGGCTATATATGTGTGCATAGTAAAGTTGCTGGCGTAAGTTTTTCCTTAGTAGATAACCAACTTTATATAGAATCCCAACAAAAGGAGCAATTTTTTTTCTTAAGTAAGTGATATGTGCAGACCAGCTCAAAGTACTAGGTATCTATTAAAAGTCCTAAGTATTTTATTAACGATGAATTTTGAAGCTGCTGATTTTCAAATACTATATGAGAGTTAGTATTTAAGTTTGTTTTACCAATAAACATATAGGAAGATTTCTCTATATTTGCTGTTAGTTTATGAGATTTTAGCCACATGCTTATCTTTTCCAGATCTTTACTAATATCAGCCTTAATTGAATATATATCCTTCCCCCAGTATACCAGTGTAGTATCATCTGCGTACAATTTTACTGTGCCCTTTAATGACTACTCGCCTATTGAATTAATATAGATTAGAAACAGTGTGGAGGTACTCCACATTTCATTATTTTGTGAGTGCTATTGGTATAGTTAACATTAACAAATTGTGCTCTATTAGTAAGGTAGCTTATAAACCATCGATGTGGGGTTTGTTCGGGTTTGTTCGGGTTTGTCCCCCTTACCCCTGCTTCCTCTAGTTTCGTCAGAAGTATATTGTGGTCAACTGTGTCAAATACCTTTCGCAAGTCCTAGAGAACATAAACACCCCTTATCAATTTTAACTTGTAAATCAGAGATTAAGTCTATTGCTGCAATCTCCGTGTCCCTGGCTTTGCGAAAACCATATTGACCTCTATAAAGAAATTTACTCACATTCAAATACTGTTGTAGTCTTTCATTGGCACATTTTCCCAATATCTTTGAGAACACTGGTAGTATGGAAACTGGTCGATAGTTTGATGCACTTTCATAGTCACCATTTTTGAATAACGGTTTAACGTTTGCAATTTTTAATTTGTCCGGCACTTCACCACTTTCAAATGATAAGTTGATAATCTTTGCAAGAATGCTTGCACATTCGTGTTGTAGGCTCTGCACCTCTGCTACACTAATTGAATCAGCCCCACAGGCTTTGTTTTTGTCCAGTTTGCCTATGATGGCTTCCACTTCTTCCACTGTAACTGGTGTCCAAAAGAGTGAATTTGCGTTGCTTTATTAAACGGTTGTATAAAAAGTATGTGAATTCTTATAAGGAATAGATAGCTTTTTTGTCAGTGTAGAGGACATATTATTTGGACATCGGATTATTGGACTTTTCTGAAACAAAATTTGAAAAAATGCATTTTTTTTTAAACCTTTACAACACTAAAATTGGAACTGCATTAGAAGAAGTTACTTCTGAGAATGAAGATATTTGGTTTCAAATGGTCGATTGTTCTGCTTACAATGCTCGAGTAGTAAGGAAATATGTGCAAAGCGATGAACACACAATAGGATTAAATTACACCATAAATTGACCAGCTCGGTATGTTCGTCTTTTACCAAACGATTTTTGCATGTGGGGTCACATTAAAAGCGTTACTTATTTATAAAAATGTGTGGTATCAAAATTTGGAAGAATGGCAGATTGCATTTTCAGGAGTATGGATATATCAAATCTCTGTGTATCAACTTAATAATGTATAAACTATTATATACAGGGTGTTATTTAAGTATGTGGCTAAACTCCAAGGAGTGCTTATTTAAATGATTTTATAAACAAAAGTTCATGTAAACATGGGTCCGAGTATGCATAATTTTAACGATACATGTGTCAAACTAAAAAAAAAATCGGATGTTCGTGAATATCTCAATACTTTTATTCGATTTTGTAAAAATTTGGCAATTCTGTTTTTAATAACAAGAGAATAATTTAGCCTCAATTAGAATAAAATTATTAAGTCCAGTGGCGTCCGGGAAAACAGTCCAACTAAAATTTTTTGACAAAAAAATGGCGCGCCACTGACTTTTTTAAAATTATGTATTTTTCTCTAATTAGGCAACTACAAATACAACTATTTTATCTTCTGAGTTTTTTTCATATCTTGCTTTGTTTTCGAGAAAAAAAATAAAAACCACTTTATTGCATGTCCCCGGGACAATAAGAGTAAACAATTTAAACTTTGGTACTTACCAAACTATTAAGCAATTAAAATTACACGAAAGTCCTCTTTTGAATATTTTCGCATAAATTTTAAAATATTAAAATTGAAAGGCAAATGTATTAACAGCACGATGGAGCTCCTGCACATTTTGCTCGTCAGGTCAAGCAACATTTAGACGAAACATTTCCAGGGCGTTGGATTGGTCGCGGTGGTCCTATTAATTGGCCTCCAAGATCTCCAGACCTCACAGCACTAGATTATTGTTTATGGGGCTGGTTTAAAAATGAAGTGTACAAAGTGGGATGCACTAATTCGACGTATTAGAAATACTGCAGCCAATTTTAAAGAAGAAATACATAAAGCAATTAGAAGAGCAACGAGCCATGTTCGTAGACGAAGCACAAAATGGTTAGAAGTCAACGGCGGTATTTTTGAACATTTATTAAAAGAACGGTATGATTAGGACACCGTTAATATATGAACTTATCTTTATTTGGTATTACGCTATAACTTGAAACCAAATGAATATTGGAAAAGAACATAATCTGGGTTTTTTTACATTGTTTTCGCGTGTATAATACACTCCTGAAATTTGGCCCGTTCCTCCCGACTCACCCTGTATAGTTTTAGTTAATATTATACTGAGCTAGTATGTTAGAAAAAAAATAAAATATCATTGTTATTGCAGCAAGAAATGAAATGATCAATATGCATGCACTGATATTAATTAAACTGAGTACCTTAGAATATGCGCTATTTATGTACTTAGTGTTGGAATATACCTGCATATTCATGGGATGCAAATTATAAGATAAACTTCTAAGTGAAACTGACCGATGCACCTTAGTATCAAAATATAAAATTCAAGGCAATAACTGTAAATAAGATAAGCAAATCGATTAATTTGAAATTTCAAAAAATCACTTGCAAGTTCTTTATGACATTTCGTGTCTTACACAAAACCTCCATTAATGGGGTTAATTATATCTTTAACGATAAGGCAAAATTAGTTTCATTATTACAAAAAAATGTATGCCATGTTTATAGTCGTTAAATTGACGATGTCCTCTAAAAAATGTTTATAGCTGTGACTAGGCAATTGAATAATAAATATCGTTAACTTTACCCAAAATATTTGGAGAAACAATTGACTATAAATATAAAATAATATTATTAACAAATAGAAGATGATATAGTGTCCACGAAAATAATTAAAGGAGAATATGGTGGCATATCGGACAAGTGTGTAACTATTTTTTATATTGGAATACACAGGGATCCAAGTTTAATGGATACACTGGGACGGGTAGACCACGATGGCCGTTTCCTCCTTGTTAGTACTCTACGGGCAGCCAAAACCCATGCAATTTCAAGAACGACGTAAAATGTAACTTATGATTGTGTTAACCACAGAATACTGCTGGCTAAACTGGAGCGTTTCGGTGTTAGGGGGCACTGCCCTGAACTGCTTCGCTTCCTATCTTTCTGGCAAGTCTCAGGTAGTTCGAGGCCAGTTATTTGATTCTTCTGAGTTGAATATCCAGTGTGGGGTACCACAAGGTTCTGTACTTGGCCCGGTTTTATTCCTATTGTATGTTAATGATTTGCCTTTCAGCCTTTCATTGATATCAGTGGTATCTTTCTTGGTGGTACAATCTTGTGGCGTGGAAAAAATGCAGAAGAGATAAGGCTAATTGTGCAGAACGATTTGTTGCTTGTCAAACAATGGTGTGATGCGAATCTATTATGTTTTAATATCGGCAACGCTAGTATTCTTGCCTTTAAGTTTTCGTTTTCTGACTTAACTTTGACAGATAATTTTGTTAAGAACTTCGGCGTTGCTAATTTCTTGGGTGTTCAAATCGAGGACAAACTTAAGTTTAAGGACCACATTCCTGCATTGAATGGGAGACTAGCGTCCGGTTCTTACGCACTGAGAGTCGTCTCAAGAGAATTGAGGAAGAGTGTGGGTAGAATGGTTTATTTTTCACTTGTTGAGAGTCACATGAGGTATGGTATTGCTTTTTGGGGATTTAGTAGTAAGGGCCTATTGGGCTCTACATTGGTTTTGCAAGAGAGGGCATTAAGATACTTGTGTTAATTGTCATACTCACTGTAAACCTTTATTTGGCAGGGAAAATATTTTAACTTTGATTGGAATTTCTATCTTGGAAACGGCCTGCCTTATCCATAAAAAGTATAAAAATTATGCCGTTAACAGCTCCTATTACATGCGTACTGTGAATAATATTCCTCTTCCTATACCACAAACAACTCTCACCAAAAATTCCTTGATATTTACGCATCAAAATTTATAACCCCATACCACTGGCTTATCGGCAGATGATTGATGACAGGATTTTAAAGCAAAGACTAAAAAGGCGACTAATTACTAGACCCTACTATACTATCCAGGAATTTTAAAATGATAATATCTAGGCATTTCCTTTGATTTTTTTTTTAAACTTTGATTAGTATTCTTGCCAGATTTTTGTGAGATTGAGCTTGTCTTCGTCTTAGATTGATTTGAGTGTAAATTTTTGACCATGACTATTTTATTGTCTTATAAGGTGTGATTATCTATTTATTTATTTATTTATCTATTTATTGGATTACTTATTCTTACTTTATATAGTGAACATTGTAATTTCCAAAATAGTAGAGTAAAATCGGGGAATATGGAATATCATTTTCGTTTTGTTGAATAACTGGAAAAATAATACACTGTTCACTCTGAAATTTGGTAAATGAGAAGGTCAGGGCATTATCTATAAGTAGCTTATAATCAGTTTTGATTATAAAATCACAGTTTCAGCTGAGAAAAAAAAAAGTCAAATTAGTCACTTTTATGTGCTGAACAAAGTGCAGGGTAATATGGAATAGGTATATGGGCTAATATGGGATAGAGTAAAACATAGGAAGAAAGAAACGAAAATAAGATTAATTCTAATTTGACAAAAACAAACAGATAACTTGTTTCAACTTTAACTAGCTCTACTTGCAAAAATCGCAAACGTACACATCTCTTGCACCAGATGTGCAAGCTTCATGAGCCCATCCATCGCAAATGATACACTGCACCCACACCTCTCTAACTCATTTTAAACTTCTCATCACAGAAAATACATTCCGTGTCATTAACAACTTGCTTGCGACTAACAAGTTCGACAAGGGGATATCATTATCATCAGAAGAGTCTGTGTGAAAGGGTTAAGAATGAGAATCTGAAGATGACGTTGATGGTGAACGTTGCTTCCCCTTTTCCTTGGTAGAATCTTTTAGATAACTTGGACCAGCTTCATTGAGTATCTTCAGAGAACTTATACCAGCTTAATTAAGTATATTTTTGGTACCTTTATCACGCGAAAGATTGATAGACTCCTCAAACTCGTCCTTATTTGGAGTTGAAGTTTCCACTTTTGCGCGACAAGGTTTTCGTCCCCTTGTGCCATTTTTCTTGGTTAGTTGTGGTATGGGTATGACATCCTTAGGGAGAATGTTTTGTTGTTGACAAGCCACTTGTTCCGCATCTGCTGTGACATGGCGGGAAATTTGGGCTACCAATGGGTAGGGAATTATGTAATATCCCATAATACCCGAAACATTTTCTGGAGGAAAAAATACCTGTCAAAAATATGTTTTTTTGAAACAATGTACTCACAACAATTTAAAAAAGTAGTTAATCATTAGGATCGACACCTGCCAGAATGAGCGATAGTTCTGTACAAATACAACTACTACATAAATTTAAAAAATCTCTATTGAAAAACTTGGTAAACACGTATAATGGCGTATGGCGTTTTGCGAACTAATAAAACGCAACCGTTGAAACCTGTTGAGGTTAATAATGGTTTAGGGTGGGAATAAAGTCAGTTTAGGTATAAAATTGCAGATGTCGGCAGCCGCAAAAAAATTAGCAGCTATTCCATATTACCCGGACTATTCCATATTCCCCGATTTTACTCTATTAATACTGTCCAAAGCTTTGTTAACAAGATGTGCTTCTTATAACAATAAAGTGTATTTTGATTTGATTTAATTTGAAAAAAGGAAAACCCATCACTGTGAAAGGCCAATAGATCTGATCTAGCTGTGCGGACCAACGTAATTTTTCAGTCATAAAACTTAACTTTTGTTTGATTACTAGATAAGCTGTACCGGTCTAAAGGTCGATTATATCAAGTTTGGCTCACCCAATATAATACCATCTTATTGAAAGCCGCCAACGCAGTTAGAAATTTCTTGGAGAAATACCCGTTAAAAAACCCCATGAATAAATTTGAATTTACAATAAAGCGGTAATAAATAAACTCTGAAATCTAAATCATATCTGCTGACAATGGTGGTCGTTTTTAAATTTTGATTTTATTATAACTGTTATCGAGAATTATTGTTGGTTGTTATTGGGACACATTTATTTGATACACACTGAACAGTCTCTTTTATATTATGAATATTAAAGGTGACAAGCCGCGTCTACTTTAGTAAAAGTCAACATAAAACTTCATTAAAAGTTGGTATTCCGTAAATTACAATTTAGGAGCAATAATATTTGCCTACACGGCACGGATTTTATTTCAATTTATATTACATAAAAGTGCAATTTTTCGACTAAGATCGACCTATACGCTGAGGATCTAATACAACAGGTTTACTAAGACATAGTTTATTTTTTATAAACCAATATTAAATAAATTGCTAGTGTATTAAACCAGCTTTAGCGCAATTCCAGATATGCTAGAAACGTGTTTTATTAGTAGTAATCAGTTCCATTAGAAGCACAGTCTTGTTGAATAATAAACTACTTTTAATGCAGCAACTTTAGTTGTTCCCAGTAAAGCGCTTTCTCTACAATTAAGAAAGCAGAACAGCGCCCCCAAAAACGAATTGTATCCGTTAGAACCTGTAATCCACAAGACGTTGGTTGTGGTTCGTAGCGATCGGCCATCGTCGCTCGCCCTAGAATTAGTTGTAACGTATTTAGTGCGCAGGTCGCATCGTTGTTCGGAGTCTTCTAGCTGTCCTGTCTGAATTTGAATTTTATTGATTGTATCATTCAATCAATCAATCAATCAATCAAAATACACTTTATTGTTATAAGAAGTACATCTTGTTAACAAAGCTTTGGACAGTATTAAAACTATTATGGAAATTACAATGTTCCCTACCTATATAAAGTAAGAATAAGTAATCCAATAAATAGATAAATAAATAAATAGATAATCACACCTTATGAGGCAATAAAATAGTCATGGTCAAAAATTTACACACAAATTAATCTAAGACGAAGACAAGCTCAATCTTACAAAAAAGCTGGCAAGAATACTAATCATAGTTTAAAAAAAAAATCAAAGGAAATGCCTAGATATTATCATTGTACAATTCCTGGATAGTATAGTAGGGTCTAGTGGTTAGTTGCCTTTTTAGTCTTTGCATAAAAATCCTGTCATTAATCACCTGCCGATAAGCCAGTGGTGTGTGGTTATAAATTTTGATGCTCTCAAATATCAAGGAATTTTTGATGAGAGTTGTTTTTGGTATAGGAAGAGGAAACCTATGTAGGTCCTTACTACTAAACCCCCAAAAAGCAATACCATACCTCATGTGACTCTCAACAAGTGAAAAATAAACCATTCTACCCACACTCTTCCCCAATTCTCTTGAGACAACTCTCACCGCGTAAAAAGCGGACGCTAGTCTCCCATTCAATGCAAGAATGTGGTCCTTAAACTTAAGTTTTTCGTTGATTTAAACACCCAATAACGCCCGAGTTCTTAACAAAATTATCTGTCAAAGTTAAATCAGAAAACGAAAACTTAAAGGTAAGAATACTAGTTTTGCTGATATTAAAACATAATAGATTTGCATTACACCATTGTTTGACAAGCAATAAATCGTTCTGTACACTTAGCCTTAACTCTTCTGCATTTTTTCCACGCCACAAGATAAGTGAATTGATTCACTATGAGAATTGATTCACATTCTAGTGGTGGGATATCAAATGAGGGCAAATCATTAACATATTATAATATGAATAAAACTGGGCCAAGTACAGAACCTTGAGGTACCCCACACGGGATGTTCAACTGAGAAGAATCAAATTACTGTCCTCGAACTAGCTGAGACCTGCCAGAAAAATAGGAAGCGAACCAGTTCAGGGCAGTGCCCCTAATACTGTAACGCTCCAGTTTAGCCAGCAGTATTCTGTGGTTAACACAATCGAATGCCTTAGAAATATCACAGAACACTGCTGTACCAATACCTATTTCAATTAATTTATTTTTACTTTGTATTTAAGGTTTCTTAAATTTTGTTGTATATTTTTGAGAACCACAGAAATGATTTTTAGTGGTAAGTATATGCTTTATTGACCGTAGAAAAAATATTATTGTGAATAATGTCAAGTTTCATTACAACTGCCAGTCGGAACTAATACAACCAGATTACACCCCTAATAGAACTTGATAATTACTGGGAGTATTCAAAGCAATAATGTCTATAAACCATTCTATGGTAGCATTAACTCCTTTTTCCTAATTTATCGTGATATTATCACTACACAACGGACTAGCAATTATCGTTATCTTACAGTAGGAAAGCGCGTTGCTGTCACATAATATACTTAGTATTAAACAGTTGTTTAAAGAGTATGTGAATTATTATAAGAAATAGAAGGCTTTTTCTCAGGGCACAGAATGTTAAAATATAAAAAACACCTTTTATTTGGAAAACAGATAAGTTAAGTTCAATAATAGTTGGGATCATAGACTATAAGTATGGAGGGCTTTAGGAAGGAGTCCGATCGAAAATTGCTGTTCTTTAAATTTACGTCCCTGTTTAGTAGTTAGTTCGCTGTTTCCCGGTCGCGGCGCAGTGATCGTCAAGTGTTTGACTTTTTATACAGGTTTTGATAGACGTCAGCGGTATTTTTATCCAATAATTAATAAAATAAGCTTTATTAGATATAATATATATGTCGTAGGCTGATAGTGAAACCCGTCATTTCATGAAAAGCCTAGTCACTTCATGAAGCGTCGGCAGATTGTGTAAAAACATGAAATTACACGATCTGCCGCGTCAGTTCATGAAGAGACCTTGACGTTTCGGCGTATTATGTATAACACAATCTGCCTAATTTTAAATATCGTCATTTCATGTAGTACCTAACGATGTCATGTCAGTCGGCAGATTGTGTAATTCCGTCTAAAACGTACTGGTTTGTTCGTTGTTCCCCAGAGCATTTTTTTTTTAATTAAATTTTTTCAACTAATATTATTTTATAAAAATTTAAAAAATGCTCTGACAAACCCGAACAAACCAGTTGCCAATATACCTTTTAGACGGAATTACACAATATGCCTTGTTTTTGTGGCATTTCATGAAGTGACGATATTTAAAATTAGGCAGATTGTGTTATACATAATACGCCGAAACGTCAAGGTCTCTTCATGAAGTGACGCGGCAGATCGTGTAATTTCATGTTTTTACACAATCTGCCGACGCTTCATGAAGTGACTAGGCTTTTCATGAAATGACGGATTTCACTATCAGCCTACGACATATACATATCTCAGCCTGTAGAGGGTTTTAGTTAACTAAATTCAATAAAACAGTTGATTATCCCATAAGAACCCATGCATTTTACAGATTTAAAGGAACACATGCGCCCCTGACGGCCATTTTTAAAGCTGCTTTACCGATCCAAAACTTTGCCCGAAACCAATGTATTGCGATTGGACTCCTAACCTAAAGCCCTCCATAACTATAAGATAAAATAATATATGAAGTAGAGACCGACCGAAGGTTCGGTTTCGGCTAGTTTCGGTGACAGTTTCGGTGACAGTTTCGGTGACAGTTTCGGTTTCGGTGAAAATCTAGTTTCGGTCGGACACTATATGAAGGTTTCCTAACCATGTTAATATTCTGTCGCAAGCAATTCCTCATGAAATATCAACCTGCATTAACATTAAGCTTTCATAAATTAAGCTACACTTACTTTTATTTTTACCAAGGAGAACTAAATGCTATAATTTAAAAATATGGAGTGTAAATCACCTAGTAAGCTTCGGGTAATATTAATGATCATTCAGGTTAAGAAGAATGAAAACAAAACATTACTAATGAACGGTAATCAGTTACCGGGTGCATTTTACGTTGCTAGTCTGACATCAGCTCATAAAGTACGCTGGTGTTGTAACAATTAACAACTTAGGAGAGCATCTGGCTTAATTAATTTTTATCAAGTTTTGCTGACGGATATCTTTGGTTGTAGGGTTTTATAGTACCCCTTACTGGTTCTTATATTAATTGTTTGAGTTTTAGTGTCAGGGGTGATACAATTTATTATTATTTGTATGCCTTGCATGTCAATTAATGTCATCGATAAGTAATAAGTTGTATTCCAAACAATTCCCTTTTACAAAAAAAAAAGAAAAGCACTAAGTCTTTCTCCACAATTTTTATTATTAGAATAACTAGGCGAACCTAGAATCATAATAATCAAATTCGACATGTTTCGAGTGTAGAAACACTCATCATCAGGAAAGCAAAGCAAAGAATGGTAAAATGCTGATGTTCTTAGCAATAGAGAAATGAGTAAGTGGGATTGAGCCGTAATGGAGCTTTCAATGGTGTACAAGAGGTGTAAGAATTTCAAAAGACTGACAAGACCTCAACATAGTGGAAAGTTAAGGGTTAGTGCAAAGGCCCTGTCTTGGGCAGGAGGAGGAAAGTTTTAAAAAAAGTTTTTGTTTTACTAGAACATCTTAGAAAGGTAACCGTTTCCTTGTTAAAGATGTTCTAGTAAAACAAAAAACTTTTTTTAAAACTATTAATTTTTTACACAATGTGTATGTTTTTACTCCTGCCGGGGTAACTGGGCCGTAACAGGCCTGGTACCCCAATAGAATTTTAATTCAAGCTAAATGGTAAGCCAATCTACCTCTTTTTATTAAATTTCTTTTACTACATTGCCTTTTTTTATCTTTTACAGATGCTTTGACTTTTATGAAAAACAATTTTTTCTTTTTCTTTCCCTCTTATTTCAATATTTTTACATGTCTCTCACAAAGTTGAATGAAACTTAAGGTTTTTCACTACTTAATAAATGATTTTCATAAAGTCTGTTAAAACTCCCTAATTTACCTTTATTTTTCTGCCCAAGACAGGGCCTTTGCACTAACCCTTGACTTTCCTTTTCAGTATGCTGAAGTCTTGTCGGTCCATTGAAAGCTTTATAACGGCTCAATCCCACTTACTATTTTCTCTATTGCTAACAACATCAGCATTGTACCATTTGCATTATTTTCCTGATGATGAGTGTTTCTACACTCGAAACATGTCAAATTTGATTATTATGAATCATTCTAGGTTCGCCTAGTTATTTTTATAATAAAAATTGTAGAGAAAGACTTTGTGCTTTTCTGTTTTTCTATACATTTAACTTCACTTTGAGTATGGACTACTTCTTCAAAATTCCCTTTGATGTTAATTATTCTATATATATATGTCGTAGGCTGATAGTGAAATCCGTCATTTCATGAAAAGCCTAGTCACTTCATGAAGCGTCGGCAGATTGTGTAAAAACATGAAATTACACGATCTGCCGCGTCACTTCATGAAGAGACCTTGACGTTTCGGCGTATTATGTATAACACAATCTGCCTAATTTTAAATATCGTCACTTCATGAAATGCCACAAAAACAAGGCATATTGTGTAATTCCGTCTAAAAGGTATATTGGCAACTGGTTTGTTCGGGTTTGTCAGAGCATTTTTTAAATTTTTATAAAATTATATTAGTTAAAAAAATGTAATTAAAAAAAAATGCTCTGGGGAACAACGAACAAACCTTTTAGACGGAATTACACAATCTGCCGACTGACAGGACATCGTTAGGTACTACATGAAGTGACGATATTTAAAATTAGGCAGATTGTGTTATACATAATACGCCGAAACGTCAAGGTCTCTTCATGAAGTGACGCGGCAGATCGTGTAATTTCATGTTTTTACACAATCTGCCGACGCTTCATGAAGTGACTAGGCTTTTCATGAAATGACGGATTTCACTATCAGCCTACGACATATATATATAAATATTGATTTCTCAGGAATAATATATTTGTGAGCGTATATTAAGAATGAATTTAAACGCCGTTTTTTTCAGACAAGCTTATTAGTTTTTGAAATTTATAAATTCAATCCCTGTCGCAATTGAAGTTTATAACATTTTGTTACATACGAATTTTAGTAACGCTATCCAATTAACGACAAATACTATAGTAGGTAAAGTATTTTTTTGTTCCTGCACTGAGAAAAGGCCTTCTATTCCTTATAAAAATTCGCGTACTCTTCATAAAACTGTTCAATACTATATGTGACAGCAACACGCTTTCCTACTGTAAGACAATGAAAATTGCTATACCGTTGTGTAGTGATAATATTACGGTAATTTAGCCAATAGGATTTATGGACGATTACAGAAAATATTTTATCTTTCGTTTTTAAAATATAACTCCGGTCCTGGAATTCATATCAACCTATAAAAATCAAATAAAAATTTACTTTAATAAAGAGTCATAACTTAAAAAATCATCAATATCATTGACTCCTTAATATGTCTCGCTGGCCAAGACGAGGACATAATCCAATTAAAATTTATGATAAATGGCTTGTTATCCTTCATTTGCAAACAGCTTGTTCCACATTTAAAACACAATACTACAAAAACAAACATAAAAAATTAAAATTAAAACATTTCTTTTCTCCTTTTTGACTTGCCTTTTCTAATATGTCTCGGTTGTTTACAATGAGCCTATAAACACCCACATCAAAAGAGGAATATAATTTATTTTAAAACAATAGTACACGATCTTAATGCAACCATTGACTGGGTAACATCTAAATACATGACAGGGCATGTGTTGAATTAGCATACAAAGTTAGTTGTTCCATCTTTGCCTCTCCAAACTGTATATTGGTTATAATTTAACTATTGTAACTTAAAAATAAATTTAATTTTTTTAATTACCTAAGCAATTCTAAAACTGTCAAACTATTTAAGATATTTAAGCAATTTTCATGATACATGTCTTTTTCGTAGTTTCAAATTTGAAGTTGTATTGAAACCGACAAAGAAAAAATCCAGGGAATTTATTTATTGTACTGGCTACCTGTTTCATTTCTAACATAACCTTGCATTTTCCTTGAATATTTATATAACACGTGTAAATCCAAATAATGGCAAAAAAATTCATTAGGAATTTAAAAACTAACTTGTCAAGAGGATTTTTTAACTAACCCTGTATTATATACTTCTTCAAGTAGGTTTAATACCGTTCGCTTTTTCAGATGAAAACTTTAAAAAATTATAAATTATTACTTATAATCTCCCTAGCAGCAGAATTATCGGGAATTAATTCTGCTGCGTGGGAAATTCGGTAAGAAAATTTCATAAATTGGAGTTTTTTCTTATTGTAATTTTTTTGCTAAAATGCAACAAAAACATATTTCCGGCGGCTTTAGTTAATTGTAACTAATTAGATTTTTAGAAATTAAGTTTATTTTAGCCGTTAGTAACTCATTTTTATTACTAAAATGTGAGAAACATTAAATAAACAATTTGTTATCTGAAATCCAATGTCTTTATAGTTTTAAATTCAAATAAAACTTTAAAAAACATATTTCCGATGAGTTTAGTTTAATAGGACGCACTGTATTTTTACAATAGAAGTTGATTTAACTTGTTTGTAACTAGTGATGTGAGCCGGGTAAATACCCAGCGGGTAGGGTATTTATAAATTGGGTATTTACCCGGTATTTACCCCATGCCCTAATAAATACCCAAAATTAGGGTATTTTAATTTTTTTTTGTTTGATAGTTTAAGAGCAAATTTTATTCGATAGTTTCGTATTTGTACATTACTACCACTACCACAGAGTACATATTGGTCAGCTGACGCTGGTTGGCTGACCTGGACGCACTACCAACCGCAAATCGCAAGCATAACCTTGCTTTTAGTCAGTTTTATACTGTTGAACTGTTGTAGATTAAAGTTTTGACTTACATTTACCACTAAACAAGAAATATAACAGAATCAAAACTTAAAACATGTTAATTTTTTTTTCTACCAGCGTGCGCAAAGTGCTTTTCCGCACGCAAGAATTTATCCAACTGTACTTGCGTGCGAAAAAGTATCACTTTGCACATTTATTAGGAAAATAACCATTATCCATAACATTTTCCAGGTTACTTATTAAAGTAGCTTCCTCAAGAACATTAGTTACAAGCGAAATTTTACAATTTTTTTTAACTTACTACGTGACTGTAACTATTACGGGCAGGGATTCTCTAGAAATTCATAAATACCCGGGTATTTTTGAATTTTGGGTATTTACCCCGAGTTATTATTTACATATATATTACATCACTATTTGTAACTAAGGTTTATTACTAAAATTTCAGGAACATTAAAAACATTAATTTGTTTTCAACCATAACATCTGAAATTACATGTCTACATAGTTTCAAATGAAACATAGAAAAACATATTTCCGATGAGTTTAGTTAAATATGACGCAATATATTTTTACAATAGAAGTTGATTTTACTTGTTAGTAACTAAGGTTTATTACTAAAATTTCTGGAACATTAAAAACATTAACTCGTTTTCAACCATAACATCTAAAATTACATATCTACATAGTTTCAAATGAAACTAAAAACATATTTCCGATGAGTTTAGTTAAATTTTTGATGTGTCTCTTTTAGCCCCGGTGTTCGATATGTAAAGCAAATAAAATTGGTTAGTATCAATAAAAATTATAAGTTAACAACAAAATGTATTTTGATTTTATTCTGAGCGACTTCTGCCAATAGATATAAAGCACTTCATTTTTGACAGAAAAATTACCACTTATTAATTTCATTAAGTTAATAGGAACTAACAAAATTATCTGTAGTAATATATTAAGAGATGGGGAAATTATCGAAAATCATTCCGAAGATTTCCTAATGACAAAAAATCTGAGAATGATTTTCTGATTATTTCCCAATCTCGAAATGTATTTTGAAGATTATTTACCAAATAAAAAACTACATTTTTGTGATTTTTACCGGAGAGCGGGAGATTATCGCTGAATAATCAGGTGAAAATCAACCCGCTTTTATAATGGATGAGGTAAATAATCGCAATAATCTCCCGTTGCTATAAGCAACGTAAACAAAAAGGAGCCTTCTAATTGGTTTGAAAGAAATTTATGTAATTTTGAAAATAATTCTTTATGGGGAACTCGTTTGATATAACAATACAGCCACACCAACAAAACAAATTATTTGAATAGATAGAACAGATGCAAAGAAGTAATTCGTGTAAAAATTTGATTCTTCCTAGCATAAAAGAAGCTACATGTTTTGTTTTTATAATATGTTGATGGCAGAAAATATTTCGTAGAGTAGGTATTGGGTATTTCTACAATGCAGTATTCCTTGTCAGTCCATCGGGATTTGAAACTAACAACAATGTGGCCAATGATATTCCACCTACACTAATTACCTAGCTAGTTACCAATGGAATATTTTTGATCTCTGAAGGATTGGCAACAATTTTATTGGTGAGATATTCTTTAGGGCCATTACGTTTTGCATAATGGTGCTATTTTAATAACAAATGCAAATGAAATTTTTAACGTTGAGAAGTTTGTGGGCTGAAAGTTATTATGCAGTTTTCATTACGGTTTCAATAAATCATCCACAATGATAAATTGTTTTGGAATATCCGTTCAGTCGGTTTTAGTTTGTTGGCTATTAAAAATTATTCAATGTTCGTTTTTACTCTTACCGAAATTATCATATTCAGCACTGACATTTTGAAAAGTAACTTATTGAAAATATATCCCAATAGTGGCGCAGCCAGAATTTTGTATTAGGGGGGTTTGCAAAAAAAAGAACAGGATTTCAAAATTTTAAAAACTAAAATTAAACCAGGCTCGATAATTTTTGAAACCAAAAAAAATAATAGTAGGATGAAACCCATTGGAAAAGGAAGAGAATATAACAAAAATGAAAGGAAAAATAATTTACGGGCGATTCGAGGTCGGGAAGTGGAAGGGGGTTAGTTTTTAAGGGTAGAAAACGATTTATCTCGATTTCCGGCAAAACTAAAAGTTCTATGGAAAAACGGCTAATGGCAAAGTTGTAGGTAATAAAAAGATTTACAACTTTTGTATTTACACATTTTTCACATAACCTTAAAATTTATGTGAAAAATTCAAATAACCAAGTTTTTGGTTTTTTATTTTTATCTTTTACAAGAAAAATAAATTTGTTGAAAATTTACCTTTTTATGTCCCAAACACACTGTATTTTTTTTGATTTAAAATATTTATTTTTTCACCTTATTTTGACTTAATATCGATTTTCATTCGAAAATTCTCAGGTAAAAGAATCTGCTTTTTTAAAAAAGTCGGTGGGCTTTTTGTTCGTTGAAATCTCTGCTTTCTGATGGTGTAAAAAAATATACATTACAATGGTAAATGTTTTCAAAAAATGCAAAGAAACGAAAAAAACTCGAATCAGAATTTTTTTTTTAAATTATTTTGTACAATTTTGAGCTATTTATTAAAATTTATACTTTAATTACTCAAAAAATGTAAGATTCCATGTTACATTGATAAACAAAAAAATTACAAATCCATAAAACATAAAGATCGCAAAAAATATGCAAAAATAGTTGTTCTAAATATAATTATTAAAGGTAGGGTTTAAAGGAGATTTTATCACATTTACCATAGTAATGTATATTTATTTTACACCATCAGAAAGTAGAGATTTCAACGAACAAAAAGCCCACCGACTTTTTTAAAAAAGCAGATATTTTGCCGTAAGAATTTTCGATTGAAAACTAGGGTGCTTTTTCGATATTAAGTCAAAATAAGGTGAAAAAATAAATATTTTAAATCAAAAAAATTACAGTGTGTTTGGGACATAAAAAGGTAAGTTTTCACCAAATTTCGTAAAAAAAAAAATTTCTTGTAAAAGATAAAAATAAAAAACCAAAAACTTGGTTATTTGAATTTTTCACATAAATTTTGAGATTAAGTAAAAAAAGTGTAAATACAAAAGTTCTTTCCTTCTTTTTATTACCTACAACTCTGCCATTTAACGTTTTTCCATAGGACTTGTAGTTTTGCCGGAAATCGAGATAAATCGTTTTCTACCCTTAAAAACTCACCCCCTTCCACTTTCCGACCTCGGATCGCCCGTAAACCATTTTTCCTTTTATTTTTGCTATATTCTCTTTCTTTTCCAATGGGTTTCATCCTACTATTATTTTTTTTCACTTCTTACCATTTTCACCCTGGTCTAAACCGTAAAAAACCATCTTAGTCTGGGCGTCTGGGAGGGGGGGTTTAACCCCTAAACCCTCCCCCCCCCTCGCTGCGCCACTGTATCCCAATAATAAATATTTTCTGTGTTACAAAACTTTTCTAGAAACAATTAAAAAGACGAGACGTAGCGGCGTCGCGAAAGCCCTAAGTTTAAAACAAACTGATCATCGTCATTTTATTTGGCACTTAAGCGGCTGATTATAATGTTATTTTTGTTTCGATAACCTAAATATAAAAGAACAACTGACAAATAGGAAATAAGACATTGCATTTGATTATCTATTATACAACATAGTTTACTGAGATAGTAAATTTCGTCCAAAGCTTATAAAGTCGAATACTACTGATGGGTTGTGCGAAATAAGAATCTTCTAGTGCTAGTGCTTTATCTCACATGCAAAGTTAAACTTAAATAAATTAATTGAAACCTGGTATTGGTACGATTGATAAAATTCAAATTCAGACAGGACAGCTAGAAGACTCCGAACAACGATGTGACCTGCGCAACAAACACGTTAAAACAAATACAACGGCGCGAGGCGATTGCCGATTGCTTAAAACCCCTACCAACGTCTTGTGTGTTATAGGTTCTAACGGATACAATTTATTTCTGGGGACGCTGTTCTGCTTTCTTAATTGTAGAGAGAGCACTTTACTGAGAAGAAAAAAACAAAATTGCTGTATTAAAAGTAGTTCATTATTCAACAAGACTGTGTTGCTAATGGAACTGATTACTACCAATAAAAACATTGTTCTAGCAAATCTGAAATTGATATAACACTGAAGCGGGTTTGATACACTTTATTTAATGTGGGTTAATAAAAAATAAGCTATCAATACAAACTATGTCTTAGCAAACCTGTTGCATTTTCCTCAGTGTACTATTGTTAGAAAACACGACCTAAGAACCTGATATCTCACTAGTATATCGGTTAAGCAACATGAATCCATTTAAAGTCTAGTATTACAGGCATCTTTTCTTTAATATGGCCACCCATGTTTCAAAAGTTTCGCTATACCGTCTAATTAATAAATTGTTTTATAAGAAACGGTATAAAACAGCGTATTCTATTAATAATTAATTGTAAATTATAAATAAATATTTAACGAAATAGTCCATATCTTAAAAGGAGTGCTGAGTTATAGAAAGAAATGAGACAACTTCAACTGTTCCTCCACTATTATATTGCAAAAAGCTTTTGTAAATGGGTGAGAGAATGAATTCTCAGCATCTCTCGGGCGCATATACCTCCATCAGCAGGAGGAAAAACAGATTTAGAACTTTTACTCCATCTAGAAGAAAATAATGAAATTAGCAGCAAACTTCATGACAAAACTCTTACTGACCTTTGAGGCCTATGAGCTGACCTCTTTCTGACCTTAGCAAGGCCTTCGATTGCGTATCTTAGGAGCTTCTGGTCGAAAAGCTTTCTCGATATGGAATTCGGGGCCTTTCTCTGAAGTTGTCAATCTCTTACTTAACTTCTCGAAGACAGTATATCTAACTTCAGAATAGAGTATCGCGCCATGCACTGGTTGAGAGTGGGATACTCCAAGGATCTGTTCTGGGTCCGCTTTTCTTTATAATTTATATTAACGACCTATTCTATTATTACCTCTTTCCACTTACGGGTGCATTTATTTTGCGGACGATACATCACTGTCGTGCAGTTGTGACCACATTATTGAATTAAAAACAAAGGTAGTGATCATAAAGCGGATGAGTGGTTTTCTCAGAGTAATCTAAAATTAAATATGGAAAAGACTCAGGAGGTTATTTTTTCGATAAGTCATTGTGTGGTGGACGGTTCAATGGCAAAAATACTGGGTGCAACACTGGGCAGTTGGTTAAATTGCGGGCCCCACATTTAGTCCTTAAGGGGTAGGCTGTCCTCATCTATTTTCGTTAAAGGAAAACTTAAATCATTAATTGGCCAAGAGTCTGTTATTACTAAAGAACGGATTATATGCACTTAAATTCAGACAAAGTATGCGCATATATATGCCTTGTTTGCCTTTAAAATATGCAGTTATTTGCATTTTTTTTACCAAATATGCATACTGGTATGCAATATTTCTTAATTTATTAAAGTAAAACGAGGTAAAGAAACACATTGAGTTCTTAAAAGAATTGTCTTCTATTAGCAAAAATATGTTTATACAAAGATAAGCTTCTTTTAACATCTACTGATATAATCGGACAATACCGCAACCTTATTATTTTTTACAGTTACATCCAATTTGTTCCTTACTTGACCTCCTACTTTATCGGGAATATTGTTACATTTAGTGTAAAAATTTTCAACAATACTAATAACTCTTAAACTTAAATTTCTACTCTCCGACGAGGATATAACTGGTATAAAACTGAAATTAACGTTAACAAAAACAAGATCATTAGCTACACTTGCACTTTTTAACAACTCTTTACTTTGCACAACACACTGCGAATCGTTATCGGAATCCAAAATTAGTTCTTTAATGGTTTCGAAATGTTCTGCGTAGAATATTGCAGCCTTAATTCATGTTCACCGGGTTATTACCGGTTCTGGAGATAAACTAACCTTATACAACAGCACCCTTAGAGGTGCTTTTACACTTTTTTACATTTGAAATTAATTTATTTTAATTTAAGTACAGTGTGTTAAGTAGGTTAAAATAACGCATTATTAAGGGATAATAAACAATCCCTGTACCTGCAAACCTCGGAAACCCCCAATAAATACCTTCTGTATAACCAAAATGTAAATGTAACTATTATAATCTTCAGATTCCTGATCCCTGAAATAAGAACCGAACTGGACATTAAACCTTTAACGTTTTAAATTTTTTTAAATAATAATTTATGAAAAATATGTATTTTATTATAAAATTGACAAAATATGCAAAAAAATGCATATATATGCATTTTGCATATATTCCGCCCTTTAGTTACGAGTTATTATGGCATAAAAACTAACTACATTAATAGATGCAAACACCTAAATAAACTAGGTAACTGGTAAAGTAATTTCCTGTATCAACCAAAGAGTACCCATTATATTACTTAAATCTCATTTATTGTACCAACATAGAAATTTGGCTACACCAGTTACGTTGTGCTTAATAAAAACATCAATAAAAAAAATAAATAGCAGCAATCTAATTACTTCTCATAGCGAATCTAATATGGCCACCCATGTGTACACCAAAGATCGAAAACCGCTATAGTTATAATTAATACGATATGTAATAACTAGCCGCCAAAACATGATTGGTTGCGATTCCACGTCAAAGTTCGGCAGCCTCTGCGAGAAATTTTCCGATTTCCGGACCTTTAAGCGACGGCTGACCTACTTCTCAAAATCATTTCATTCGATACTTACACGAGACTAGCCAGAGGCTACATGACGATCATGATCAGAATTCATTGGCGGGTAATTTTTTATAATTTATAAAAATAATTTGCTACTTACCAAATAGTTACAGATCAAAAATTATTTATTGCGGGACGCAAAATAGTTATACAGGGTGTTCATTTGAAAACTTCCCACCTCGATTTTCCTGCTTTAAAATGAAAATGTGGAAAATCGCTCGGACCCGTTGATTTTTATTTCGAGGGGGAAATCTTTTGCGTATATTGTCAATCTTGTTACTTCAAGTCCCTAGGAGGGAGGGGGGGGGTAAGATCTAAATCTTAAATGAATACCCCTATTTTATATAATTTTTTTGGATTCTGCATAAAATTCTGAACATTTTTTAATAAAAGCATTATTAGTCTATACTTAACAGTTTCCGAGATATTTACTTTTGAAAAATGACATTTTTGAACTTTGACAGCGTCGAGCTTTCTAACTGTACGTCTTAGAGCAAAACGGCTCATGTCTTCGATTTTTATTATCTTTCCAACAGTGTCAACTTCCGGTCAAACCGGAAGTACTATATTTCTTACATCCGGGTTAACCGAAAGTTCACACTATTGGAAAGATAATAAAAATCGAAGATAGGGACATGTAAGCCGTTTTGCTCTAAGACGTACAGTTAGAAAGCTAGACGCTCTCAAAGTTCAAAAATGTAATTTTTCAAGAGTCATTATCTCGGAAACTGTTAAGTATAGACTAATAATGCTTTTATTAAAAAATGTTCAGAATTTTATGCAGAATCCAAAAAAAATATTTAAAATAGGGGTATCCATTTAAGATTTGGATCTTACCCCTCCTCCCTCCTAGGGGCTTGAAGTAACAAGATTGACAATATACGCAAAAGGTGTCCCCCTCGAAATAAAAATAGACGGGTCCGAGCGATTTTCCACATTTTCATTTTAAAGCAGGAAAATCGAGGTGGGAAGTTTTCAAATGAACACCCTGTATATGATTATACTATTAATATTATGTTACAAGGACGTAAAATGTAGTATTTCGAGTAAATAATCGGTTGAGGTACTGCCGGACATTGATTTGGTAATGGGGCGGTGGTCCACTTTGTTGAACCATATCATATTCGCTGGAAGTTGTGGGTTTGCTGGATCAGGATATAAGTTTGTCAAAGTTGGCAAGACATTATTTTGAAGCAATGCTGAATAATTATCGCAATTTAAATTGCCATTAATGAAAAAGGGACCTATGATATGATCTTTAACTATTCCTGCCCAAATATTAACCTTTTCAGGATTGCGTAAAGTCGCCACAGTGGATCTTTTCCCGTGCGTCATCAATCAACGATCAGGACTCAACGTGGTTAATAACTCTGCACCCTTATTCATTACAGTAACAAGTTTGAATAAAAGTATAAAAAAACGTCTCCAAGATTCCGCAATAATATAACGTGCTAGACAAGAATAAAACTAAAAACGTCAATTAATTACTTTTTTTATTTGTTTAGTTGACTACCGTTGTATTTTAGAACGTCATTGTCAACCTTGTTTTGATCTGCCAATCTAATTCGTATTTTGTAAATTTGTGTGCCTTAAAACTGTTCCTTTTTCTAAAAATAGTTCTTTTTAGAGCTAATTATACCCACCATCTGTTTTGGCGGTAAGTATTTATGGACTATATTTAAAAGTACAGGTTGTTACAAAAACATATTTAAATATATTAAATTATAATAAGAGAAGGATTCTCTATAGGTATATCCAAAAAAATAGTGAAAAAAATGTGTATAAACATGAATCCGCAAACGATTCGTTTCCGAGATACAGCTGTTAAATATAATTCCCCTTTAAAATAGAATGTTAGTTTAAGATTTCAATAAATGTATTGAAATTCATTTTAGCTGGGACTTAATGGGTTAGACTGCGTTAAAGTACCTACGAATAAACCCCGAGAGAAACTCGGAATTATAAATAATTTTTCGGGATATTATGTAGGTACGTCAAACGGTAGGCAGGTACGTCCATTTTATGAACTTAGACTTAGTTTTGACTTTTTTCGTCTCGTAATTTTGATTGGATTCATCCTATTTTGATGACTTGAAAGTGATGACGCACGGGAAAAGATCCACTGTGGCGACTGTATGTTCTTCTCTAATCCAGTGAGGATTTTCCCTAGACCAATAGCGGCAACTCTGACGATTAGCATGACCGTGAAGTGCACTCATCAGAAAAGAAAAGAAATCATGTTCTAATATTTAACATTGCCGTCATTTGTTCACAAAAATACGTTCTCCTATCAAAATCATCTTCCATGAGCTCATGAGTAGGTATCATTTTATAGGGATACATTTTATTTTCTTGTAATGTTCAAATAATCGATGAATGGCTAACATCGAACATTGGGGCTGTTTTTCGACTAGAAGTGTGTGGGTTTTCCTCAAACTCAAGCATAACATCTAAATTGGTATCATCACTTATTGCATTGACAGCTATAAGTAAGATCAAAACTATTTCCGTTGCACGTCATCAATCAGCTGATAATTGAAAATCGGTCAGGAAACATAAGAAAATTAAATTTGGACAAAAAATATATAAATTTTAAGCGATATTGAATGTAAAAGAAACTTAATGTATTCTTCTTTGATACTAAGCCGCTTAAAGGAAATGTTTTTTAAATTTAACCTTTTAAAAATTAATATCATTTGAATTTTTTGGGCCAACAGTTGGCAACAGAAGTATCAACGCATCGGTGATGCCAGTTTATTTCTTGGCGAATTTTGAGTGACGTCTATTGTTTTCATTTCGTGTTTTCGTGAGTTCATTTAAGTCGTTTTTAACTAAAACTGCAAATCCTTTTATAAATAGGATTAAAAACTGTTCTTTTAAGAACAACAAAGGGATACATACACATTTCTGTTGATTACGTTGTTTACCTTTATTGAAAAAGGCCGAAGCATTTAAATAGCCGGTGCAAAGAGCTAATAGCTTCTCTAAAAAGCTATTTTGATGAAGAACGTAAAAACAACGTTTTTTTAGGTAAATTTGGCTTGTTTTTATTAAAAAAGAAATACTTTGCAATTCCCTTACTGGGGTATTTTGATTACAAACTGGCAACAATGCTGATACTCGAAGGTATGACGTGCAACGGAAATTGTTTTGATTTTACTTATACTTCTTTTATCTGCTTTACATGTCCCAGCTGGCGAAACTGCTTTCTATTTTACTAATTTTCCCTTGAGTTATAGGCGGCAAATTTGGAAATTTTTTATAAAATAGGCGAGCAATTTCTATTTGTGTCCGTGTTTTATCGCCATAACCAATCATCTGTAGAATTGTTATTTTGTGCATTTCTGTTAAATAAACCATTTTTCTGATATGCAGTTAACGAAATTGAAATGACAATAACAATGACAACTACTGTCATGCAGACAGACAACAATTTGCTAAGCTCAGAAGTTTTAAACAAAAAAAGCGAAACCCTTTATACAGTGTCCGCAAGAAAGTTCGCATCAAATGGGATTTTTTTTTATTATTAGGTATAGGTAAAAATTGAAAAAGCAGTTAGTTTTTGCTTACCTAAAAACCAAAAATGACGTATACTGAAGCAGCTGCACGACTTGCGTTACCTGTCAAATTTTACATTTTTAATAAAATAGGTTCAAAACTGCCCTTATTTATAAAAATATCAAAACACTTTATTCAAGAAAGTTGTTTATTTAGGCATTTTTAGCCTCTGTACGAAATTTTGACAGTTTAATACAATTTTTATTTTTTCCCAGATTCTTGAAAATTTTGATCAACCCTCGTAGATTAACTTTTATACATCAATGTAAAACCATTTGCCTTTACTTTATTTGTAATCTTAATGCAATTTTGTGTAAAATTTTTGTTTCCAATTATTTATTTTGCTTCAAAAACTGAAATTGTTATTGATCAGTATGTAATGTTTGATGCAAAGTTTATCTAATTACATCAGTTTTGTCAAAACCGACGTTTCTCATTTTCCTTAAGTTAGTAAACAGATGTACAAAAAGAATATATTAGGAAGCTTTCGTTGAAATTTTACTTAATTATTATTATTAAATTAAATTAATTATATTAAACTATATTTTTGTTGAATAAAATGTTTCGAGCGATTAATATTTATTCTTTTTGATCCAATATTAATTAAGTAAAATTTCAACGAAAGCTTCCTAATATTTTCTTTTTGTACGTCTGTTTACTAACTTAAGAAAAATGAGAAACGTCGGTTTTGACAAAACTGATGTAATTAGATGAACTTTGCATCAAACATTACATACTGATCAATAACAATTTCAGTTTTTGAAGCAAAATAAATAATTGGAAATAAAATTTTTACAAAATATTTCATTAAGATTACAAATGAAGTAAAGGCAAATGGTTTTACATCGATGTATAAAAGTTAATCTACGAGGGTTGATCAAAATTTTCAAGAATTTGGCAAAAAATAAAAATTGTATTAGACTGTCAAAATTCCGTACAAACGCTAAAAATGCCTAAATAAGCAACTTTCTCGAATAAAGTTTTTCGATATTTTGAGAAATAAGGGCATTTTTGAACCTATTTTATTAAAAATGTCAAATTTGACAAGTAACGCAAGTCGTGCAGCTGCTTCAACATACGTCATTTTTGGTTCTTAGTTAAGCAAAAACTAACTGCTTTTTTAATTTTTACCTATACCTAATAATAAAAAAAAATCCTATTTGATGCGGACTTTCTTGCAGACACTGTATGGGGAAGAATAGTATATTATTATGTTACAAGGAGGAAAAATGTAGTATTTCTCACGTAATGCGGGAGATTACCGGACGAGGCAAAGCCGAGGCCGGTAACCCGCATAGTCCGAAATACATTTTTCGTCCGTATGACACACAATATTTTTTATCCGATTGTGGTTTTGTTCCGATTATAAAATGATGTAAAAATAAAGTAAACCAATACATTTCATCTTGCACTATAATTTGTCGCTTTTAATGTCGGTCGGTCAGAACTCCATTCATTATCATGGTATGAAATTTGACAACGAAATACCCCAAGAATAAAAAATTTTAAAAAACGTTTTAAAATATTAATTACCTACGAAGAGACTTAAAAAATGGAAAGCTAAATTTTAAATTAAAAAATATTTAAATATGCACTTGCTTTATAATTATTATTTTAAAAAATAAAATCTAAACAATATTTTTTATTATTTCTATTTATTGCATTTTTACTATTATATTATAAGTAACATAATTCTACAGAATGAAAGGAGTTATAAGAAATAATTGAGTAAACCATATACCTACATATTTAAATATATATATATATATATTTTAATTGATTTACCTTGTACTTTAAACTAATTATATTTTACCACTTACTTTATTTAGGGTATTGTAAGTAGTAGAGTATCTCCTATAAACTAATGTTGTGGAATTTGGAAAAAATAAATAAAATATCAATAAAACAAATAAAGTGAGTTTTCTAATTACTATCATTATCTTAGCTGAATTGGGTGAAAGAAATAATCTTTAGCATACCATAAAAGGGGTTAAAGTCATGTATTTATTTGCATAATATATTTAGAGATTTTCCTCCATATAATTAACTTGGTAAATACGTATACCCCTCTCAATTGCAACATCTTATACTGGGTTTGGCGTCTCGTTCATATTTTTATTTGAACTAAAATCTAAAATTTTATATGGGTACCAGGACATGAACGTATTACAGGAAATAATAATAATAATAATAATAATAATAATAATAATAATAATAATAATAATAATAATAATAATAAATATAATAATAATAGACTTTATTGTAAATAAGTTACAAAAGGCGAAGTTGAGGCAGAACCTCAAAAAATAAAAATGCTTAAACCATTACTACTCCAATGATTTGGAGACAGTCAAACTGCTATGTCCCTCTTTTTCGTCTTATAAATAATAGTAAATAGAAAATTTTTGGCACAAACTAAATTGTAACGCTTTTTAAAAAATGATGAATTTATTTAGTAGCTACTTTGATATAATTATATACAGCGAGAAGCATTTTGATATGATACAACAAATTAAATAGAGCAGATGGTTTTGTGTAAGATGTACCTACCTTAACTTACAAATTATTTTAAATCGGGTTTCTCTCTTTATTGACTGTTGACTTCTAAAAAGGGATACTATTTATTTCTTAAATTCTAGAGATCGATTTTAGTTTAATGCGGGAAAATATATATATTTACAAAACAGAATGTAACTATGTTTGTTCAGAAAAGAAAACCTACTTGGAGGTGAAGTAGGAAGGTCAAATAATTCATACCGTGCTAGCAAAAATTATTTAAATTAATTGATTCAGCCGATACTAGGTGGAAATCCATAATAATAGTATTATGAGATACAGTAAAACAAAGTTGAACTTGTAAATTTCCACTATATTAGACAGAAAATGACATGTTTCGCTAACACTGTAGCTTCGTCAGATGACAATGATTTAATAAAGGTGAAAAGTAAAAATTGGGTGCAATAAAATTAAACTATTTAATATGTAAATAAAACAGTGGGAGGGTTACAATTGCGGGGAAATCCAACAGAGGGTTTAAAAATTAAATTAAATTAGGTACAATATGGGTAGGTATTTACAAAATCTTAATTATATGGTTAACAGAATAAATTTAGCAAAGGTGAATTATTTAAATCTAATTGATCATTAAGTAACAGGTCCGTATTTTTAAGTTTATTTATTTCCATAGATTCTAACAAATTCAGTTTTAAGCCTTTGTTTTCTGTATGTAAGATTTTAAAGGAAGGATCGAAATTATGTTGATAATCAAGTAAATGGTTAGCATAGTTTGAGTCTGTTTTATTTTTTAGAAAACCGTTATAATGTTCCTGTATTCTTTTGTCAAACTGTCTACCTGTTTGGCCAATGTATGTTTTAGGACAATCTTTGCATTTTAATTTATAGACGCCTGATTTTTTGTCAAATTCATATTATGACATGATATGCCAAACTAATGAGTAATAAAATAAGTAGACAAATACAAATGTATTTTTGTTGTTTACAAAATTAACAAAGTAAGAATCTACAGAAAGAAAAAGAAAAATAATTACTTAAATTGGTTACCGCCATGCTCCAAGCATAAATTCACACGTCTCTTCATATTTTCGAAAGTGTTGTCCAGCATCTCTGGAGAAATGTTACCACATTCTTGGATAATCCTTTCTTGTAATTGTTCTAAATTTACAACTGATGGTGTTTTAAAAATAGTGTTTTTTAAATGAGGAAAAACGAAGTAATCCATAACCGTTAAACAAGGTGATATAGGTAGGAATTCAATGTCTGATCAAAAACTGATCAATCTGCCGTCGAAAAAATTGCGTAAGTAGTTAATAGTTTCGGCGGCTGTATGTGCGGTTGCACCGTCCTGTTGAAAATATCCAAAACGTAGTTCGTCGTCAAGTAATTGCTCCACAAATGTATTCAAAATATTGTCTCTATACCGCTGTGCTGTAACTGTGTCACGGAAAAAAATAGGACCAACAATTCTTCTTCGGGAAACAGCTATCTCAATATTAGGAATGACCAGTGAAACTTACTAAACCAGAAATTAAGCGATCCGTGCCACTCTGTTTGTGAAATAATCATTTCTGCCAATTTTATTCAAGTCACAGTTATAGTTGCTGATTAGTTAAATATTTTTTAAAAAACTATATGCAACCCGACATGTATTTCTAAATAGAAAAATAAAAAATACTTATTCCCATTGGGCTTATGGGGTGCTAAGCAGATATATTTAAAAATGTAAATATGTTACAAGTGCGTAATAACATAGACCTATATAAACCTTACACAATCCATTGAGCCTAATGAATAAAAATTAAGCAATTACTTGAAGCAATTACTTTTTAGTAAAAGCAATTGCTGGACTAGCAAATGCTATAAGTAAAAGCAATTGCTAGATCTGGATATGAATAAAAGTTTGAAGCAATTGCTGCTTTTCTTACAACTCTGTAGCAAATGCTTATTCAACACAAGTTCAGACGTGGCTTATCCACTTGTTTAGATTATAGACTTTAGGTTCAGTTTGGTGCCTAATTTGCAAAAGAGTTGGTCTATTTATTTAGAACAATAGTAATCTGTTACGTTTTTGTGGAAAATAGGAAACTTATATTTGTGATATGACAGATTTCAGTGAAAATGAGGAAAGTGATAGTAGTGATAAAGAAATTAAAGACAAGCCATTGATATTCGTTCACAAATTGAAGGAATATAAATAAATCTCTCGGCATGACCACAACCGTTTAGCTTCGACAACAGCTTCAGCACTTGTAGGAAATTTAATAAAAATATTGGCCTTCTCCAAAACTGCATCCATACAGGAGTGTATGTCTTACAGACAGTAGTTTGGTGAACACCGAGTTCTTCACCTCCAGAATTTTGAAAGGCCGACTCCGACAATTTCCACAGAAAGACTTTAATCTTATTTAAAGGCGACATTGCACCCCCTTGCCTTTTACCAGTATCAGTCAAAAAATAAGTTGCCAACCACTCAACATTTTCGCATTCAAATCGATATAACTTTCTGAAATCATCATATCTACAATTTTTACGTAGGTACACTGTAGTTTTTCTTTTAACCCATTAAGGCCTGAGTTTTTTATATTCGAAATTTTAAGGAACAAATTATATTTTAATACTTTAATTAGCAATACAAATACGTTTTAGGTCAAATTATTTAATGTTATTTCGTTATTTTCAAGATGGCGGCCGTTCCTTATATGGCACGCTAGTCCTTTAGGGTCCGTAAAACTACTAATATAAAAAAAAAATAAAAAAGTGATTCAAACATTTATTTAGATAATATAATCAATAAATTAAGTTTTTTTTATTTCATTTAGTATGAAAATCAACAAAGCAGTCAATACATAGTCCTACGACACATTTGCGACACTGTGTGCGCACAGAACTACCTTTATTATATTGCATCGTCGGCGTTTGTTGTTGGGGACATATTCCACCAAATGATTTTTTTCATCAAGCCGTATATCTGGAGAGATTCTAGAAACTGCTGAAAAACAGCAAACTTATTTGGTGGAATATATCCCCAACAACAAACGCCGACGATGCTCCGGACAAAATCATAAAGGTAGTTCTGTGCGCACACAGTGTCGCAAATGTGACGTAGGACTATGTATTGACTGCTTTGTTGATTTTCATACTAAATTAAATAAAAAAAACTTGTTTTATTGATTATATCATCTAAATAAATGTTTAAATCACTTTTTTAATTTTTTTTTCATTAGAAGTTTTACGGACCCTAAAGGACTAGCGTTCCATATAAGGAACAGCAGAATAAAATGCGAAACTAAGAAAAACCAAAATATTAAAAATTATTCTATCAATAAAAATCAATGTTCGGTACACCAATGTTTACTAAAACATTACTAGTTTCAGTCTAATAATTTGTAAAACCACCAAAATCTGTACTTACCCCTCTTGACGCGCCATTTTCGTGTATGCACCAGACAGCCGAATGGAGCAAATAGTTTTTAAAGAACTCTTTTTGTTTACTCGACGTTAAAACTGATATGAAACATTACCGAAATACCTAACAACCTGAAAACATCGACCTAAGAAGAGTTTTTGAAATTAAACTATTTTTTTTTAACCATTTTATGATGCGTTGTTTTGCGTGCCTTATATGGAACGCTAGTACTTAATGGGTTAAGGACGTTTATATATTCAGCCATGATTGAAGACACAAATTAAGAGCAACGCACCTGTATGCTGCGGAGAACTAAAGTCGACTGCTACCAAGCAAATGATGCAGGGGTCGACCTATCTTAAAAAGTTGAAAGCAATAATTGCTACACTAGAAAAAGCAATTCCTTAATTCATTCATCACATTTTGAGCAAACAATAGCGATCGCTTCTATTTTTTAAGAAAATGCATTAACTAGAAGCAATTCCTGCACTTTTAAGCAATTGCTGGTCGCAAAAGCAGTTACTTTAGTTTTTATTCATTGGCTGGCAAGAAACTATTTCGATTTTATAAGAAAAAGCAATTGCTACATTTTTATTCATTAGGCTCATTGTCCTTTTTTTTAATTTTATTGAAACTTGGAGAACGCCACTGTTTTCGACCAATATATGAGAACTAATTCGCCGCTAGGCTTCTTAGTTAATGAAATTCGACAAAAAAATAAATATTCCGTTTATTATAGCTGTTACCGATAATGTTTAATAAATATTATAGTGCCTACTTATACTGTGGGAAATAAAGTTAAAACTGATTAATTTTTTCTTTAATTAGATTTTTATAGCAATACTATTTTGCTATAGTTCCGGCTATCGTAGGACGTCTTATGGGGTGCTCGAACATTAATAGCGTATAAATGGTGATAATTACATCGTTGGTTGAAAGGAAATAAAATTAAAAAACTGTATGTGAGCGAAATCGGTCCTTTCGTAATATTTAATAAAAAATTTTTCCGAAAATCGAAAGAAAAAGTCATTATTTCCTTGCACTTCGTCGTTGCTATGCAAAGGAAATATTTATTTTTGTACTGTACGGAAATGTTATTTCTGTACAGTTGTTTGCAAACTAAAAAAATGATTGAGAATTACAGCTGTATTCGTAAAAAAAAGTTTACAAGAAGGTTAGGCTAAATGTCACTGTCCCATAAGAATTTCATTGAAAGTTATCAACGCACGTAACCTCTTTGTACGCCTTTTTTATGAATACAACCGTAGTTGTCGAAATTTAAACACATTATAATATACATTTTAAAATTAATTATTTGATATATTAACAGTTATTTGACAATTAGTACAATTATTAAACATTGGAACTATTAGTTTGTTGAATATTTTTAACACTAATAATTTTATTTGTTTGACAAGATTTGGGTATTGGGGAAACATCAAATCTAGTAGGGTTATTTTGTTGATTATTATCTGCTGCGAAAATTTTATTTGCCACCTGTACTTTATTAGTAAGAGAATCTTCTATATATCCCTCAGCGACGTTTGATGATTTCCATCCGCCCAACCTCTTTAAGCTAGTTATATCTCCACCAGAGTCAACCAAGATCGTGGCAGAAGACCGACGAAAACAGTGGCCGGTATATTCGGTCGGATTTGACAAATTCAAATATGCAGCTACTATTTTAGGCATTTTTCTAAATTGGTGTATTCCTACTACCTGTTTATATCCTTTTCCGTTTTGGCACTTAAAGAAAAATCGGATATTATTCATGTCTCCTGGTCTTAAAGCCACATACTTGCGGTAAATATTTAAGTACATTTCATTTACTACAAATGATCTTGATGTATTCGTTTTAGAGTCTGGTATTTTTACTAAAAGCTTGGATTGTAGGTCTTCTATATCTTGTAAAGTCATTTTAACTAACTCGTCCATTCTACAAGCTCCGGAAATACCAAATATTACAGCACCCTAAAACAATAAATAAATATGTAAATAACCCGAACAAAAATTGAAGTTATGGGATCTACCTCATTAAATATTCTTTATCTGAAGCTTCCTGTATAAATGTGTTGATTTGTTCTTTAGTTAAAATCTTGGATTTTTTTGGCCTATAGCCTTCACCCTTCCGTTTCAATAATGAACGAAGTTTTGGATATTTCGATATATCCACATTATGTCTAATTGCAAGGGTTGATTTCAACATTGTATAGTTCGACCATAAAGTTGAAGATTTTATCTTGGCACCAAGCTCCAAAAAGTATGCCATAACAACATTTTCTGAGAAAGAACATGCATTTTTATTCTTCCGATATTCCATAAAACGATTGTATGAATAATTATATTTTTCTTTGGATTTTTTTGGCAATAAATCCAATGAGGCAGTATTTAGTGCTTCCGTAAGTTCTGGGGGAGTTCCGGAAATGGAACAGTCATCATCACTCATCATTTTAAGGTAGGAGTATCAACATGCTTGCCAACCTATAACCTATTTCGCCTAGATTTATTTATGTTTTCTAGCTTTTATGCAAAATTTAAAGAAAATCAGTATCGACTTGATATTCTATAGGTAATAATTGACATATTTAATAAATATCAAGGAATTTCGTAACTTATTTTAGGAGAATTTATAGCGAAAAATATCGGGTAAGATTTTTTTTAACATTATTATGTCATTGTCGCTCATTGTTCTTTCACTATACAATTCTCCCAAAATTAGCAATGAAATAAATTGATATTTTTGTAATATATAAAACACTACCTAAATAATGTACCGACGATATTGATTTTCTTTAAATGTTAGTTATTAAAATAATAAACTCAAAAAATCAACGCGAAATAGGTTATAGGTTGGCAATAGATTGAATGACGTTGAGAATTCAACCTTAAACGACAAACTTTTCTTGCGTCAAGTTTGACAATTCAATATTACTTTATTTCCATAGTTACAAAACCAATACCTATTTCCTTGTTGGGAATAAAATAATTACAATAATGTTTATTTTAAAAATTATAACAAGTTGATTGTATCTAATAAGTTCCTATCGATTTTCGAAAAAATAGTATGTTTACCTCGTAGAAAAAGCACATTCCCGGACTCCCTATTGCCAGTCTCGGCTTGCGCCTCGACAGGCAATCTTTACGGTCGTCCGGGAATGTTCAGCTTTTCCTACTAGGTATACAATGTACTATTATCTAACCGCTGATTTATTTATTAGATTAGGTAGCAAAAAATTTGGTGCGTAAAATAATATTTTCAGGGTGTCCACCATGATAAAACTTTGACGGTTAAAGAGATATTTAGAAAATTGGTGATGATTTAGAACGGTTAAGCGTACATGACTCCAATTTGGCGTAGTTATGCTTTCGGGGACATGAAAGACGATTTCATAATTCTCTGGCCCCCGTGAATAAGCAAACAAGTCACCAAATTTGTAAAAATGAGATATTAACATATTATTGTAGAACAAACCATTAAATCTTTTGTGAATAAGCAAATAAGTCACATATCACTCGTCTTACGTATTCTGTGAACATGTAATTTTTCGAATATAACAAAAATGTATGCTTTAAATATGATAAATTAAGTTGTTCTACTTCTTGCTAATATTAGTTTTTAGTAATAAGCAGATAAATAAACTTATCTTGTTGTTCACAGCGGCGGTGTTACAATTATATTCAAATAATATATAGAGTTATTTCCTGGTGTACGGAGAAATACCTCCGCCACGCTAAAAACTTGTTAAGTTATCTGTTTGTTCTTTCAGCAGGTGGTTGTTTTTGAGGTTATAATAATTATCCAGTTAATAGAATATTATATCGACGAGTTTGTATTATTATTTAAAATTGGGAGAAAAACAAGCAGCAGCACTCAGACTGTCAAAGCTACATAATGGATCCGTTGCAATTAACAAAGACAAGAAAAATAACCTTCTCGAACTTTTGCCCATTATTGACATGGAGTTTCGACCTTTTTACGAAGGTTTATTGGTAGCTAATGTTCCTGGCATCGATCCAATTAGTGGAGATCGATCCCGACGAGCAATAGTAGCCGAATATTATCAGTATTATTTTTTTGGTCGTGTTGTTGTGCATAATACGTTTTTACTATTGCAAAATAAATAATAATAAATGAATATTACCTTTAATATAATATTGAACAAGTCTTCCTAAGTATGCATTTTAAAACACACATTTAAGATATTATATTGAGTTATCCTGAAATGTATCTTAAACTATAACTGTGAATATCCGGTTAAGTCGCTCAAAATACCCTTAAGATTATTTCATTGCATATAACAATATTCTAACTTAAACATTACCTATTTTAGTTGTAAAAATCAGTAAAAGATTCCCATAATACCTTTTAGGCAATTTACCTCAACTAAATTAATATTGTTTTGTCTCTCCTGAAAAATTTTATAGAGTCGACTTATCTGTTTATTCTTGGGGGCCAGAGAATTAGTTTTAAGCAGCGGTTAAATAAGAATATACATAAGCGAAGATAAAAATTAACATTTTCACCCGAAATAGAAACATTGTTAAAACAGCACAATTATTTTAATAATTCCGTGTAGTACACTAAATGTCAGACTAATTCTGAGCTTTGTCTTAATTATTGTGCCTCACGTCTTCTCTCAAATATATATTTTACGTTTAAAGTCTGGTTTTATTTATACATTTTTAGACCGTTTTATTACTGATCCTTTTATTGGAAGACAATCTGTATGAAGTCAGTTAAAAATGCTACAATATACATGGCAAGATACTAAAAAAATTAAATCTTAGACGTAGAACAGCTATACTAAAAAGCCATAAGTTTTTCATGTTTGCTTACCTATAACTATAACCGTCTAAGTTAATTTTTAATATGCGCTGCAATAAGATATTTGCCATTATTTTCATAATTGATTATACCCTGGTTAACTTTTTTCAAAATTTTAATTACGAGACAGATTATTAAGTATTACATAAACTTATAAAAACTTTAAGTAGTAAGTTTGAATTTCAATCTTGACCTTGTAAAAAACGTAAAATAAATTTAAAATACTTAGTTTCTTGAAAGTAAATTACAATTAGTATTACATAAAATTTAGATGTAAAAGTACTACCAATTTTTTAAACAGGAGACATTTTCAGTAACGCAATAAAAATAAAAAATTCGGACGAGGATTGTCACTCCTTTTGCAAAAATATATCTTTCTGATGGTTCATGTGTGAGTCCTTTTCCAGTTAAAGGAAATTTTACTGGCAGGTTCATGTTGAAAAATACTCACTTATAATCTCCCTAGCAGCAGAATTATTACTGATAATTCTTTTCAAGGTCACGAACGGTTTTGTTGATAGAAAATTATTCCGAATCGAAGACGAGGAAAATTTTCTATCAACAAAAACATGGGTGAAACCGAGAAAAAATTATCGGGAATTAATTCTGCTGCGTGGGAGATTCGGTAAGAAAATTTTATAAATTGGAGCTTCTTTTAATAGGATGAGATGATGAGACCTACGTCCTATTCTCAATAAAAATTATAAGTTAGCAACAAAATGTATTTTGATTTTATTCTGAGTGACGTTTGCCATAAAAAATAAAGCACTTCATTTTTGACAGAAAAATTATCACTTATTAATTTTATTAGGTTAATAGGCTATAGACTATTGCGATAGCCTCCCGTCGCTATAAGCAGCGCAAACAAAAAGGAACCTTCTAATTGGTTGAAAATAAATTTATGAAATTTTCGGGGGTAATTACACGAGTGCTTAAAAATTTTCTGAAAATTTTTCTGGAGGAGTGTAATTTATGGAGAAAATTACTCGAATTAACAAAAATGCTGCTTTTAGTGTTTTTTGGGACGCTCTATGCAATCTTTTCTTGAATTACTTCGATTTATTCCTTTTCAAAACGTGACATTTTTAAAACTAAACTCGGAACCATGAGAATGTCAAACTGACATATTATTCCAATAATGGCGTTGTAAAGAGATAACTATGGTTTTGTGTTCAATAGTTAAAGGGGTTGTTTTCGATAGCTAGGGGTATTGTTTTCGGGGGTAAGTGCACAAGTGCATCAAAATTACCCATAATTTTTGAATGAAATGTGTTTTTTTATAATTGCAAGAGTTTGTTTTCATATTTTCGTAAAATATGAAAACAAACGATTGCAATTTGTAAAAAAAACACATTGAATAAAAAAATTATCTGGTTATTTTTATGCACGAGTGTAATTTATTTGAATATGATCAAGTAAATTTAAATATTTTATTTAACAGAAAATACTAACAATAAAATTAACAATTCTTGACAAAATGAAAGGAAAACATTCGTTGACATGGACTTTTTTGTCTGCTGTCACTCAATAAGATGACGTTAATTGTCAGAATATTACATTTTTTGACGTTTGTTAACAATAAAATCCCGCTTTGACGTTTCGTCAACAATATAAACTTGCGATACAATTTTCGATTTCTGGCAGTGCTGTTTTCGCTGTAATTTTGCGAAAATTGCATTTCTCTTATCGGAACTTTAACATATGAGAAAAATATTTGCTGTAATTTTGCGAAAATTGCATTTCTCTTATGGGAACTTTAACATATGAGGGAAATATTCAATGTAATCAATCGAAAACAACACCTCTAGCTAAATGCATGAGGGTAATTTTCACAGTAATTACCGAGTTCTATTAGAGGTATAATCTGGTTTTATATACTATATTAGTTCCGACTAGCATTTGTAATGAAACTTGACATTAATCATAATAATATTTGCTTGCAACGGTTAATAAATCATATACTTACCACTAAAAATCAGTACTGTAGTAGTTTTCAAAAATTTAAATATCTTCTAGAGTGATATTGTTCTTGTCGTTTAACATTGTATATGATTATCTGATTATCCATTATGCAACATGACTGAGATGGTAAAATTCGTCCGTAGATTATAAAGTCGAATACTAATGATGTCTTGTGCGAAATAACAATATTCTGTTGCTTTATCTGACATGCAAAGTTGAAAAAACTTAAATACAAAGTAAAAATAAATTAATTGAAACAGGTATTGGTACGATCAATAAAATTCAAAATCAGACAGGAGAGCTAGAATACTCCAAACAATGTGACCTGCACAAGAAATACGTTCAACCTAATACTACGATGCGCGGCGATTGCCGATCGCTACAAACCCCCCACCAACGTCTTGTGGATATAGGTTCTAACGAATACAATTCGATTTTGGAGATGCTGTTCTGTTTTCTTAATTGTAGAGAAAGCGCTATACTGGGAACAAAATGCGTCGCATTGAGAAGATACAATTTATTTCTTAACAAAATTGCTGTAGGTACTAAAAGTTGTTTATTATTCAACAAGACTATGCTGCTAATGGAACGGATTAGTACCAATAAAAACACTGTTCTAGCAAATCTGAAATTGATATAACACTAAAGCGGGTTTGATACACTAGCAATTTATTAAACATGGGTTTATAAAAAATAAGCCATTATCAATACAAACTGTGTCTTAGCAAACCTGTTGTATTAGAACATTTTCCTCAGTGTATGACTGTCAATTTGACGGTTTTAAATTTAGACCCATTAAGTAACTACGCCTGTGTAAGTTTTCAAAAAGTGACCAACGGTGCATGTATTTTATTTTGAATTTATTGTGTAAATCAGAAGAATTAACATGCGTCATTTATCTAGTTAATTATTATGGAATGTAAACAACGATCTAATAATCATAATGACATTAAAGCCAAAGCTGAAAACTGAGATTAGAATTGCAAGTTTAAAACAGAGTTGTTAAAGTGTAACGGGATATAGACCATGAACTTAAGATTAATTCAATATCAAATTATGCAAAAATATCATTGCTGCAAGGTTAAAGTCAAACCATGCTAGAAAAAGTTGCGGTGATATGGAACATTAGACAGGGATTTTTTGTAATTATTATGTAAATTTTAAGAAGTTGATTGTTGTTGGCGAGCAAAAATTATAGTTATCATCAGACAATACGATGACCTACAAAATAGTTCAAAAAGTTTATGTAGTTCGAATGCTTTGGTATTACTTTGCCATACAATATAGCATGCAATGATAACTAGTGATCTGATTTCAGCCATACATGAGTCATACGACAGGGGTGGAATGAGGATAACGATGCATGAGGAATATAATATATATATTATACCTTGTAGTAGTACCGTGCGAGCAAAAATTATTTGCATCAAAGAGGGCCTTGCATCTAAGGACGTAATGCTTAGCCGTAGAGCTTAATACCTGTTGGGTGTCAGTAACTACCTGAATTAACAATCAATCAGTTATTCCGTCATCTTTGACAGTCGTTACAAGTAATTTAATTCATCGCTAATTTTTCCAATTTCTTGAACAATTCACACAATGGGCTTTACGGAACAGCACAAATCATTCATGGTTGAAGCATATTTTCGAAACGGGGTTAGAGTAAATGGTGAGTGGCAATACAATCCGGGTTTGTGCATGGCCGATTGTCACGAACATTTTCCTAACGTTGCTTTTATTGCTGGGGATTTTTATCATTGCCTGAAAAGAACCGTGTCTGTGTTTAGGGAAACAGGTTCTATACAACACAAAAAGGAACAGGAGGGCCATCTATAAGAATAGGAGAACTTGTTGCAAGCGTTCGTGAAATAATTCAAAATACGCCAACAACTGGTATAAGACGCCTGTCCCAAGCAGTGGGAAGAATTTATGGAACATGCAGGACTATTCTTAAGAAGCAGATAAATTTATTTTCTTATAAAGTGCAAGTATTCCAAGAAATACAAGCCGCAGATTTTGAAAGACGCAGGAATTACTCTCAATGTTTTACCCAAAAATTATTGGAAAGAAATTATTTATTTGACCTCACATTTTTTGTGGATGAAGTCTGTTTCCACCTCTTCGGTTATGCGAATTCTCAGAATACACGCATGTGGAGTAAAGAAAATCCCCATTTTTTTTGTAGAGTCCACATTACACCCTCAAAAAATTGGTGTCTGGTTAGCTGTTTCCCGAATAAGAATTGTTGGTCCTATTTTTTTCCATTACAAAGTTACAGCACAGCGATATAGAGACAATATTTTGAACCCATTTGTGGAGCAATTACTTGACGACGAACTACGTTTTGGATATTTTTAACAGGACGGTGCAACCGCCGAAACTATTAACTACTTACGCAATTTTTTCGACAACAGATTGATCAGTTTTCGATCAGACATTGAATTCCCACCTAGATCACCTTGTTTAACGGTTATGGATTACTTTGTTTTTTCTTATTTAAACACCAGTTGCAAATTTAGATCAATTACAAGAAAGGATTATCCAAGAATGTGGTAACATTTCTCCAGAGATGCTGGTCAACACTTTCGAAAATATGAAAAGACGTGTGAATTTATGCTTGGAGCATGGCGGTGGCCAATTTCAGCAATTTATGTAATTATTTTTCTCTTTTTTTCGGTATATACTTACTTTGTTAATTTTGTAAACAACAAAAATAAATTTGTATATGTCTACTTATTTTATTACTTATTAGTTTGGCATAATATCATGTCATAATATGAATTTAACAAAATTTTAACCTAGATTTGGTTAGATATATCGTCCCCATATCATTGTCATCTAAACCAAGCCCCACGTTGTTTAATCCAAGCCCTCTTTAAGCAAATAATTTTTGCTCTCACGGTAATAGTAATTGAGGGCAGGTTCCGAAATCTGGCAAGTCGACTAACAGCGCTCCTTTTTGCCTACCCCAGAGTCTTCCCCCAGTTACTCCAACCACCTTGGCCCTCGCCAAAACGTCCTGACCTCCTTATGAAGGCAGGTATGTCGCTCTAGGCCAGGGCCTTTTGGAAAGCCGCCGATTTCAGCATCTGATGCCTGAGACTTCCCAGGGCCTCACAGGTGCCTAGAAAATGCAGCGGACACTCTTCTTCCTCCAGGCATCCAGCACAGATTGGGTCCTTTTCGACACCAATCAGCGCTAGGTGCTTCCTCAGCTTGCAGTGTCCGATCAGTATCCCAATTAAGGGTTTTAGGACACATCGTATAACATGTAAACTACTATGCGGAAATTCTTACTTAGGCAATAATTCTATAGTACCCCAAATCTTTATTTAGGGAGAAACTGGAGTAAGAGAATAAGATTGGCATAACCAGTGACGTATTTAGGTAGGGAGCCCCCTCTAATATATTTGCATAACCGATTTGGAAATAATAGGAGGGGATAAATATTACTATGCAAAAATATTTACAACTCTTGTTTGGCTTATCGGAATTTGACAAATTTAAACTCGCTAAATAGGGATTCTTTTGTTTTATAAATTTTATAAAAAAACGAAGTCGTTCTAAATTTCGTCGCGACAGCTAGAGGGCGCTATTTAGCAGAATTCATAAATTCTTTATTTTTTTCAAAAATTTTATATACGATATATATTTTTTAACTTCAGCAAAATGAAAAATAAATAAAAAGGATATCTTCAAAAGCTTAATACAATATCTCTTTTTAAACCAGCGATATGAAAAATATAATATAAAAATAAACTCCACAATTAAAAAAAAACTGATGTTTTAATACGGTATTTATTGTAGGCAAGAAGTTACAAATACTATACCATTGTGTCTTCTACAAAGCCATAGTCATAAAAACAATTGTTCAACTTGATGTCCAATTGCAAGAAGGCTTTTATTTAAAATATGAAATAGTATGTGTCAAGTTTAAATGGGTTAAATTTTGATATGTTTCCTTAAAATTTTAAGCATGTCAAATACCTCTTCGTTTGAGGCCGATATTTTGACGCAGTAATTCCTGCGTCTTTCAAAATCTGCGGCTTGTATTTCTTGGAATACTTGCACTTTATAAGGAAATAAATTTAGCTGCTTCTTAATAGTCCTGAATGTTCCATAAGATCTTCCCACTTCTAGGGACAGGCGTCTTAAACAATTTGTTGGCGTATTTTGCATTATTTCACGAATGTTTGTAACAAGTTCTTCTGTTCTTACAGATGGTCTTCCTGCTCCTTTTTTGTGTTGTATAGAACCTGTTTCCCTAAACACAGCCACGGTTCTTTTCAGGCAATGATAAAAATCCCCAGCAATAAAAGCAACGTTAGGAAAATGTTCGTGAAAATCGTCCCTGCACAAACCCGGATTGTATTGCCACTTACCATTTACTCTAACCCCGTTTCGAAAATACGCTTCAATTATGAATGTTTTGTGCTGTTTCGTAAAGCCCATTGTGTGAATTGTTCAAGAAATTGGAAAAATTAGCGATGAATCAAATTACTTGTAAGGACTGTCAAAGATGGCGGAATAACTGATTGATTGTTAATTCAGGTAGTTACTGACACCCAACAGGTATTAAGCTCTACGGCTAAGCAATACGTCCTTAGACGCAAGGCCCTCTTTGATGCAAATAATTTTTGCTCGGTTACTGGACCGAGAAACTCATTCCGGACATGAAAAAGTAAAGTAAGTGCTCGCACGGTAGAAATATTAATTATATCTTAATTTTTCTTTGGAATATCGAGAAATGCACTTGTCCTTATTATGTTGTATTTAATTATTCGGTAACTTTTTTTTTTAATTTTTTGATTTGATATTTTGGCGCGACGTGTTTCAATTATCACCAGCCGTCCCTGTACTTTAGCGCCTTTCTTTATGATAAAAATAATTTTCTGTACAACTGGTTTTTCTTGCAAGTACTTTTTTACACAGGAAATAACTTCATAAATACTACCGACCAAATAAAGAGTTACGCGTCTCGAATCGAGTAAAATTCTTTCGTCTACAAAATTATTATCACTTCTTTAAAACAAGTTAAGCATGCCAAGATAAATTACGAGCTTAACAAAAATATCTATTACTTGCATCTCTCTAAGGTTGCAAAACAATAAAAATTGTGTATCATTAGCCTCTCATAACTAATGATCTTTTTTATTAAGTAGCCTGGGTTAACACGAACGAAAATTTATTAAAGATCAGATAAAATTTTAGGTCATTGAGTTATATCGTTTTTTTGAATCAGATAGAACCTATTGAATATGGCTTGGTTAGTGTCAAAACAACAGAAGGATAATTTTAAATAATTTTATTTTTAAGTACAGTTGATGACAGATAATTTCGTACACTAAACTGTGACACTGTAAATGCAACTTTTTTACCTTTCTTTCCTTTGTAACGTGTTAATTGGTATTATGATATCTGTCAAAGTATTGTCTTATTTGATTTAAAAATGCCTCATTAAATTGAAAAGGAAATCATAATATGTTTAGTAGAAATAAGGTGGTCTTATGAAAAAATAGCTGATCATTTTAGAGTACCTAGAAGTACTGTTCAAGGAATTGTAAAAATGGCGCTATCATCAAACACTTGAAAGGTCTATTTGTCTGGTTTAAATAATAGAAAGTCATCAAATGAAGAAGACCGAAATTGGGTGGAGTATTTAAGGCAAAATCCATTTGAAGCTGCAGTATTCGCTATGCACAATCATAACAGGATTCCCTGCTTCATCTAGAATTACGCAAGGCCGAGTAAGACAATGTTCCGAATTAAGAAATCGCGTAGCTGCATCCAATCCGTTTTTAAAAAATAGTAATAGGGAACAAAGAATCGGGTTTGCTATGCAATATTTACCAGAAAATGATTTTTTTTTGGCAAAACGTTATCTTTTCCGATGAGAAAACTTTTCAGTCTACATAATGGAAGGATTCGGGTAAATAGACCACCAAATTCCTGATATTATAAGAAGTATACTGAAAAAAAGCAAACCAGTGGAGTTTCTCCGTTAATGTGTGGGCATGGATGGATAAGTGTTTACGGTGCAGGTGTATGCTGGAATGTTATTGGTGGAACACTAAACAGTAATATAATATATCTTTAGATTTTGGAAAATGTTTTTCTTCCTTCTGCCGCGATAATTTTTGAAGGAAATAACTATATTTCAGCACGTTAATTGCCCCGTGCATACTGCAAGAAATATAGGAAACTGGTTTAGACAAAACAACGTAACAAGTCCTGATTTAAATCCAGTTGAAAATCTTTGGGGATTGATGGTAAAAAAAATGTAAAAAATAAATTTTAAACCACTGAATGAAATCTCCGGATTACACCAGAAGTATTATTTTGTCAATTCCAAGAAGATTACGATTAGTGTTAGAATCCAATGGCGCAGCAATAAATATTAGAAGAAATAGTCCATGCTTAAAGTGGAGTTGAAAGTATGGGAAAGAAAGAAAAACTCAAAGTCTTCCTCCACAAAGTTTAATAGAATAAAAATATTCAACACAAGTCGCTACATGTTTCGAACGTAGAAACGTTCATCATCAGGAGACAGAAATTATATTTGGTGCTGATGGTTTAAGCAAAAGAGAAAATGGTGTCGAACATTAATGGAGCTTTTATTTAATAAAACTTAATGTTTTAAGTAGACATGATATAAAGAAACTTAAAGAAAGTTTAACCATACTGAGTATGTGAGAAGTCAGCAAATGGGGTCTAGACCAACCAAATAAACTGGGAAAGAAAAAACCTTTTCTAAAAAGGTGTCGAAAGTTATTTTTTAAAAATTTGTTATTTTATAAAAAAAAAGGGACATTTAAGTGGGTATGGGTCTATATGACATTGTGGGGAAAAAATTTTTGAAGAAAGTAAGGTAAAAAATGGAAGAACCATAAGGTGTTGGTTAGTGGGGTACTGAGTTTTCAGGCTCAGTAACCCCGTGTGGGTTTTAATTTAAAAACCGTAAAAATTGACAAAAAATTTACAAATTTTTAAAAAACATTTATTAAATTTCATTTGCTACATTTCCATTTTTTATCTTTTATAGATGCTTTGACTTTTACGAAAACCAATTTTTTCGTTCCCTCTCATTTCACTACTTTTACATGTCTCCGACAAAGTTTAATGAAACTTTTTGAAAGATTTTTCACGTATTATACCTAAATGATTTTCACAAAGTCTGTTCAGTTAAAACTCTCTAATTTTTCTTTCAAAGGTCTTTTTAAGCTCCATTACGCCTCAATCCCACTTATTATTTTCTCTATTGCTAACAACATTAGCATTGTACTATTTACTTTGTTTTCCTGATGATGAGTGTTTCTACACTCGAAACATGTCGAACTTCATTACCGAATATAATATTCTAATAGGTTTTGTCGTTTTTAATTAACTATGCAAGGTGTAAGTTGAAAATGCCCATATTTGGTAGACCCTTAAGATGGATTTCCAGCCCACCAACGCGTTTATGAAGACGTGTTTGCCTTGCTGATGGAAGCTGAATCCCATCTACCTAATCTACTTGAAAAATAAGGATGTAGGTAATGCCGGTCACATCGAGAACAGCACGTTGCCAAACTATGTGGTATTTTTCAAACTCACATGTCATGCTGTGCAGCTATAGTTAAAAAATAATTGATCGATATCTGTTGGTATCATTTTCTAACCGATTGATTGATCGATTATATCAATCTGATTTGCTTCTGGAGTGGATTGAAAATGGTCAATGTGTAATTTTTATTTTATATTTTTTTTTAATTTTCTTTTTCGTTAAATTATTTTTGATACAAATCAACTTTTTCTTAAAACTATGGAGAACTAGAGGGTAGGAGGCCGATCGACAATGGCAGCATTTTCAAATTCTGTCCCGGTTTTTTGGTTAGTTCGCTATTGGCCGATAGATGGCTCTCGCGTCCGAAGTGGGCTGATGTTGTCTTCTTCTTCTTCGTTTTTAATATGGAAAACTAGATCCTCCATAGTTTTTAAATTTTAGTTTTGACAATTAACATTTTATTTTTCGAAATAACAAATAACGTTTGAAGGCAAGATAAGACAAAAAAACGTATTGTAATTAATTTCCATATTTATAATGAATAATGGTACAAATTATAAAAGTAGAGTTTGCTTTGTGTCGGGGTGTAAGACAGGATCTTCTTCAGAGATGAAACGCAGCCAAATAAGTCTCTTTCTAGCTCCAAAGGTAAAACCCTCTAGCTAGAATGTTCCTGAATTTTAAAAACAAAGCATCGTTGGAACTTTATACAGGCCGAGTTTACTAATAAGTATAACAAAGTAACTGTAAATTCATATAAAAGTCCTTATTTGTTCCTTAAAGAACTAATTTAAATAAAAATAGTTATCGCGTCCATAAGAAACCATTTATTTGATAGCCCACTTCGAACACGAGCGCCATCTTACGGCAACTCGTAAAGCTGAATTACCGATGCTAATTTGGGACCGAATCCAATGCATTGCGATCGGCCTCCTACCTCAAGTCCTCCATACTTAAAACAAAGCGTTGCGACAGTTGACAACCACATGATATTAACAGCTGATACTAGTTTCTTCCGAAAAGTTCCCGGTTCAGTAGTGGGCCGTACGCGTCAATGCTTCATATTATTTTCTTCTGATTTTGGTATTTTAACACGCTTTTATTAGCTTCACCTGTATGTATGTTTGTTTGTTTGTAACCGACTTCTTTGAACCCAATTTTGACCCACTTTAAACGGTTAGATTTAATTTAAATTTTGTAGACTCATCAAGAACCGCTGACAATACAATAATCCAATACGCAAAAAATTCTTTTGTCAAATTTTGACAGCTGTCAGGTATAAAACGAAGATGTGATTTTGACGAAACAAATGACGGGGTCGTATAGTATTCGATGCGGAGACTTCGGGAAAAATAAGCAAAAAATTCTCCTGTCAAAATTTGACAGCTGTCAATATGTCAAATCCTTTAAAAATAAATGATATTAATGAAAAAATTATTAGGTCGTATGTATATTGACGGTGGAAAGTTGAAAAAAAATACGCAAAAAATTCTCTTGTCAAAATTTGACACCTGTCAATATGTCAGAATTTTCAAAAATTTGCAAATATCGTTCTTTTCTTATAATTCGGCATAAACGATCGGTTTGTTCGGGTTTGTATGTATGTTTGTTTGTAACCAACTTCTTTGAACCCGATTTTGACCCACTTTAAACGGTCAGATTTAATTTAAATTTTGTAGACTTATCAAGAACCGCTGACAATACAATAATCTACTAATCGAGCTCAATCTACTCAAAAAAATTTTTTTTTCCTAACAATAACTCAAACTAAAAAATGAAAAATAAATATAGTTTAAAAAACTAAAAAACACGCCTTAATAATTAATCAGACGAAAAAGCGAAAAATAAATATAGTTTAAATTCTTCAAATTCTTAATATAGGCAGAAAATAATAATGAACGGTAAACATTAGTATTATTGTGAAAAAAGCGAGGGGTGCTCGATATACGAAAAATATAGCACAAAGCGCCCCACGCTTTTTTCACAATAATACTAATGTTATGTATAATATGTAATTATTAAAGCGTGTTTTTTAGTTTTTTTAAACTATATTTATTAAATTATAGGAGAGAAAATATTTTTCTAACCACCTGAAAAATCCTTATACTATAAGGTTGCATTTCATCTAACACTGTTAGATATTAAAATGCAGGTTCAGATTGCAAAGTAGTACTAAGAAATTAAAAGTCAATCATCTCAATATTCGAGAATATATACAGGGTGATTCACGGTGGATGGAACGTTAGACGTTTCTGACGAACCAGTAAAGGAATCGTTCTCATAATTTGGTCCCGTACATAAACGGACATGCTCTACCAACCTAAAATATTTTTAACAATACAGCATTGCCGCTTCCACACAAAAATAATAGTAACTTCGATTTTTTTAAATGCAACACCATATATTTTATTTTATTTTCGAATCCCCCAATACTTTCCTTACAATTTTTATTACCGTTTCTAAGATATAAATTCTGTGGTACTAAAGCAGAACCCGATATGTCAAGAAATATCCATTTTCCGTTTTTAAAGCCAATATATGCGTATTTATTTATTGGTGACGAATATGATGGCAAAAGCCGATATGGTTCTGTTACTCCTATACAATGTGGGTTAATAAAATAAGATCCCGATATGTTTCATAAATGAAAATGCTGACAATTTTGAACTCTAAAACACTGGAACCCTGAAATTTGGTAAATAGTTAACTAATACCATAGGGCTCTTTGCCCTAGTCCCAAATCTTAGTTGCAATATACAGGGTGGTTGAAAGATACACTTATTCTGGTAACTTGAAAAAGTGACCATAAGTCCTTTTTTTTCAAATGTAACACCCTATTATTACGGATTTAAAAAGCTGCTAAATTTCACTTCATTCTTGTATATCATACCTATACCTAACTAACTGGTTTAACAATTTTTTTGACGTATTAAGCATAATTTGTTAAATTTTCTATACAATTCAATTTTTATTCGGTTATTAGTAAGTTAGCCATGACAAAAACTGATGTTTACGTAAAGTATGTTACTATGGTTATCGTTTTGACATTTTATTAAGGTTAGATACAAGATAGAAATCCACTTTAAAGGCATGGCAGAAAACTATACAAATACAAATGCAGTTCTTATAAATTTATTTATTTTATTTGGACAATGTGTGTTTGCATTAACATGCAAAAAACATTAAAACTAAATTTTTCTTGAAATCCATGCAGTCAACACCCGCATATTAAAGTATTTGGATGTAAACGGCCAGCGTTTTGAACATCTGTTAAAATAGCATTTTATTAGTTATAATTTTAGTAGTCTTTTATTATTTGACTACCTAGTTAACATTTAATAAAATTGTTCTGGATCCTTATGAATTTTCTAACATTTATTGGCTAATTAATAAACTGGATAATTCATCACATTGTCCAAATAAAATAAATAAATTCATAAAAATTACATTTGTATAGTTTTCTTCCATGACTTTAAACTGTATTTCTATCTTGTATCTAAACTTAATGAAATGTCAAAACGATAACCATAGTAACATACGTAAACATTAGTTTTTGTCATGGCTAACTTACTAATAACCGAATAAAAATTGAATTGTATAGAAAATTTTACAAATCATGAATACGTCAAAAAAATGGTTAAACTAGTTAGTTAGGTACAGGTATGATATACAAGAAAGTGAAATTTTAGCAGCTTTTTAAATCCGTAATAATATACAGGATGTTACATTTGAAAAAAAGGACTTATGGTCACTTTTTCAAGTTACCAGAATAAGTGTATTTTTCAACCACCCTGTATATTGCACCTAAGATTTGGGCTAGGGCAAATGGTATTAGTTAACTATTTACCAAATTTCAGGATTTCACTGTTTTAGAGTTCAAAATTATCAGCATTTTTAAAAGTGACGTTTTCGGACAAAAAAAAGCGGAAATTAATTTTAGAAACGGTAAGAGATAAGTCAAAATAACTCTACTTTGTCATACAGGGTGTCCGAAAATGACGATGAAAAATTTTAAGGTATGATTCTACATAAAAAGATATGAAAAAAAGTTTATATTAACATAGGTCCGGAAATGCTTCCAGAGGGAGCTACAGGCCCTTGAAGATGGTGTCATAAAAGTGGTTTTTATTTAATTTATTAGGATCTACTTACTATACAGGAATTAACTTTTACGTATAAGTTAGAGTGATTGGAGGTCACTCTTTGAAAATATCAGGTGACCCATAATTGCAACCAGTGGCGTGGGAACAAAGAGGTGGTTAGTTATTTAGGATTATATTTTTTCGCCGAGTGTATTTTCGCTATCTTTTAAATAAATTATGATTTTTTGAACATTTTTACGTAAAAAAGGTTCCGTTGGTATAAAGTCGTATAGTCGACTGTTATCGAGATAAACGGACTTTAATGCTCAGATTTTTTTTTTGAATAATAATTTTATTAATAAAAATACCAACAAATCAATAACAAAATAATAAACTGTCCCTAAATTTTTAAATCCTTTTCAATGTTATTATAAATTTTATAATAAGTGTTAAAAATGATTTCCGTTCGTTTCAATGCATCCTCGAACTCTTTTTTTCATAGATCTTCTAACTTTTCTAAAAATACCAGGTTTATTTCTTTCTTCATTTTAAAATAGTATTCAAGCATCTTCCTATTTTTATTACATAGCCTGTTTACTGTATTTACGCACTGCAGTCGTCCTTTTAAGTCCGTTTATCTCGAAAACGGTCGACTATACGACTTTATACCAAGGGAACCTTTTTTACGTAAAAATGTTCAAAGTATCATAATTTATTTAAAAGATAGCGAAAATACACTCGGCGAAAAAATATAACCCTAAATAACTAACCACCCCCTTGTTCCCATGCCACTGGTTGCAATTATGGGTCACCTGATATTTTTAAAGAGTGACCTCCAATCACTCTAACTTATACGTAGAAGTTAATTCCTGTACTGTAAGTAGATCCTAATAAATTAAATAAAAAACACTTTTATGACACCATCTTCAAGGGCTTGTAGCTCCCTCTGGAAGCATTTCCGGACCTATGTTAATATGAACTTTTTTTCATATCCTTTTATGTAGAATCATACCTTAAATTTTTTCATCGTCATTTTCGGACACCCTGTATAAAAAAAACCTAGTGCGACGACCATTTCAAAAGTTTTTCGATGCAGTAAACGCCGATTTAGAAATGTATCAGAATAAATTCTTCTTGCCTCCACACAATTACCGAGTGCTTGTCCATAAGTTAGATTACTTTGTCATATAAAAAAAATGCATGTGCGACGACCCTTTCAAAAGTTTTTCGATGCAGTAAACGCCGATTTAGAAATGCATGTAAGCAATTATTTTAGTGCGTACCTTTTTTAAATAAAAATAACCAAAGTATTAAAAAAATCAGCTCTGTAAAATGACACCTGTCAAAATTTTGGCCCAACGAGTGTGGTGGCAAGTCGGTTTCTGACTTCCCTGACGATGTAAAACATCTAATGTAGTACGGTTTTATGAGTCTCTATGGGCTACACGAATAAGTTATACGTGTCGGTTCAAAATAGACCAAGCCTTTGAAAATGATAAAAAGTGAAAAAAAAATAATAGTAGGATGAAACCCATTGGAAAAGAAAGAGACTATAACAAAAATGAAAGGAAAAATAAATTACGGGCGATCCGAGGTCGGGAAGGGGGGGTTTTAAGGGTAGAAAATGATTTATCTCGATTTCCGGTAAAACTACAAGTCCTATGGAAAAATGTTAAATTGCAAAGTTGTAGGTAATAAAAAGATCTACAACTTTTGTATTTACACTTTTTTCATATAACCTCAAAATTTATGTGAAAAATTCAAATAACCAAGTTTTTGGTTTTTTATCTTTTACAATTTTTTTTTTTATCCACGAAATTTGGTGAAAACTTACCTTTTCATGTCCTAAACGCGCTGTAATTTTTTTGATTTAAAATATTTATGTTTTAACCTTATTTTGACTTAATATCGAAAAAACACCCTAAATTTCAATCGAAAATTCTCACGTCAAAATATCTGCTTTTTTTAAAAAGTCGGTGGGCTTTTTGTTCGTTGAAATCTCTACTTTCTGATAGTGTTAAAACAAATATACATTACTATGGTAAATGTTCTCAAAAAAATGCAAAGAAACGAAAAAACTCGAATCCGAAATTTTTTTTTTAGATCAATATGTACAATTTTGAGCTATTTATTAAAATTTATACTTTAATTACTCGAAAAACGTAAGATTCCATGTTACATTGATAAAAAAAAGTATACATTTTAATAAATAGCTTAAAATTGTACATATTGATCTAAAAAAAAAAAATTCGGATTCGAGTTTTTTTCGTTTCTTTGCATTTTTTTGAGAACAGTTACCATATTAATGTATATATTTTTTAACACTATCAGAAAGTAGAGATTTCAACGAACAAAAAGCCCACCGACTTTTTAAAAAAGCGGATATTTTGACGTGAGAATTTTCAATTGAAAATTAGGGTGTTTTTTCGATATTAAGTCAAAATAAGGTTAAAAAATAAATATTTTAAATCAAAAAAATTACAGTGTGTTTAGGACATGAAATGGTAAGTTTTCACCAAATTTCGTGGATAAAAAAATTTTTTTGTAAAAGATAAAAATAAAAAACCAAAAACTTGGTTATTTGAATTTTTCACATACATTTTGAGGTTATATGAAAAAAGTGTAAATACAAAAGTTGTAGATCTTTTTATTACCTACAACTTTGCGATTTAATATTTTTCCATAGGACTTGTAATTTTACCGGAAATCGAGATAAATCATTTTCTACCCTTAAAGCCCCCCCCCCCCCCTCCCACCCTTCCCGACCTCGGATCGCCCGTAATTTATTTTTCCTTTCATTTTTGTTCTATTTTCTTCCTTTTCCAATGGGTTTCATCCTACTATTATTTTTTTTGTTTCAAAAATTATCGACCCTGGTCTAAAAGTTAGAGCCGAAAAGGTAAGTCGCTGTGTACCTCTTTGGAGCCCTGTATCTCCGTTAAGGGGCACTTTATATATATGACAAAGTAGAGTTATTTTGACCTCGCCTATATATGCTCCCGAGAGTATGCCATATACTTACCGGACACCCTGTATAGTTGAGTTAACCTCAATTAGTGCGTGTTTTAGTATTTTGCTTTTTGACTTTCAGAGACTCATTTTTTTTGGGGTTTAATATTTAAGTTAATAATATAATAATCCATTTTGAGTTTATTGTTAATAATAAACATTTTATTTATCACCAAACCTTGCGCTTACTGAGAACTAATTAGCTGTTCTGGGCCAGTGCCCAGATAACACAGTTGTTATTTTTAATATAGATTTATATGACATTGATTAGTGGGACAAAGGGCTCATCGTACGGCTTTTGCCGATGATGTGTCATTCCTAGTTTCAAACAGGTTTTCAAATATCTTGGAGCAGATGTCAAATGGTGTTCTATCTAAATTTTGTTCCTGGTTTGGGGAGAATTCGATGTTACTAAATGTAGACAAGACCCAGTTTGTTAGATTTCATAATAGACAAAAAACGGATGATAATATTAATTTATTTATTAATCATAAATACTTGTGCCAAGTTCAGAGCACCAAGTTTCTTGGTATTCATCTGGACGAGTGTTTGACATGGAAGGTACACTGTGAACATGGTATGTCTAAACTTAATTCATACTTTTATCTGTTTATAAATTTAAGATCTATGTTAGAAAGAACACCTAAGTATGTACTACGCATATGTAGAATCGTATTTAAGATATGGTCTAACTATCTGGGGTACTTCGACACTATTTAAAAATATTTTTGCAAAACAAAAAAAAATCTTAAGATGTATAGCAGGTGTTCCTAATTGGTATAGTTGTAGAGAGATTTTTAATAATTTTAATATACTACCTCTTCCTAGCCTATACATATTGGAATTAGCAGTGTTTGTATTTTGCAATAAAGGTAAATTTGTACAAAACAGGGATGTGCACGGTTTTGATACAAGGCACAAAGTTGTAGTTTTCGTGCTCCGCACTCTAGAGGATTAGTAGCGTATAATTCTCCTAAATGTCTGGGTGTTAGAGTCTACAATGTTTTGCCTGAAAAAATTAAGGATTGTAATGGTATATAACAGCTTGGATGAGTTTTTTAATTGTCTGTCTTAACGCTTGTACATGTTTTATTTATATTGCGTATTGAAATATTTTATTTGTTGTTGTTCATTTTTAAATAGTTACTTAAGTTTCTAGTTTTGAAATTGAAAATGTACCCTGACTATTCCCCTACAATTGTAAATTGTCTCTGGGAAAATAAACTATATGATTTGATTTGATTTGTTTGTATTTATAAAACATCGCAATCTTGACGGATTTATTCTGCGCCGCAAACGTTAACTATAATGACACAACGTAAAACTGTAGGTAATTGTTCTCCGAAGAAGGGGATTTGGCCAATTTTAGGATAAAACAAAGAAGTAACGAAACCTTGATCAAAAAACAATGGCGTAGGTCTTTAGTGTTTGCTCTTAATACGCTATACCTATGCAAGCCATACTTAATGCTAATAAAATAGTAACACTAACTTACAATGTTTAGAAGGTGGTAAAGTCGAAGGTAAATGAAATTAGTCCGGTTCCGGCGCTATAGCGAACCTCTCTCCTAAAATATACCAGATTTCAACAGGCTGCCATAAATGACAAGTGACTTAGCCACGAATGTGGCGAGACATTGAGACTAATGAATAAAAATTAAGCAATTACTTGAAGCGATTTCCTTTTAATAAAAGCAATTGCTAGATCTGGATATGAATAAAATTTTGAAGCAATTGCTGTTTTTCTTACACCTCTGTAGCAAATGCTTATTCAATACAAGTTCAGACGTGGTTTATCCACTTGTTCAGATTATAGATATTATGTTCAGTTTGGTGCCTAATTTGCAAAAGAGTTGACGTAAATACAAAAATGTTATTCTATTTATTTAGTACAATAGTAATCTGTTTTTGTTTTTGTTGAAAATAGGAAACTTATATTTGTGAAATGGCAGATTTCAGTGAAAATGAGGAAAGTGATAGTAGTGATGAAGAAATTAAAGACAAGCAATTGATATTCGTTCACAAATTGAAGGAACATAAATAAATCGCTCTGACAACAACCGTTTAGCTTCCACAACAGCTCAGCACTTGTAGGAAATTTAATAAAAATATTGGCCTTCTCCAAAACTGCACCCATTACAGAAGTGTATGTCTTACAGACAGTAGTTTGGTGAACACCGAGTTCTTCACCTACAGAATTTTGAAAGCCTGGATCCAAAAATTTCCGCAGAAAGACTGTCTGACTCTGACTGAAAGATCAGGCAAAAAATAATTTGCCAACCCCTCAACATTTTCGCAGTCAAATCGATATAACTTTCTGAAATCATCATATCTGCAATTTTTACGTACGCTGTGGATTTTTCTTTTACGAACATTCATATATTCAGCCATAATTTAATTGAAGACACAAATTAAGAGCAACGCACGTGTATGCCGTGGAGAACTAAAGTTGACTGCTACCAAGCAAATGATGCAGGGGTCGACCTACCTTAAAAAGTTGAAAGCAATTGCTACACTAGAAGAAGCAATTCCTTAATTTATTCATCACATTTTAAGCAAATGATAGCGATCGCTTCTATTTTTTTAAGAAAAAGCATTTACTAGAAGCGATTCCTGCACTTTTAAGCAATTGCTGGAGGCAAAAGCAATTACTTTAGTTTTTATTCATGGGCTTTCAAGAAATTACTTCGATTTGATAAGAAAAAGCAATTGCTATATTTTTATTCATTAGGCTCATTTGATTTATACCTAGATTATGATGATATTTTTGATTTACAAGAATTATTAATTCCCACTTTTTGAAACTAACAAAATCGATAATAATTGCTTATCTACTATTGTGACACACTTTATCACAAGCTTACTCATTTATAAAATGAAGCCGGCTAATTAATCTTTCTTTAATACATGACAATTAAAATTAATCGAACAAAAATTAATACCGGCTTTTTTATAATGATTTTTTTTCTTTGATTGGATACCTTTTAAGTCGACCTATCTATTATACCATATTTGCAGATGTACAGCTAGATATAATTACTAGAAATTTAGTCGATGTATTTTCTTATTACTCTACATGCACGTGCTTAAAAAACACACGTGTTAATAGCATGCAATATACTGGTGCGGTCTTAAAAGCTGGATTTCGTCAATGATTCCCACTTAGATTTTAGTTATCTTGCAAGGAAAGTACCTAATCGGAAAAATTGAGATACCGTGCGAGCAAAAATTATTTGCATTAAAGAGGGCTTGGATTAAAAAAGAGTAGGGCTTGGTTTAGATCACAATGATATGGGGACGATATATCTAACCAAATCTAGGTTAAAATTTTGTCAAATTCATATTATGACATGATATGCCAAACTAATGAGTAATAAAATAAGTAGACAAATACAAATTTATTTTTGTGGTTTACAAAATTAACAAAGTAAGAATATACAGAAAGAAAAAGAAGAATAATTAAATAAATTGCTGAAATTGGCCACCGCCATGCTCCAAGCATAAATTCACACGTCTCTTCATAATTTCGAAAGTGTTGACCAGCATCTCTGGAGAAATGTTACCACATTCTTGGATAATCCTTCCTTGTAATTGTTCTAAATTTGCAACTGGTGTTTTAAAAATAGTGTTCTTTAAATGAGGAAAAACGAAGTAATCCATAACCGTTAAACATGGTGATCTAGGTCGGAATTCAATGTCTGATCGAAAACATATCAATCTTTCGTCGAAAAAATTGCGTAAGTAGTTAAAAGTTTTGGCGGCTGTATGGGCGGTTGCACCGTCCTGTTGAAAATATCCAAAACGTAGTTCGTCGTCAAGTAATTGCTCCACAAATGGATTCAAATTATTGTCTCTATACCGCTGTGCTATAACTGTGTCATGGAAAAAAATGGGACCAACAATTCTTCTTCGGGAAACGGCTAACCAGACACCAATTTTTTGAGGGTGCAATGTGCGTGTATTCTAAGAATTCACATAACCGGAGAGGTGGAACCAGGCTTCATCCGAAAAAAATGTCAGGTCTAATAAATCATTTCTTTCCAATAAATTTTGGGTAAACCATTGAGAGTAATTCCTGAGTCTTTCAAAATCTGCGGCTTGTATTTCTTGGAATACTTGCACTTTATACGGAAATAAATTTAGCTGCTTCTTAAGAATAATCCTGCATGTTCCATAAGATCTTCCCACTTCTTGAGACAGGCGCCTTATAAAATTTGTTGGCGTATTTTGCATTATTTCACGAAAGTTTGCAACAAGTTCTTCTGTTCTTACAGATAGTCTTCCTGCTCCTTTTTTGTGTTGTATAGAACCTGTTTCCCTAAACACAGACACGGTTCTTTTCAGGCAATGATAAAAATCCCCAGCAATAATAGCAACGTTAGGAAAATGTTCGTGAAAATCGTCCATGCACAAACCCGAATTGTATTGCCACTCACCATTTACTCTAACCCCGTTTCGAAAATACTCTTCAACCATGAATGTTTTGTGCTGTTCCGTAAAGCCCATTGTGTAAATTGTTCAAGAAATTGGAAAAATTAGCGATAAATCAAATTACTTGTAACGACTGTCAAAGATTACGGAATAACTGATTGTTATATCAGGTAGTTACTGACACCCAACAGGTATTAAGCTCTACGGCTAAATATTACGTCCTTAGATGAAAGGCCCTCCTTGATGCAAATAATTGCATTGCAAACATGCTCGCACGGTATAACTTACATTTAGTTCCATTCCAGACGCCCCAATGCAGTGGCGGCCCATGAGGTAGGGCCACAGTACCATGGCCCTACCTGTCTTATTACCTACAAATTATAATCTTAGTAAATAATATTCAAAACTAGAACCTCAGATTATGCCTAAAACGGTAACGTAGTTCTCGCAGGCTTATCCCAGTATGGTCTGTATCACAGAATATATAGCTACGCGTAGCTCTCTTATCACACGCGGTGACGAGGTTTAGTTGTTGGTTCGTTCGTCGCGAATGCCCGTTGATCGTTCTCGTAAACAATAGCAAATAAAGCTGCAGTCTGTGGGCGGGCGGCTGCGGCTCGTCGAACAAAGCAGCATATCCTAGCTTTTGGCACTGTTGTTTTTAGTTATAATTATATTATGTTACAAGGACGATAAATGTGGTATTTCGGACGTAATGCGGGAGATTACCGGACGAGGCAAAGCCGAGCCGGATAACCCGCATAGTCCGAAATACATTTCTCGTCCGTATGACATACGATATTTTTTATCCCATTGTGGTTTTGTTTCGATTATAAAATGATGTAATAATAAAGTAAAACCAATACATTTCATCTTGCACGGTAATTTGTCGCTTTTAATGTTTGTCGGTTAAAAATGTTGTTACGTTATAATATGCGTATCTATGGATATAACAAATAATTACTTAAATTAATAATATTATTTGACGTTTTATCAATTAGGCGATAGTTTTAAAACTTGAAAATACAAAAATGGAAATAGAAAATGAATACATTTGTTGCCACAAAAATCGAAGGAAAGCTAAAAGAGCTTAAAAAAATTTATGGATTACCGGCAAGAAAAAAGTATAAGGTCGTTCTCGTAAAATGTTTTCTTAGTGTATATAGCAGATTTATCATAAACTGTGAAGTCATCTACTTTGTGGTCGCAACATTCCATGCTATGTGCAGTGGTAAATGTTAAACACAACATTCATATATCAAAATACATGAGATTACGAGCATTATTGAAACGAAAAAGTGTTGGTTATTGTCCAAAGAAATCAAAGACCCTAACTAAAGAAGAGTTTTAAAAATTCCTTTGCCATGCTCCAGATGACAAATAAGTACTTAATGTTGAAGGTAAATATAACTATATAATTTTATTTTAAATTTCTTACTAACAATTTTCTTAATTACAGGTTGCTTTTATTTTCGGAATCGCGGGCGCATGTCGTTGAGAAGAACTGGCTCATATGAAAATTGATGACATACAAGATTTGGGAACGGCTTTGTTAATAAAAATTCCCTATAATAAATCAAACAAACCGAGATCATTTACAGTGACGGGAGAATATCTAAAGTATTATAGAAATTATATGGCTTTACGTCCAACAAATTTGAGTGATGGGCGATTCTTTGTGTCTTATCGCAATGGAAAATGCTATAAGCAAGTTGTCGGTATACACAAATTTGGCTCCATACCTCAGGAAATAGCGTCTTACCTAAAACTGCCGAATGCCAAGGAATTCATGGGACATTGTTTCCGAAGAACATCGGCCACATTGCTTGTAGATGCGGGAGCATACATAACTTCTCTAAAACGGCATGGAGGATGGAAGTCTTCTGGAGTAGCCGAGGGCTACATAAATGATTCCTTAAGCTATAAGTTATAGCTGACCGCAGCTATAGCAGTACCGACTCAGGTTTCGCAATCCGTCTTCCAATCAAGTTCAACATTGAAGAATAATAATATCATAACGGAGAAGAAAAATAATAACACATCCTCAAAATCAAATTTACAGCACCCTGTTCTTTTTCATAATTGTTTTAATTGTACGTTTAATATAAATATTTATTGTAAATATTTTAAAATAAAATAAACGGTTTGTTGAAAACATGCTAGCGTCCGAAAAATATTTTTCGGCCTGGGACGAAAAGTGTTACCTAGCTACCAGCGCAATAGTCAATACCTTATTGAAAGGGTTACCTTTTCGTACAAATATCTGATCTATAAAACGTAATTTTTTGACACAATCGGATAAAAAAATTTTTTTTATATATAGGGTGACTGGTAAGTAGACGTATTCCTTTGGGGAGGTGTTTGTAGAGCCTATTTGCAATTGAATTAACCATACTACCCTCTATGCAAAACCCACTGGATTTTGAGATATTTTCATCTTTATGTTTTTTCGAAATTCTCGTACTATGACTACTAAGAATTTGAAAGTAAAGAAAAAAATTATAATTTTTGTAAATATTCCAATTTTACGTGTTAGCTGACACATTAGTGCAGGTTATAAGGCAAAAAGTATGGCAAAGAAGTAAAAGAAATAAAAATACAGGGGCAAAAACGAATACTTACGAGAATTTCGAAAAAACATAAACATGAAAATATCTCAAAATCCAGTGGGTTTTGAATAGAGGGTAGTATGGTTAATTCAACTGCAAATAGGCTCTACAAACACCTCCCCAAAGGAATACGTCTACTTACCAGTCACCCTGTATATATTGCTTAGCTGAATTACACCATATTATGATATAAATATTAGTTCTACCCCTATTGGGTAGTTAACTAAAGACGATATTATCAATATTCACCATAAAAAAATTTAAATTCGTTTACAGACGCTACAGGCGGAATTGACACGTAGGTACCCCAAAAAAATGTCGTCGCTGCATATTATTATAATTTCTTGTTATTTGCTATTGTGGATTGTGTGTGTTTAATATTTATGGATTTCTAGTATTATTTGTGAAGTTTGTTAAATTGGGTTTGTGCTTTTAGTGACTGACACAATGACTAGTAAAGACCAATGTATGATTTTATTATGCAAAAATAGGAGTAAAATACTGGGTATTTCGTATTTTCACTAAGTATGAAGTAGTAATAGTTCTTGATTATATAATTTTATTTTATTATGATCGATTTAAACACATCTAACTAGGGGAAAGAAAGAAAAACTAAAAGTCTTCCTCCACAAAGTATAATAGAATAAAAATTCTCTAGGAGTATCTTCATGTTTCGAACGTAGAAACGTTCATCATCAGAAGACAGAAAATTTATTTAGTGCTGATGGTTTTAGCAAAAGAGAAAATGGTGTAGAACCTTAATGGGGCTTTTATGGAATTAAAAAATTGATGTGTAGAAGAGACAAAAATATGAAGAAAATTGATAAAGGTTAAACCATACTGAGTATGTGAAAAAGTTATTAAAGGGGATCTAAACCAACCAAATAAACTGGGGAAAAAGAAAAAACCTTTCTAAAAAGAAGGTGTCGAAGATTATTTAAAATTTTTATAAAACTTTTCAAGTATATGTCTGAAAGACATTATAAGGATAAAATTTGTCATAAATATGAAGATATCATAATAAAATTACATTCCAAAAAGTTTTTAGTGGGGTACTGAGGATTAAATCTCAGTAACCTCGCAAGCGGTCAATTTAAAACCAATAAAATTAATAAGTTGCACATTTTTAAAGTTAAAGGTCAAAAGGTTCAAAGGTTGTTCGCGTCCACGTGTTGAGAAAAAAGTTCTAGTACATCTAACTAGGCTTAGGGCACACAAATAAGATGTTAAAGCCCAGACCTGTATATTTTTCCATTCTTTAAACGATAATTGCAGTACGCATGCCTATTCCTGTTTAGTTTTGTTTACATGCGCGAGGGCCAGAAATTTGCCACTTTCGTGATTATTGTTTGCTTGTCTACAGGTAAATATCTATGTGATAAACCCAATTATTTCAATAGTGAGTGTTTTTTTGATTTTAAGAATTTTAAAGTTTAGGAACTTTACAAAAATATTACGAATTGAAAAAATTTTAATTTTTTAAATTTAAATATAATATCCAACTCGTTATGTGTAATAGCCAACTTTGCCAACTCAATTGACTATGGGGAGGGACGCCCCCTCCTCCTTAATACGCCCCTGAGTCAATGTGTCTAAAGCAGTAATCATACTGCAGAATCAAAAAAAAAAACGTCTTCAAAACTCAATAAACATGTGGGTTTGTTTGCGGTTCCGCTATTGAATTTAAAATGCATTAATTGCACAAATTTAACTAATTCAAACAAACTTAGAGTAAAATATAATAGATAATGCATCAAGGTCCCTAGTCGACCGTATCAAACAAATAATTACATCTATTAAACAACATTGTCAGCAATTTACACATGTAATTAGGCTTGTTTCCAACTATTATTTTACGCATAATCTGTATGTAGAGATTTTTTTGCAAAACACAAACTGTATTTTAGCCCGTATATCTTATATTACTATAGGACACTTCACACGTACCTACTTACCATCAGTGGCGTGCCTTGCCTATAGGGACAATTTCAGATTAGCCCTGCTTATTGGTAGCAGGGGAGGTACTACCTCATCTTACACTCGATTCTCTTTTCTGGACGAAAACATCGTTACATTTAGCTTTATGTGTATAAATTCTAAATAAGCAATTCTTCAAAACTATCTTTAAAAAAATTGCAAAATATATGCAAACCCTAGGGGCATTTTAGTGAATACTAGACATATTCCATAAAGGTTACACCCTTACACCATAAGTGGGTTTGTTATAATTTATTATAATATACAGGGTCGCTTTTATGTATGGAAACGGTCGATTAGGTATTTGCTAAAGTAAGAGCGAAGAATGTAAAATACAAAACTTTAAGGGGTTTTAGAAATCTATTACACTGCATATAAACTAAGTATACAGGATCAGTCAAAAAGTTATGGAAGAACAAAGTTACTTTATTTTAAATATATTATTCAATATTTCAATTACTTACAAGATTCTAAAAAAAAAATGATAAGCACACCACATACCCAATCTTAACTGTTTTCGAGACATCGAGTTTCGGATATCGTTTTCAAATAAATTATTACATTCATTAATTTTCTAGTCCATCAAGTTACCTTAGAAAATATTTATCTCCATAACGATGTTGTTTTGTCATCTTGACAACAGATATGCCAAAAATACTTACATTTACAATTTGTGAACAATTTTAGCGTAAAAATGGCACGTTTAAGTGATACCGAACGCATTGAAATTTTAATGATGATAGGGTACGGCGATAGAACACGGAGTTTTACCCAAGTGGTGAATATTTTTAATGAATTGCATTCAGATCGGGAACCTATAACCAGATCAACTGTTTCCAAAACATTGCAGCTTTTTCATAAAACTGGAGGTGTGAAAGATCGACCAAAAAGTGAAGCGTTACTAATGAATAAATTTCTCTAAATGTCATGTTAGATGTGGTAGAAAATCCAATAAATTCGACGCAACAGCGGGCTTTAAATCATAATATGAGTCGATATTCCATTCAAAAAATTACCAAAAGAGAAAAATTCAAACCATATAAAATTCATTTGTTACAAGAATTGAGTGAAGATGATTTTGATCGCAGAATTCAGTTTTGCGAAATCATTATGGATAAATTGAATCACAATGTCAACGTTGTCAACCACATTTTATTTTCTGATGATTCAACGTTTTGTTTAAACGGACACGTAAATCGACCCAAAAGTAGTTGTTGGTCAGACCAAAATCCACATTGGATGGAACAAGTTCATACCCAACGACCACAAAAAACCAATGTATGGTGTGGCATTATTGGTGAAAACGTCATAGGACCCTATTTTATACATGGAAATTTGAACTCGGAACGATATTTATTACTTTTACAAGAGAATATTGTTCCACAGCTCAGACGATTATTCCCGAACCATTATAATCCCAATTTACCGGCTGAACAAATATGGTTTCAACAAGATGGAGCTCCACCACATTTTGGACGGATGGTGAGGGAATATCTAGAGGAAACTTTTCCTGGTAAATGGATTGAGCGCAGAGGTGCAATTGAATGGCCTGCTAGGTCTCCTGATATGACCCCTCTTGACTTTTTCCTGTGGGGCCATATCAAAAATTTAGTGTACAAAAATAGGCAACAAAATATCGAAGATTTGCAACAAAGAATAATGCATGAAATTTCCAGTATTGCTCCCAATATCCTTTTAGATTCGCTACAAAATTTTGTTCACCGAATTCATTACTGCCAGGAGCTAAACGGTGGACACTTTGAGCACCTTATAAAATAGGATTTCAAATTGTTGTTTACTAAACTTAGGTTGTCTTTTTTTTTATTATTATTGTTATTTAATTTATTTCAAAATGATATAGGGGGTTCCATTTAAAATAAAGTAACTTTGTTCTTCCATGGCTTTTTGACTGATACTGTATACTTAGTTTATGTGCAGTGTAATAGATTTCTAAAAACTCTAAAAGTTTTGTATTTAACATTCTTCGCTAGCTATCTTACTTTAGCAAATTATCGACCGTTTCCATACATAAAAGCGACCCTGTATATTTTGTCGAAAAAAATTGTGGAAGTTATACAAATGAATTTTATGCAACAGAATAATGACCCATACCTGCTTGTAATTTTGTATAACTTTTTCTACCCCGGAAGAATTTTTTTACAGTTTTTTTAACTGTCACAGTTATGATTTTGACGTTTTAAGCAATAAATGGGGCACTTGAAAATTGCGAAAGTATTAAAATCGGGTGGGGGTAGACAGTGGGTATTTCTGAGTCCTACCACGGAGATATATTACCTTCCCTGTTTGACAATAAGAAAAAAAATACTATAAAAAATACTTCGTGTATAAATCTTCACTAAATTTTATTGTTATACCATAACAATTGTTTCGACACACAGTATCTTCGTCAGATGGTTACAAATGAATGAATGATTTATATTATCTTAAACTATAAATTTTTTTTAAGGGTTTTTAGGTAAATATTTAGAGTAAATTTTATAGTTTAAGATAATTTAAATCATTCATTCATTTGTAACCATCTGACGAAGACACTGTGTGTCGAAACAATTGTTATGGTATGACAATAAAATTTAGTGAAGATTTATACACGAAGTATTTTTTATAGTTTTTATAATGGATCTTCATCAAGTAACGGCTACTGCTATACAATTTATAAGAAAAAAAGTCTCTATTACTTCTGTTAGTACGTTATCAGACACGTCACAGCAATATAATAAGAAAATGTGAAAAATAGAACAAGAAACTTTATATATTATGGTGTAAAATTTCCGCTTGAATTGTTAATTTGTAGACAAATCATGCAAATAAATGTTTTAAATAACAAGACAATAACAATCTTGAAATGTCTAGACGTGGTCAGTAATTCACTGGCTATTAAAAAAAAATGACGGCAAATTGAAAATTTACGCCAACTAATTGGTTTAAAGGGAATTCTAAGTAAATTTAGATCTACAAATAATAATATTTTAACAAATTTAATACATTTTGTCGAGCCTTTCGTTCAACGACAAAAAATTACCAAAAATATAATAATATAATTACCTAAAAAAATATATTTTGGTAGTCACTGGCGCAAGTAATAGAAAAATAAGGGGGACGGCGCGTCGGGTACCGGATCCCCCTATTTTGAATATTTGACGATTGTTTTTTGCTTTGCTTTTCTCAAAAGATGTAACTCTTTATGGTAAAGCAAAGTACTAAATTTTAAATTAATATATTATTAAATACTTAAATTATTATTCAAAAAAATCAGTTTTTAATTTTAAATTTTGACGCAATATAAGGGTCAAAAATAAAAAATGGCATTGTAATAGTACTTTACGTTACAATGCCGGTAGGTGACTTATTACAGTACGAGTTGGTTTACGGACGAGGCGACGTAGGAGCCGAGTCTGGAATATAAACGAGTGCTGTAATAACACCTAACGGACGCGTTCATTTTGTCATTATAATCCTTTTTAAAAAGATTTAATAAAAATGTTTAAAACAAATTTTAAAATATTATTGGCAATATTAATTGGTATCACTGGATATAGTTTAAATAAAATAAAAATTACTAACTTTAGTTAAGCAAAATATTTAAAAAATTGTAAAAGAGAGTCTATTCTGTAGTTGCGTAATAATTTTCATTTACTAAAGTTGGTAGAAAAAATACTTTTACAAGTTAAAGCATCTACACAAAGTTATTTGGTATCGATAGATATATATTCAAAACAAAATAAAAATTACTAACTTTAGTTAAGCAAGCTATTTAAAAAATTCACAGATCTTGCACCTTACGCAAGCATCCTATGTATTGAAAATACCTGACACAGCTTTAAAATTTTAATGACCTATGTCATGTAATTAAAGCCCACATTCTAATTTGGATTTTGTAAAAGTTTAAAAAATGTTCTTTAATTTTACAGTACTGGTTACATAAAAACTATGGATAATTTTAAATTCCTCACCTCAAAAAACCCCAAAATCCATAATTTTGTGCTGCTACCTATGTCATTTCGTTAGGAAATAATCCCAAAAAAACAAAAACAAAAATAAAACTTTGACACCCTGTATCTTGGTTGTTATCAATTTTGGGATAATGCAAGTTTAAATAAACCGCATTATTTCGCCTTAAGAAGCCTACTGTTGCTCTGTGTCCCATTACGTTTGGGACACCCTGTATATTAATTAAAACATATTATAAATAATCCCAAAAAAACGAAAACAAAAATAAAAGTTTGACACCCTTTATCTTGGTTGTTATCAATTTTGGGATAATGCAAGTTTAAGTAAATCGCGTTATTTCGCCTTAAGGAGCCTGCTGTTGCTCTGTGTCCCATTACGTTTGGGACAACCTGTATATTCACGAAAACATATTATATTAAATGTATGGTTTTATTTCCAAGAATAATTAATATAAATTTGTTTGTAAACAATAATATTCACATAGCAGACCAACCAAGGTGAACTATAAATAATTCCAAAAAAACGAAAACAAAAATAAAAGTTTGACACCCTTTATCTTGGTTGTTATCAATTTTGGGATAATGCAAGTTTAAATAAATCGCATTATTTCGCCTTAAGGAGCCTGCTGTTGCTCTGTGTCCCATTACGTTTGGGACACATATTAACTAAAACATATTATATTAAATGTATGATTTTATTTCTAAGAATAATTAATATTAATTTGTTTATAAACAATAATATTCACATAGCAGACCAACCAAGGTGAACAATTGCCTTATATTCAATCGGCCATATTGTCTAAGCCTACTTATGCTATGTTTTTAAATTATACTTATTTACCCAAGCGTTCAAAATAGACCATGAAGATTTTCATGAGATAGGTAGGGGTGCAAAATATAACCAATCACCCGGTACAATAACATTTTCTGAGAAATCAATAATAAAAAAATTATCCCATTTGTTAACCAAATTTGGGCGGACCCTGTAATATGCAATTATTGTGCTCCAACTTCTTGCCTCCCGCTTTTTTTTTTCGATATAATATTCCGATTTAAATAACGTGAACTTACCTTAGTTATAACTTATCTCAATAAAACACTTTTTAACAAAGTTACTATGGCGTTCTTTAAAACACAAACTAAACTAAACATTATTCATTATTTACTTGCCGACTTTACGCTGATTCATATTTATATTTCTACCAAGTCTTATCAGAGTATTATGTTACAAGACCGATCTAGATATTGCGCTGTTGGCCGCGACAGACGGCGGAGCGACATCGACATGCAATGCAAAGTTTGCGTAAACACGATCCCAATAGTATTTTCAATACTAAAATTGTAAAAGAGAGCCTATTCTGTAGTGGCGTAACATTTTTCATTTACTAAAGTTGGTAGAAAAAGTATATTATTTATAGAAAGACATGCTGCCAAAATAGCGATTTTCCAATAAATACTAGTCGGAGCGTGGAACGCATTTTTATAGTCGGCCATGATTGCCTTTATTTTGTTTTGAATTATGACAGTTACTGTTATTATAAGTTTTATAAACTTATATAGCTATTAATATATTCCAAGTTTAATTTAGTTTAATGTATATATGATGAATTAAATAATTAATGCTCAATATGTGTCCTTGAACATTTTGTTTCCTATAATTTTAAGTAACAACTTGTCAAAAATCCAAAGTAAAAAGTAATTATTTCTAAAAACAAAAGATGGTTGCTAGACAATACTTTACAGTACCTGATACTGTAATGTTCCACTTACCGGCCGCAAATGAGTACATGGTAAGTTGATTTACCGGACAAAATGAAATAAAAGTCATATTATTTTTACTCAAGGAACAGATGGTTAACGGATTGACCTCCTTTTACCGGAACACCCTGTATATACTTATTTGAGGTGTCTGTTATAGTTAACTAAGATCAGCAGTAGGCCGTAGCGAGCTCACGCGTCAGGTTGTGTCATATTATTTTCTTCCGATTTTTGTGTTTTTTAAGTGTTTCTGTGGCTGTTTTTTGCAGCGGCGCACCCAGGATTTTATGTTAGGGGGGGCCCGCCAACCAGTGCTGAAAGCAAATTTTTTAATAAACTTTTAAGTTACGCATTTTTCTAGAACTTTGGAGCTTTTTTAACAGGTACTCTTGGAGGGAAGATCGCAATAGCCTAGTCATGGGAGTCGTTAAGGTTGAATTCTCAACGTCATTCAATCTATTGCCAACCTATAACCTATTTCGCGTTGATTTTTTGAGTTTATTATTTTAATAACTAACATTTAAAGAAAATCAATATCGTCGGTACATTATTTAGGTAGTATCTGATATATTACAAAAATATCAATTTATTTCATTGCTAATTTTGGGAGAATTGTATAGTGAAAGAACAATGAGTGACAATGACATAATAATGTTAAAAAAAATCTTACCCGATATTTTTCGCTATACAATTCTCCTAAAATAAGTTACGAAATTCCTTGATATTTAGTAAATATGTCAATTATTACCTATAGAATGTCAATTCGATTCTGATTTTCTTTAAATTTTGTATAAAAGCTAGAAAACATAAATAAATATACGCGAAATAGGTTATAGGTTGGCAAGCATGTTGATACTCCCACCTTAAACGGTTTCTTAGGGGGAGGGGGGGGGGGCATTGGCGGCTTGTGACTTGTTAACTTGGGGGTGTACTAAAAGCCCGTTGTAGGCGAAATGCGCCGCAGGCGAAATTTTTTTAAGACCACGCCCAAATTTGGTCAATAATTATTATTATAGTAAATATTTTTAAAATTTATGATTACCTTCTTATTTCTATTGAAAATGAAATAGGATAAAAAATAAAAAGGCTAATTTATTTTTCATTAGTGGGTACATTGTTTCAAAGTAAAGTTCATTCATCTGTTTTTATTTGCAGCAAACTTATCAATAACAATAAAGTCCCTAGATTTACACTTTGTGGTATGTATCAAGTTAATTTCGAGAGTTTAGGTCTTCCCTTAATTTTAATTTCAATTTTTTGCTCAATACTTAATGAGCTAAAATTGTTTCTCAAACATTCATAATCGTTTTGGCATTAAAACTGTTTATTTTTATTAAAATAAGTCTGTACTACCCTAAAATAATAACAAAAATATAAAGGAAAACTCGAAATAATAAATTCATACATTCAATCAAACCATATTACCTCAATAAGTCAACTTTTGTCAATAAGTCAACTTCCAGGGGGAGGGGGGGGGGGCAAATGCCTCACCTGGCCCCCCTCAAACGAGGCCCTTGAGGTAAATCTAAGAAAATTGACTTTTTAAAATACTTATCTACTTTCATAATTTTTCATTTCATTGGGGGTTTTGGGGGGGGGGCCAAGGCCCCCTTGCCCCCCCCCCCTGGGTGCGCCACTGGTTTTTTTGTGTAGTGTGTGTTTTAACCATTTTACTTTTGATTTTATATATTTCAGAGACAGACCTTTTTGATGTTTATTATTATTAAGTTTTGGTTAACTCATCTATTATAAAACCAATAAAGTGCCATCTTCAGGTGATAAAATCGCTAATAGAAAAAAGTATAGAGTACAACAAGCCCGTAATACTAATATTCGTCGATTATGAAAAGGCATTCGACTCCGTAAACCACCACGAACTGTTTAAGGCTCTCGCGAACTGTCGTATAGATCACCGCTACATTTCCATACTACGACACATATATGAACATGCAACGGCAACAGTGAAAATACATGCGGAAACAGATCGGTTCAAGATTGAAAAAGGTGTTCGGCAAGGTGACACAATTTCGCCAAAACTTTTCACAACTCTGATAGAATACATGTTTAAAAAGATGGACTTAGACAATAAAGGCATAAACATTAATGGAGAAAAGCTCAACCACCTACGTTTTGCTGACGATATCGTGATGATCACAGACCGACTAGACGAAGCAATTGAAATGATCGCAGAACTATCCGTAGTTTCAAAAAAGGTAGGCTTAAAAATCAACATTGCCAAGACTCAATTTATGACGAACTTAGTTCCCAGTCAAAACTTAATGATAGAAGGACAGGAAATTCAATACGTAACATCTTACAAATACCTGGGACATGAGCTCCGAATAGGTAGAGATAATCAGACCTGCGAATTAAACAGAAGGATAGGACTGACCTGGGCTGCCTTTGGCAGACTGAAACACGTGATAAAGGCAGATATACCGATTTATCTCAAACGAAAGGTGTTTGACCAATGCGTCCTCCCGGTACTAACATATGGCTCGGAAACACTCACACTAACTCAGAGAACTGTCAATAAAATAAGAATAACTCAACGAGCCATGGAGAGGTCCATGTTAGGAGTTACACTACGAGACAAAATCAGAAATGAAGAACTACGCAGAAGAACAAGAGTTGCGGACGCAATTGAAAGAATCGCATACTTAAAATGGAACTGGGCTGGTCATGTCGGAAGAATGGCAGACAACAGATGGACGAGGAGAATAATGGAATGGCGCCCCAGAGACGAAGCGTACAGAAACAGGGGACGACCGCCGACCCGATGGACAGACGACCTAAAAAGGATTTCTCCGAACTGGATCCAAGATGCCCAGGATCGAGCTAAATGGTCTACGTTGAGAGAGGCTTATGTCCAGCAGTGGACGAGACAAGCTGATATATGATGATATGATGAAAGTGCCTAGTTAAACCATTTACTTATCGTTATATACAGGATGTCTCTAACGAAGGGGCAAATACAGCAACAGGAGATAGTAAAATTAAAAATATGTAATTTATGCTTAATAACGCATGGTTAATTTTCAATAAATATGTTTCGATATGAAAGGTGTTTATTTAAATATTTCTTGGCATCTAGCATTTAAACGCAATTAAAAAACAATTGAATTTTCGAGATTAATGAAGTGAAGTACCTACAAATTTTTTACGTAGAAAAGATCCTTCGTTCATAACTTGAGGTAAAGTAGTCAGAAATGCGAGAGACAAAAAATATATGCAAGAATTTTTCAAACTCATATTGTGTATCTGGCACTTTCTAGGAGGTATCTTAAAACTCATTATGGAATCCTAGTCGAGAAATAAAAAATAAGATCCACAAGTCAGAAATAACATTGATTTATTTTATACTTATATGATTTTAACGATCATGTCATATTTCCCAGGAAAGTAAGAAAAATAGTGAAGACCCACTAGAAACAAAGTATGATGGTATAAATGAATTTACTGATGGATACATCGAAACCATAATAAACCAAGATTTGGATAAATTACTGGAAGACAAAAAAAAATTGGGAATAAGAGTCCTACGAAGTCGAGGATAAAACAGAATGACGATGGCCAATATACAAGTTGGTGAAAATGAGAATACCGAGGAGAATACACACGAAAATACGACATCAAATTATCGTAAATTTTATTAAGTAAATATTTACTTGGATCACCCTACCCTGTATCTTTTTAACCGTATAAGAAATTAAATTAAATGACATATTTTCCACAATCTCCTGTTGATGTATAGCCCCTTAGTTATGGGGCAGCCTATTATATATCCACATATAAAATTCCCACAAAAGTAAAAATTCCAAAAGAGTTCCCGATATGGTGTTTTAATTAGAAGTGCACCCACAACGCTTACCTTGCAAAAAATGTATTACTTTTTCCTTGTATAATAAATACAGAAATAAATGTTGTTTTCTTCTTTTCCTTTAGTTTTATAATGTTTTCACATACTTATTTTGGTAGGTACGGGTCTTTCAATATTTTATTTTTTAAATAATAAAATTAGTATCTACGCTATACCTTTACAAAATATTAGGACACCCTTGCGAAATTTAACAGATGGCGAAGGCGAAGGTAAAATAACTTAGTTCGGTTCTGCTTCTGTAGTCAACCACGTAAAATATACTAGACTTTAACAGGGTGCCATTAATGACAGGTGATGCGGCGAGTTTTTGCATTAATTTGTCTTTATGAGAGGTTTCACTGTAGCGGGCATTTTTTCAGCAGTTCGTCTGTAGTGATGAAAATTATACAGGGTGTCTCTCTCATTAACGCTAAGCTAGGTTTTTCGGGTTTGTTGTTGAGCGAACACCTGCCAGAAAAATATTTTTGGTGCGCTGCTGATAAGAGGTGCCAGAAAAAATTATGCCACGAATAATTGTAATATCTTGTGTGAATACTGATCTCGTAAAATTTAAATAAAATTTTAAGTACAAAAGAACGATAATAAATACGAAATTGATCGTGACCGCACTGATATGCGTTATAGTGCAGCACCGTGACGTCTTTGCTAATCGACTTTACTGCATTGACTAAGGTTAAGTACCGTAGCATTTTTGCTGACGTAATATTCGCTCTTTTAATGGCAGATTTTGATATTTAAAATAAAGATTACTTTTTGCAGATAAATCTGATTACCGACGAAAAGAATTCGTAAAATATTATAATTATTACTTGACAGCGTGATTGTTTAGAGCAGAATATATACAGGGTGTTTCATTAAGGTCGAAGAGCGGCCATATCTCGGAAACTATTGGGCATAGAAATTCAGAAAAAAAAATTAATAACTAAAGTAGCTATGAGAAAATCCTGGAAATAATTTTTAAGTTCCGCATTTTGCCGCAAGGGGGCGCAATTGAAAAGTAAATTTTAACATTTTAGATATCTCCGAAAATTGCACGTTAAGGTATATTTTTAATAACGCCATTAAAAAGCTTGGACAATTTTGCATCATTTTGGTCCCATGCTTGTTGGCGTACCGACTTTAGTAAGAGTGGGGGAAGCTGTTGAAAGTGTAAACATTTAACTCGCTGTAACTTATAAACCACTTATCCGATTTTAGCAAACTAGAGACTGTTTGGAAGAGAAATATATGTACTTTCACCAATCGTATTTAGTTGTCAATAATAGTTCTTAATAAAATTGCTAGAGGGCGCAATTTTTAATAATAATAGTTTTTTTGATTTTATCCCGAAAATTCAAATCATACGGTATAATTATGATACCATAATCGAAAAGTAGAATAAATTTGCTAGAAAAAATATTAATACCGCTGCTCGATATCTTTGTTCGTTTCAGAGTTATTGCTAAAAGAGTCATTTTTAATACAAATTGCGCCCTCTAGCAATTTTATTTGAAATTATTGTGTACCATTGGATAAGGCAATTAAAGGTACTTACCTTTCTCTTCCAAAAAAGCTTAAATTGAGTGAAATCGGATAAGTCGTTTAGAAGTTACAGCGATTTTAATGTTTACACTTTCAATAGCTTCTCCCACTCTTATCAAGTGAAAGTGAAAATATTAAAATCGCTGTAACTTCTAAACGACTTATCCGATTTCACTCAATTTAAGCTTGTTTGGAAGAGAAAGGTAAGTACCTTTAATTGCCTTATCCAATGGTACACAATAGTTTCAAATAAAATTGCTAGAGGGCGCAATTTGTATTAAAAATGACTGTTTTAGCAATAACTCTGAAACGAACAAAAATATCGAGCAGCGGTTTTAATATTTTTTCTAGCAAATTTATTCTACTTTTCGATTATGGTATCATAATTATACCGTATGATTTGAATTTTCGGGATAAAATCAAAAAAACTATTATTATTACAAATTGCGCCCTCTAGCAATTTTATTAAGAACTATTATTGACAACTAAATACGATTAACAGTCTTTGGTTTGCTAAAATCGGATAAGTGGTTTATAAGTTACAGCGAGTTAAATGTTTACACTTTCAACAGCTTCCCCCACTCTTACTAAAGTCGGTACGCCAACAAGCATGGGACCAAAATGATGCAAAATTGTCCAAGCTTTTTAATGGTGTTATTAAAAATATACCTTAACGTGCAATTTTCGGAGATATCTAAAATGTTAAAATTTACTTTTCAATAAAAATTATTTCCAGGATTTTCTCATAGCCACTTTGGTTATTAATTTTTTTTCCTGAATTTCTATTCCCAATAGTTTCCGAGATATGGCCGCTCTTCGACCTTAATGAAACACCCTGTATAACAATTAGAAATGTACAGGGATGGACTAGGTCTGGAAAATGTGGCGGACTATAGAGTGTGTATCAGCCAAACAGGATAAATTTGAAAAAACGCTCTGACACGTCGGTTGGTATTTCTAGTTGCGCATATTTTTCAATAAAAACTTTTTATACAGGGTGTGTCATGTAACAGTGGCCAATACCAACTTTCTTATTTTAAATGCAACACCCTGTATATTATTCAATTTTTGGATTATTCAGAAAGTTTTAGATATATTTTAAGTAAGTACAATATCCTATACCTATCTGACCTATCTTCAATTGTATCGGAAATATTAAGTGTTTTCAGATTTATTGCATTTCAGCGTTTCTTTTTACTGATATGAAATTAAAAAAAAGTATAAATAGTTTTGTTTACTTTTGTTTAAAACTCCTGACCTTAGCAAATTATTGTCTGTCTGCATGACAGTAGTTGTCAGTATTATAGTCGTTTAAATTTCGTTAACGGCATATAAGAAAAACGATTTAGTTGATAGGAATGCACAAAATAACAATTCTGCAGATGATTGGTTATGGAGATAAAACACGGAAACAAATGGAAGTTGTTCGCTTATTTCATGAAAAATTTCGAAATTTGCCGCCTATACTTAAGGGAAAATTAGTAAAATAGAAAAGCAGTTTCGCCAGCAGTCTTATACAGTTTGTTGGCGTATTTTGCATTATTTCACGAACGTTTGCAACAAGTACTTCTGTTCTTACAGATGGTCTTCCTGCTACTTTTTCTGTTGTATAGAACCTATTTCCCTAAACACAGCCACGGTTATTTTCAGGCAATGATAAAAATCCCCAGCAATAAAAGCAACGTTAGGAAAATGTTCGTGAAAATCGTCCATGCACAAACCCGGATTGTATTGCCACTCACTATTTACTCTAACCCCGTTTCGAAAATATGCTTCAACCATGAATGTTTTGTGCTGTTCCGTAAAGCCCATTGTGTGAATTGTTCAAGAAATTGGAAAAATTAGCGATAAATCAAATGACTTGTAACGACTGTCAAAGATGACGGAATAACTGATTGATTGTTAATTTAGGTAGTTACTGACACCCAACAGGTATTAAGCTCTAAGGGTAAGCATTACGTCCTTAGGTGCAAGGCCCTCTTTGATGCAAATAATTTTTGCTCGCACGGTACAAAAGCTAACCGAGTCACTTTGACTGTCAATGTTATTACTATTACAGTGAAGGTTATCTGATAAGTTAATTATTGTTTAAAACCTTTGTACAATAAAAAATAATAAGTGTCTGCAAAATTTGAGCTTCCTGGGCTTTACCGTTTTTGAGATGTCTCTGAGAGCCTCTTTAAAAATAATACATAATATTTTCCAATGAGTTTTTATGTCGACTCTGGTTTAAAAGTCCATGAGTACCTGATATCCGCACTCTAGTAATCAGTAACTCCGTAAAATGTTTGTGCTAAAATAGTAATATTGTAATTCCTCGAGCATGCAATAGAAGCAATTTATGTCCACATCTAATCGCACTCCATCAATATTAAAGAAATAATAACGTTTTTTATTGCATATTTTATACTATAAACATGATATTTCAATTATTCAAATGGCGTTAAAAACTGATTAATCTTGCATTTTCTCAAGCCTACGCATTGCTTATGTAACACCAGCTTAAACAAACTGTTTAAAAAATCTAAAACCATATAATGCAGTGTATTTTTAAAGTCGAACATAATGTTGAATTGTAGTTACTAAATTTAAAGCGTGACTAGACTATTCTCACTATTGAGTAACGATACAATTTCAGAAACTGGTAATTTTCTATTATTTTGCTTTAATTAATTTTTCGTAACCTTCAAGCTAATACTACATTATCTAAAATGTATATTTAAACTACTTAAATTCTTTAAATTGACATCACAGAAGAATTATTTATTAAAAAATTGCTACTGTCACTTCTAGTGTTTTCTACTTCATCATCCTTGAACTATTTTTTTTATGCTTGGGCGGTCTGCTATAACAATTATTGTACTTATGTATTTAAAAAGGTCGCACTGTCATTTCCATAAAAAATTGAACCAATGGAATCATGAATAATTAATTTTGAATTAACTTTGTGATTTCGTACTAATTTTTTGAATATTAACAAATTTTTTATCATTAACATAAAAATAACCAATCTTTTTTTGACATTCGGTTTAGACGTTTTTACCTTTAGATAAGCGAACAATAATCACATAAGTGACAAATTTATGGCCTCGCGCATGTAAACAAAGCTACACACGATTAGACATGCGCTCTGCAACATTATCATTTGGCAAATGGGAAATAGACAAGTTTGAGCTTTAAAATTGCTCAAGAAATTGTAAAAGTTGACCTTTAATTTATTTCCTGCCAAAGAATTGGAATTTTTTCGAAATTTTTGATTAAGTTGGGAAATAAGGTAGTGATTTCTGGCATTTTTAGTTGTTGCAAACCTATCCGATTTTGAAGATAGAAAATTGTTTTTAAGGGTTTGTTTTTAAAAGTTGTTTAAAAATGAATCGTCGTCGTGTTTTATTTCAAAAAGGAAGATACCTACCTAGTTAATTAAATTATAAAACCTATAAAATCGAATATAAAAATCAAACAAAACAAGCAAAATAACCAATCATCGATGTTATCGCACACCTAACCTCAAGTCAAGGATTTGTTGGTATACAACTATATTGATTTTTACAATTTGGCAAAAACTTGAGTACCTACGTGTAAAATATTTTCAAGCACAATTTCTTGTTCAAGAATTTGAAAAACTTTTTGCCCGAGACCAAAGCCGTGGAATACTTTCACCCTTGGATTAATATAAATACACCTTATTATTTACTTTTTTAACACGCTTATATTAGCTTCACCTGTATGTTTGTTTGCAGTGGCGGATTCAGAAAAAATTGACAGGGGGGGCACTTACTTGTTATCTTGGGGTGCACGAAAAGCCCGCTGCGGACAAAACGCGCCGCGGGCGAAAATTTTTTAAGACCATGCCCAAATTTGGTCAATAATTTTTAGTAAATATTTTAAAAATGTATGATTACCTACTTATTTTATTGAAAATGAAATAAGATAAAAAAAATAAAAAAAGGCCAATTTATTTTTCATTAGCGGGTACATTGTTTAAAAGTAAAGTTCAATCTTCTGGTTTTATTTCCAGCAAACTTATCAATAACAATAAAGTCCCTAGATCTACACTTTGTGACCTGTGTCAAGTTAATTTCGGGTTTAGGTCTTCCCTCAATTTTAATTTCAATTTTTTGCTCAATACTTAATGAGCTAAAATTGTTTCTCAAATATTCCACATTCATAGCCGTTTTGGCATGTTTATCTTTATTAAAATAAGTCCTTACTACCCCAAAATAATGCACTTTCTTTGTAAAAAAAACCACAGATTACAGTTTTCTGTAACAAAACACAAATTTTAAAATCCTAAAATGTATGCTTTTTATCTAACGTGCTTTTACGCCATCTTTTCGCTAATTATTAAACCACGTTGAAAATCTGATTTTTAATATCCATTTCTAAATCCTGTAAAGTTTTGGCATCAAAAAAATATTTGGTTGTTACAGTACAATGCTTTGTCACTGTGTTTGAAATTTTGAGTGTTGCGCTTAGGTTTTGTTCGTGCGAAATTATTATGACAGGGGGGGCACGTGCCCCTGTGCCCCTCCTCTAAATCCGCCACATGTCCAATGCCGATGATTCTTTACAAAACATTAAGACTCCCTTATAAAATTAAACAGATGGCGATGGCGAAGGTAATAGTATTTTACGTTACAAGGCCGGTAGGTGACTTATTACAGTACGAGTGCTGTAATAACACCCAACGGACGTGTATCGTATGATATTTTATTTCATTTTGTCATTATAATCCTTTTTAAAAAGATTTAATAAAAATGTTTATTACAAATTTTAAAATATTATTGGCAATATTAATTGGTATCACTGGATATAGTTTAAATAAAATAAAAATTACTAACTTTAGTTAAGCAAAATGTTTAAAAAATTGTAAAAGAGAGTCTATTATGTAGTTGCGTAATATTTTTCATTTACTAAAGTTGGTAGACAAAATACTTTTACAAGTTAAAGCATCTACACAAAGTTATTTGGTATCGATAGATATATATTCAAAACAAAATAAAAATTACTAACTTTAGTTAAGCAAACTATTTAAAAAATTGTAAAAGAGCCTATTCTGTAGTTGCGTAACATTTATCATTTACTAAAGTTGGTAGAAAAAAGTATATTATTTATAGTAAGACATGCTGCCAAAATAGCGATTTTCCAATAAATACTATAGTCGGGGCGTGGAACGCATTTTTTATAGTCGGCCATGATTGCCTTTATTTTGTTTTGAATTATGACAGTTACTGTTATTATAAGTTTTAAAAACTTATATAGGTATTATTATATTCCAAGTTTAATTTAGTTTAATGTATACGAGTATATGATCAATTAAATAATGAATGCTCAATATGTGTACTTGAACAATTTTGTTTCCTATAACTTTAAGTGACAACTTGTCAAAAATCCAAAGTAAAAAGTCATTATTTCTAAAAACAAAAGATGGTTGCTAGGCAATACATTACAGTACCTGATACTGTAATGTTCCACTTACCGGCTGCAAATGAGTAGGGGAGAACGGGGCTGGAAGTTCCTGGGGTAAGTTTTTCCGACCGCAATAACTTTGTGAGGAAAAGCAATACATGTAAAGTGGTAGTGCGCGGTAAGACCTTTTGCTGGCGCGCCCCGCCGGTAGTCCGTTTAGTTACTTCGGCGAAAGCCGTTGAGTGGCTGGGTGCATGGCGTTATCAAAACATCACGTAAGAAAATTTTTTTGTGTTTAAACTATTTGGTCTATCTCTATTTATTACGGACCGATTCATGCGGAACTTTTTCTAGATTGTAGTGACATTAGTAGGGTATCATATTGCTTAAGTAGTTTTGTAATTAATTCTACTAGTTTGCCAGTATGTCAGTGTTCGTATGTCAATGTCATTTGGGGCTATAAGTTCCTTCCCAGCGGGGCTATAGTTGTTTCCCGGAACAACTTACCCAATTGACTTCTAATCGTATCTACAATTCCTAATAACATTTTCTTTTATTTTAAGGATGCGAAACTATAAACGAGACAGATAGAGGTAAAATCTCCGAGACATTGTTGCGTCAGAGGGAAAACCTATTAAAACTGTTGCAAGAGATCTTGATATTTGTCACATGACGCTACATCGATTTGTGACAAAATTGAAAGCTGGTGAGGTTTCTACGATAGGGTATTAACACAGGCTGGTGTTTACCTTGGAACAGGAAAAAGAGTTGGCGAACGACATTTTAAAATGTTCCTCAATATACTTCGGTCTTCTGCCTGGAGAGGTGCGAAAACTCGCGTATGAATGTGCAGTAAAATTTTCTTTAGAAAACATTCCTCCTATATGGCACAAAAATCGAGAAAGTGGAGCTGACTAGTTCACTGGATTTATAAAGAGAAACCGCGATTTATGGAAACCCCAGAAGCAACTAGTGCAGGACGTGCATCTGCATTTAACAGACATAACGTGAATGAATTTTTTACCAAGCTCAGTGAAACTCTACTAAAACATAAATTGACACCATCAAGAATCTGGAACCTAGACGAGACTGGGGAAACGACTGTATTGAAGCCAAGGAAGATCGTGGCCCAAAAAGGTACAAAACAGGTCGGTGCTATAGTGTCTGCTGAGCGCGGCACTTTGGTTACTGTAGAGCTAGCAGCTAGCGCTAATATTTTATTTTGTTGTTTTTTAAGTTTAATTGTGCATATAATAAACATTACATAATATATTTTTAGAAATGATGGTTGTTTTATTTAAGAAGGGCTATGCTATTCTCAAAGTATATTGTCATAATCTAAGCAGAACAATTTGCCTCAAAGGTGGAACAACTCGCCCCAAAGCGGGGCTGAATGTCCCGCTCCGAAATTTGACACAAATTGGTTTCTGTAAAAAAAAACTATTGAGCTATTAGTAGAAGTAACTTAATTGCTGAAAAAAGCGATAAACATTCGTTTAATTTTTGCACATTTAAAAATTAAACTTCATGTTTTTTTTAATAAAACATCATGTCATATGAAAATCGGAACTTCCAGCCCCGCTCTCCCCTACATGGTAAGATGATTTACCGGACAAAATGAAATAAAATAACTTAGTCAGGTTCTGTTTCTTTAGCCAACCGCTTAACGTAAAAGATATCAGACTTCAACGGGGTGGAATTAATGACAGGTGCTGCGGCGAGTTCTTAGATTAATTTGACTTTACATTCTAAAACAAATAATACAAACAGATGAGTGAGTAAACCATAGACAATTTACCTTTAGATAAACAAACAATAATCACGAATGTGGCAGTTTTATGGCCTCGCGCATGTAAACAAAACTGGGAACTATTAGACATGCGCACTGCAACATTATCGTTTGACGAATGGGAAAATAGACAGGTCCGGGCTTTAAAATTTAAATTCTTGCTCATATGCCACCATAGAGGGTTTATTTTACCCCTATTTGGGCATAATACAATTATACAACGGCTGCAACTAGTACTAGTCATTGTTTATATTACAATCCGAGTCACTAAAAACACAAACACGATTCACTAACTAAACTACACAAAAACCAGAAATCCATAAATATTAAACACCAGTCCCACAATCCACGATAGCCGATCCGATAGCTAAAAACTTTAGAAAACTACAAGGAATCCGCAGAGAAGAGAAACCTTAAAACACAACAACAAAAATGGCGGCCGAGCCGGTTCTGGAGAGTATTCTTGAGCGCTTCGATTATTGTCGATAAAGTAGGACGGCCGATAACACGAGGTTTGTGCGCATGCACGAAGGTTCCCCGAATGAAGACAGCTGACCGACGAGTCATGCGCTCGGACGTATTTTTTCACCCATAAAACGTAACTTTTGTTTGCGCAGGAGATAAGCTGTAGGTATCTAAAGGTAAATTGTCTATGGAGTAAACGCAAACGTTATTTTATCGATTTTACCGTAAGTCACGTTTCACGTTTATCGAACTTAAGTAGAAACGATTGAATTCGGATTATAACATCAAAGAAGAGTAACGGTTAAGTCGACTTGTAAATTTTATTTGCCGCGGGCAATACATTCGTAATTTACGCATATTAAAAGGAACAATTATTATTCGTAGGATAGTCTTCGCGATGCACGAAGTTAAAATTCAATGATCGTACAGCATTGGCAAACTTCTTAAATCTATCAAAAATATTTAAGATTTTTGCATGTTTAGACAGGTTGATCGGGGTACAAAAATGCAAAACACCCAACTACTTCCTTTGCACTCTCCACCTTCGCATTACATAATAGACCAGGGTCGATAATTTTTGAAACCAAAAAAAATAATAGTAAGATGAAACCCATTGAAAAAAGAAGAGAATATAACAAAACTAAAAGGAAAAATAATTTACGGGCGATCCGAGGTCGGGAAGTGGAAGGGGGTGAGTTTTTAAGGGTAGAAAACGATTTATCTCGATTTTCGGCAAAACTACAAGTCCTATGGAAAAATAATAAATAACAAAGTTCTAGGTAACAAAAAGATCTACAACTTTTGTATTTACACTTTTTTCACATAACCTCAAAACTTATGTGAAAAATTCGAATAACCAGGTTTTTGGTTTTTTATTTTTATCTTTTACAAAAATTTTTTTTTTTACGAAATTTGGTAAAAACTTACCTTTTTATGTACCAAAGAAACTGTAATTTTTTTGATTTAAAATATTTATTTTTCACCTCATTTTGACTTAATATCGAAAAAGCACCCTAATTTTCAATCGAAAATTCTCACTTCAAAATATCTGCTTTTTTAAAAAAGTCGGTGGGCTTTTTGTTCGTTGAAATCTCTACTTTCTGATGGTGTAAAAAATATACATTACTATGGTAAATGTTCCCAAAAAATGCAAAGAAACGAAAGAAACTCAAATCCGAATTTTTTTTTTTAATCATTATGTACAATTTTGAACTATTTATTATTATTTATACTTTAATTACTCGAAAAACGTAGGATTTCATGTTACATTGATAAACAAAAAAATTACAAATCCATAAAACATAAAGATCGCAAAAACATGCGAAAATAGTTCTAAATATAATTAAAGGTAGGATTTAAAGGGGATTTCATCACATTTACCATAGTAATGTAGTATTTTTTTACACCATCAGAAAGTAGAAATTTCAACGAACAAAAAGCACACCGACTTTTTTTAAAAAAGCAGATATTTTGACATGAGAATTTTGGATTGAAAATTAGGGTGCTTTTTCGATATTAAGTCAAAATAAGGTGTAAAAATAAATATTTTAAATCAAAAAATTACAGTGTATTTGGGACATAAAAACGTACGTTTTCACCAAATTTCGTGAAAAAATTTTTTTTTTGTAAAAGATAAAAATAAAAAACCAAAAACTTGGTTATTTGAATTTTTCACATAAATTTTGAGGTTATGTGAAAAAGTGTAAATACAAAAGTTGTAGATCTTTTTATTTCCTGCAACTTTGCCATTAAATTTAACGTTTTCCATAGGACTTGTAGTTTTGCCGGAAATCGAGACAAATCGTTTTCTACCCTTAAAAACTCACCCCTTTCCACTTCCCGACCTCGGATCGCCCGTAAATTATTTTTCTTTTCATTTTTGTTATATTATTTTCCTTTTCCAATGGGTTTCATCCTACTATTATTTTTTTTTACTTTTTACCATTTTCAAAGGCTTCAGCCCTGGTCTATAAAGTAATTTTAAGTTTCTGTTCTTGCCAGTAAACCATTTTAAAATACCAGCATACCAGCATATTTAGCAATATTTAAAACTTTTAGATTAATAAAGGTAAAATGGTCTCTGGTCACTTTAATTAGCTTTAATACCAATAAATTGTTTTTTAAAGTCACCTTCGATATTTTAATTCATAATAATGACTGTTGGAATAGTTGATAAAATTAGTTTTCCGCAAATAAGTCTTGATGCGTTAGAAATTACGATAGGTTTGCAATTAGGAAAAATGTTTGATTTTCAATTCTGCATCGAATGACATAAAAAAATATAGGGGTTCCTATTTGAAATAAGAAAAATAAATTGCTTTAAAGTTTGCAAAGTTTGACACTAAACTTTGGACACTCTGTACAATTCGTATTAACCAAACTTAGTTAACGAAACTGTTATACCTTATTTAATAAGTACCTTTGTATAATTTTATTAACGAGGCATTATTTTTATTTTTTATTTATTTTTAATACCAGTGGTGCAAAACTAATATTTTTTAGTTTTTATTTTTTTTTCGTCTATAATACTGAATCGATTTTAATAAAATTTTAGAGGTATGTAGGTAACTATAGGAGGTACCCAAAAAAGTAAGAAAATATATGGCATATAATCTAAAAAAATAGATCCTTATGCCGTCACACTTTTTTGGAACACCCTGTATGAAAAAAAAATATTTTCCTGAAATGCGCCCCAAGATACAGATAACGTCTGCAAAATATGAACATTCAAACTTAATTACTAAGTGAGCTATAGAAGACGGGAGGTAAGGTGCAGGACCCTGATTACTAATTTCAGCATATTATCTAAATTAACCTCTCGTGAAGTTATTGGGCTTTAACCCCCCAGTACCCCAAAAACCATTTTTCAACTATTCTGTCTGACATTATGACTTCCACAGACGATTCTTATCTTTATACTGTCTTACAGACATTCCAATGATTTTACAAAAAAAATGTATATAAATGTTTTAAAAAATCCTCGACACCTTCTCTTTGGAAGGCCCCTTTTTTTCTTCCTTATTTAGTTTGGTTGTTTAGACTTCCCTTACTAACTTTATTCACATGCTCAGCATGTTTTAACTCTCCTCAATTTTTTTTTTATACGTCACTTCTACATTTCAGTTTTTCAATACCATGAAACATGAAAGCTTCATTACTGTTTTATACCATTTTCTCTTCTGCTAATACCATCAGCACTATATAAATTTTCTGTCTCCTGATGATGAACATTTCTACGTTCGAAACATGTAGAGGTTCCTAAAGAATTTCTATATTCTATTAAATTGTGTGGAGGAAGACTTTAATTTTTTCTTTTTTTCCTATAAGATAAAAGTTTCTCAAGGAAGTATACTAGGTCCAATCCACACAGGACTGTGATACACAGAAAGACACACACAAAAAAAAATTAAAAATTTCCTTAAATTACTCGTATTAGAGGCGCCCTCTGGTGCCGATTAGCGATAATTATGCCACCAATATTAAACCTGCAGTTTGTGGGCTACAACACTACTGCTATTTATATTTATACTGACTCACTCGCCGTGTTTTTTGTTCGAATAGAATGTTCGTCGAGCCGTTCGTCGAGCAAAGCTGCCCCGAAAGGCGTAGTCTGTGGTCTTCCAACCGATTTTTTAAGTGCGGATTTTAAAGCGAAGTGAGTAAATAAGTAATGCATAAGTCGAAGTAGAACAGACTACAATATCTTGACGTCGGATTTCCAAGAGTTATCGCCTGGTCGTTCCGTGTAGATGGCGACGTTGGTGTTCTTCCCTCTTTGTTGCGAGCATAACGATTGTAACACTTTTACACAAGCAAATGCATACTCAAATGATTATCATAATAATATGTAAGAACATTATGTAAGTATGTTTAGAGTTTACTGCAAAATCAAAATACGTACCTGAAAAATGATTCAATTTACAGTAGGACCTAGATATACTTATGCACTGAAAAAAAATCATTATATTCCTTATAATAATTTACGTACTCTTTATACAACTGTTTAATACTACACTGGCGAGCAAAAAATTTAGGTTACTTAGTAAATTTGAAAAAAATTAGGAAATAAATTCAATTTCTAAATATTTGGTCTAGTAGGCGGTGAATCATTTGTACTGCTGAGAACAATAATTTTACATTTTCAACTTGTTGCTATTCGCAACTAAAAAAATTGATGAACCTAAACAAAAAAAAATTAGTAACGTGTATTCCCTCCCCTTGAAGTCGACGAGGCATACTCTGAATTAAGTTAAGGATCACATTCTGGTCGATGTTATTCCACTCATGCAATAACAACTCTTTCAGCTCCTGTAAAGTCCTTGGGGCTGGTGTGTGCGTTCGGATACGTCGTCCTAATTCATCCCAGACATGTTTAATGGGATTCATGTCTGGACTACGCGTTGGCCAATCAAATCGCCTAATTTCTACCTGATCCAGATATTCTCGGACTATTCTGGCTGCGTGGGGTCTAGCATTATCGTGCATAAAAATGCCATGTTCGCCCATGGTAACCATAAAAGGCATCGCATGATCTTCGAGAATTTCTGTAATGTACCTGTGAGATGTTAGGGACCATTTTGTACGAAGACCAATTCTGTGCGGGCTTATGCAGTGATTCCTGCCCAAACCATTACCGAACCACCGCCAAATGGAAGACGCTGGTCAATACAAACTGCAGCATATCTTTCTCCTGGTCTTCTCCATACTCGTCGATGTCCGACTGAGCCATTGAGGCAAAAACGTGACTCATCTGTAAACAGTACAGTGCTCCAATCATCATCATTCCATGCCAAGTGATTTCGGACAAAACCCCGTAGATGTAGTAATTCGATGCCTCCGTTGCAATGGTAGCCCTGTGGCCATCCTTCTATAAGACAATCCATTACTAAAGAGCCTTCTTCTAACGGTCCTCTCGCTAACATTAACATTTCTAACCTCTTGAAGTTGATTTCGCAAAAAAACCGCAGAAGCTGTTCTATTCCGCAAACTTGTGGACACCAAGAACCGGTCATCTCTTTGGGTGGTCATTCTTTTTCTTCCAGATCCCGGTCTTCTGGTTATCAAGCCAGTTTCCTGATAGCGTTGATACACATTTTGTACAGCACATAGGCTTTTGCCAACAATTCTTGCAGTTTCACGTTTTCCCCTACCATCCTGTATCAACGCTACAATTCTTGTCACAACAATAGGATCTAAGGGCATTATGGGTTGGTTAAGATATACTACAAACAGTACACCATACAACTGACAAGTAATAAAAAGAGAAATCAATTTTTAATTGGATTGGACCGAATTAACGCTATATCTTCAAGTCGTAAATATAGTGACAATTTGACAATCTGTGACAGATAACACAATATGACAAATAACATTCATTACTCGGAAAACAAATGATTCACCGCCTACTAGACCAAATATTTCGAATATGAATTTATTTCCTTATTTTTTTCAAATTTCCTAAGTGACCTAAATTTTTTGCTCGCCAGTGTATATGTGACAGCATCGTGTTTTCCTACTGTAAGACAACGAAAATTGCTGGACCATTCTATAGTGATAATGTAACGGTAATTTAGCGAATTATGAAATAGGAGTTATTGCTACCATAGAATGGTTTAAAGCCATTATTGCTCTGAATATTCACAGTAATTATCACGTTCTGTTGGGGGTGTTATCTAGTTTTATATACCGTATTAGTTCCGACTGGCAGTTGTAATGAAACTTGACGTTAATCATAATAATATTTGCATGCTACGGTTAATAAAGCATATTATGCTTTACCACTAAAAATCCGTATTGTAATTTTTAAAAATTTAAATAGCTTCTAGTATAATATTGTTATTGTCGTTTAACATTGCATATGATTATTTATTATGCAACATGGTTTACTGAGCTAGTAAAATTTGTTCATATAATTATAAAGTCCAATACTAATGGGATGGGTTGTGCGAAATAAGAATCTTCTATTGGTTTATCTGACATGCAAAGTATAAAAAAACTTAAACATAAAGTAAAAATAAATTAATTAAAACAGGTATTGGTACGATCAATACATTTCGAATTTAGACAGGACTGTTAGAAGACTCTGAACAACGATGTGACCTACGCAGCAAATACGTTAAAACTAATACTAAGGCGCGCTGCAATTGCCGATCGCTACGAACCCCCACCAACATCTTGTGAATTATAGGGTATAACGCAGTGGTTCCCAAAGTGGGCGCTGCAGGCCTAAAGATGGGCGGTAAGAGACCCACAAAAAAAATGGGGGCGTTGTGTAGAGGCTTGGGGGGCGATTTGTAATTTCATCTAGCTTTGAAGACTCTTAGACACCGACTGAGCTCTCGACACTCGACTACAACTTGTGATCATCAACTAATATTAATTAAGAGATCGCTCAAACTCGGTTCGATTTTTCTCTCCGCGTAGTTCATATATCTGTCCTGTTTTATTGAATAAATAAAATGAAAATCATGCAATCGGTCGCTCCGTTTCGAAATGAAAGTAGACACAAACAAACAAATAAAAAGGCAACAGACACACTTTCGCATTTTACTAGTTATTAGTATTCATAGATAATAGACCGCGGGCAATCATGTTTTAACAAGTTTTTGTTAAATAACCCGATTTGTGCATTCCTGTATCAATCGGCTGGTTCATAGAATTCTTGTTCTTACTTATTGAGTACGATTGAGCGTCGAATGAGATAAACGAGTTTATGCATGTTTGGCTTATTCCTGTTGGTGCGCGCAGCTTATGCAATCCTATATAAACAACGTAATATTTATTTTATTTTCATTTGCGGTTTTGCGCGTAACTCTTGCGGGTTATAGTAAAAGTCTCGTTTAGAATGAATGTTTAATCTCCGCTAATATAGCTCACAATAATTAATTAATTTAATTTGAAGTTATAGTGGTTTTTATAAGTAGGTGAAAAAATGGGGGCGCTAAAAAATAATTTATTCTCAAAGTGGGCAGTAGACAAAATAAGTTTGAGAACCACTGGCTAACGGATACAATTCGTTTTTGGGGACGCTGTTCTGCCTTCTTAATTGTAGAGAAAGCGCTTTCCTGAAAATAAAACGCGTCGCATTGAGCAGATACAATTTATTTCTTAACAAAATTGCTATATTAAAATTAGTTCATTATTCAACAAGACTGTGCTGCTAATGGAACTAATTAGTACCAATAAAAACACAGTCTTCTAGTAAATCTGGAATTGATATAAGACTAAAGCGGGTTTGATACACTAGCAATTTATTTAATATGGGTTAATAAAAATAAGCTATCAATACAAACTATGTCTTAGCAAACCTTTTGTATTAGATCATTTTCCTCAGTGTGGTGCTTTTAAACATACCAAGTTGAATTTTTGAATCATAATATTCCTTCTTAAATAAAACTTTTACAAACATGAAAATAACTTTCTGAAGAATTTTTATACCAGAATCACTATCTACTATCATTAATAACTCTGCCTGCATGAAATTTGTGATGACGTGATTTTTGTTTGTTGAGCTCAGTTTTTATATAGAAATAACTAATTAAAATACAATTGGTCCCTATCACCCACAGATTTTTTTTTGAAAAAAAAAGAAAAAATATAAAAAAAAAACTAATAATAGGCGATTTAATACATTTTAAAATGAATGTAGTACTTCAAATTCTAAATGATTGATGAATAAAAAATGATTTTCTGTGGTGCTACACACCTTCCGACTGGAGACTTTTTATCGACTTCAAAAAGGAGCTTTAAAGCTGTTCTTTTACATAATGACAATGTTTTTGCTTCTGTTTCGGTCGGCCATACAGTTAAGTTAAAGGAAAACTATGAAAATTTAGAGGAATTACTTTTAAGAATACAATATGAAAATCACAACTGGGAAGTGTGTGAAGATCTAAAAATTTTAGGTCTCCTCTTAGGTCAGCAGTCTGGATTTACTAAATTTCCATGTTTCCTGTGCGAGTGGGCTAGCAGGAATCGAAAACAGCATTGGATAAAAAGAGACTGGTCACAAGGAGAGACTTTAACACCTGGAAACAAGAATGTAAGTCGCGAAAGTCTTATTGACCCTCAAAAAGTTTTACTTCCACCACTTCACATAAAACTTGGACGTATGAAACAATTTGTTAAGGCATTAATTAAAGAAGGAAATTGTTTCAAATATTTGTGTAAAACATTTCCGGCTCTTTGCTGTCAGAGGCAAAATTATTGCTCTTTAACTGTCAGAGGCAAAATTAAAGGAGGTAATCTTTGTGGGGCCGCAGATTAGCAGCTTGATGAAAGATACAGAATTTGAAAAGGTAATGGAAGTTGAGGAAAAACATGCATGAAATGCTTTAGAAGTTGAACATAAATTACTACTATATTGAGATCGTTGAAAATATGCTGGAAAATTTCAGGAATTTCAGAATATGAGCATAAAAATTCACTTTTTACATTCCCATTTGGACTAATTCCCGGAAAATTTGGGGACGTGGGCGAAGAGCAAGGTGAGAGATTTTATCACTATATTAAAGAGATGGAAAAAAGATACCAGGGGCGGTGGGACACAAAAATGATGGCCGATTTCTGTTAGACATTGAGAAGAGATCTTCCTTTAGCTGAAACAGAAAAACAACCAAAAGTAGCTTTTCTGAAAAAAAAAACGTTTTTTGAAGAAGCGTAACGAATAAATAACCATTTATAATAATTTATATTTTGTATATTTGTGTAGTTTTTTTCTTAATATATTAAAAAACTAGCTTATAAAAATGAAATAAATCGTGTTTTTTCTATATTTTTGGATTTTACCGGTTTGAAAAATAACCTTACGTGATATAAAAAAACTGAAAGCAGATTTGAAATCAGCGCTACCCAATTACTAGAAAACAGTTAAAATTTTTAAATCAACTTTCAAAGTGTTAAAAAATGCAGGCCTGTGTAATTGGAGTCCATAATTTGCAGTTTTAAATGAAATTTAATTATTAATAACAATAAATGCGAAAATAAATAAAAACCAAATATATAATTGAGAGGGAACTCTCGATGATAAATCTATATCTACCAAAAGTTAGCTCGAACAGATAATATTATTTTTTTATTTTATACATATACTGATTTAGATGAACTTTAATGCTTGAACCGACTAAAAGTAATAATAACAATCAAAATATCTTTTGGATTATACAAGTGCACACAAGACATACAGTCCGCAGGCATGTGAGGCAAAAAAAGCAATAGTAAATATAGAAAAAATAAAATAAAAAAAATATTTTTTTTGTAGTAATATTAGATTCACCCTCGGCTGACGATTAGCGGTATGTACCCAGTCTGGTTAATAATTAAACAGAAATAACTTCCGGCGCTTTTCTTATTCTCAATAGCACATTAATTTAGGACAAAATATGCATCTGTACTTTAAAAATAGAGAAACCCACAGTTGACGATTCAATCAGTTCAATCCTTTTAATTTTATGACATGTTTACAATTACCATAAAAAGATATAAATACCTTTGTAATATTACGCAGAATTTAGTACGTTCTACTCCTTTGAAAATGACCCGCAAGGGCCGAAACCCGTGTCAGGAAGCTGAATAAATTTGTGAAACATAACAAGTAGTTATTTTTTCTTCCTGTGTAATGAAACAACAGTTTCACGAAGCATGTAGCCCAACACAAATAGGTTATATTTAAAAAAAATAATTTTAAAAACAACATTTAACGTCAAACATACAAAATCTCACCCGTTAAAAAATATCGTTATTAGAGTGTTATATAAACGGTTCACTCAATGTTTTCCTTTAGGCTTTCTCGTAAAAACTTGAAGATTATCAGCGTACTAAAGCACCAATTAATTTCGACTCGTGTATAACAGGGTATATTAACCCACAAAATGATATATTACACGTTTAAGGAATAATTGGACAAGATCATTTTGAATCCTAAAATGGTAACAAATGCTCGTATCCCAATAATTCTGGTTAATTTATGGTGGGATGGTAACTTTCTTCGCAAGTTGATTCTTCATACTTTATACAACATATTCTTGTATTATTATTGGTGTAAATTGTACGTTATTTTGAATAGTGACATATTTTTCTCTGATAAAAAATAAGAGTTTTTTCAGCAACCAAGTATATTTACAGGGTTTGAAAAGTTTGAAAAGTTAGGAAATTTATTCTCTCTCGCTCGGAAACGACAAATTTACTTTTTTGAAATGCATTATCTTTCAGAAAAAAATTTATTATATAGAGTAGATCATAAAATTGCTACGTCTAATTTTTTTAATAAAACATATTGTATAATTTATTACATTTTTCGTACATCAATCGTTTACGAAATATTATAAAACAAAATAGAGAAATGACACAGTATGAAAACAAACTATTTTATAAGATGTTGAAATTGTCCTCCGCCAACTGTTCTCCATTAGATCAATCGATCTCAAAATTCCTGTTGTACCGTGCGAGCAAAAATTATTTGCATCAAAGAGGGCCTTGCATCTAAGGACGTAATGCTTAGCCGTAGAGCTTAATACCTGTTGGGTGTCAGTAACTACCTAAATTAACAATCAATCAGTTTTTCCGTCGTCTTTGACAGGCGTTACAAGTAATTTGATTCATCGCTAATTTTTCAAAATTCTTGAACAATTCACACAATGGGCTTTACAGAACAGCACAAAACATTCATGGTTGAAGCGTATTTTCGAAACGGGGTTAGAATAAACGGTGATTGGCAATACAATCCGGGTTTGTGCATGGACGATTTTCACGAACATTTTCCTAACGTTGCTTTTATTGCTGGGGATTTTTATCATTGCCTGAAAAGAACCGTGGCTGTGTTTTTGAGAAACATGTTCTATACAATACAAAAAATGAGCAGGAAGACCATCTGTAAGAACAAAAGGACTTGTTGCAAATGTTCGTGAAATAATGCAAAATGCGCCAAAAAATTGTATAAGACGCCTGTCCCAAGAAGTGGGAAGATCTTATGGAACATGCAGGACTATTCTTAAGAAGCAGCCAAATTTATTTCCTTATAAAGTGCAAGTATTCCAAGAAACACAAGCCCCAGATTTTGAAAGGTGCAAGAATTACTCTCAATGATTTACCCAAAATTTATTGGAATGAAATTATTTATTAGACCTGACATTTTTTTCGGATGAAATCCTGGTTCCACCTCTGCGGAATTGTGAATTCTCAGAATACACGCGTGTGAAGTAGTGAAAATCCCCATTTTTTTGTAGTCCACATTGCACCCTCAAAAAATTGGTGTCTGGTTAGCTGTTTCCTGAAGAAGAATAATTGTTCGTCCTATTTTTTTCCATGACACAGTTACAGCACAGCGGTATAGAGACAATATTTTGAATCCATTTGTGATGGAGCAATTACTTGACGACGAACTACGTTTTGGATATTTTCAACAGGACGGTGCAACCGCCCATACAGCCGCCGAAACTATTAACTACTTACGCAAATTTTTCGACGACAGATTGATCAGTTTTCGATCAGACATTGAATTCCCACCTAGATCACCTTGTTTAACGATTATGGATTACTTCGTTTTTCCTCATTTAAAGAACACTATTTTTAAAACACCAGTTGCAAATTTAGAACAATTACAAGAAAGGATTTTCCATGCTGGTCAACACTTTGAAAAATATGAAGAGACGTGTGAATTTATGCTTGGAGCATGGCGGTGGCCAATTTCAGCAATTTATGTAATTATTTTTCTTTCTGTATATTCTTACTTTGTTAATTTTGTAAACAACAAAAATAAATTTGTATTTGTCTACTTATTTTATTACTCATTAGTTTGGCATGTCATGTCATAATATGAATTTGACAAAATTTTATCCTAGATTTGGTTAGATATTTCGGCCCCATATCATTGTGATCTAAACCAAACCCTACGTTTCTTAATCCAAGCCCTCTTTGATGCAAATAATTTTTGCTCGCACGGTATTGGACTAAATTAGCAGGCAAACAGCAACCTCTATGATTCATCGGTTAAATTTATCCTAAAGCGTGCAAAATAATTTTAATGATAGTTATTAATTACATCCAACATAAAAACTGCTATCGGTCACAATATACATACATATTATAATGTCGCGACACAAATTTTATTATTGGACGACCTGACAGTGTCCCTAAGGAAATAAGTAATTAAATTACTGTACCTGACATGAAATACAGCCCATGTAATGTAATATTTCAGTGACAAGTCAAATTTATCATTACTGCCGAGCAGACGTGAAATTAGACATCACAAATCTTAGTTAGGAACTAAAATTACAGGTTTCAAAAGTCACACATTGTCTAGTCTTTGGCAACAAAGAAAAATTGATCGGTAGAAAGCTTTTGTTGTTTGACGAACTTCGTACGAAAAGTAACAGTAGATTTTTGATGGCGTATTTATTACATGAGAAATGTCGTGTCAAAAATTATTATAATTATACGATGTCAATTTTAAAATAATGAACATTAATAATTATTATTAGGTATCGTTCCGACATAAGCAATCCTGGGAAATAATTGAAAAATATTTTTATTTGTATGTTTGATTCATAATTTTAGTACCGAGCGAGCAAAAATTATTTGCATCAAAGAGGGCTTGGATTAAAAAACATAGGGCTTGGTTTAGATCACAATGATATGGGGACGATATATCTAACCAAATCTAGGTTAAAATTTTGTCAAATTCATATTATGACATGATATGCCAAACTAATGAGTAATAAAATAAGTAGACAAATACAAATTTATTTTTGTTGTTTACAAAATTAACAAAGTAAGAATATACAGAAAGAAAAAGAAATAAATAACATAAATTGCTGAAATTGGCCACCAAGGCTCCATTGGCTCCAAGCATAAATTCACCCGTCTCTTCATATTTTCGACAGTGTTGACCAGCATCTCTGGAGAAATATTATCACATTCTTGGATAATCCTTTCTTGTAATTGTTCTAAATTTGCAACTGGTGTTTTAAAAATAATGTTCTTTAAATAAGGAAAAACGAAGTAATCCATAACCGTTAAACAAGGTGATCTAGGTGAGAATTCAATGTCTGATCGAAAACTGATCAATCTGTCGTCGAAAAAATTGCGTAAGTAGTTAAATGGATTCAAAATATTGTCTCCATACCGTTGTTCTGTAACTGTGTCATGGAAAAAACTAGGGCCAACAATTCTTTTTCGGAAAACAGCTAACCAGACACCAATATTTTGAGTGAGCAATGTGGACTCTACAAAAAAATTGGGATTTTCACTACTCCACATGCGTGTATTCTGAAAGTTCACATAACCGGAGAGGTGGAACCAGGCTTCATCCGAAAAAAATATCAGGTCCAATTAATCATTTCTTTCCAATAAATTTTGGGTAAACCATTGAGAGTAATTCCTGCGTCTTTCAAAATGTGCGGCTTGTATTTCTTGGAATACTTGCACTTTATAAGGAAATAAATTTAGCTGCTTCTTAAGAATAGTCCTGCATGTTCCATAAGATCTTCCCACTTCTTGGGAGAGGCGACTTATACAATTTGTTGGCGTATTTTGCATTATTTCACGAACGTTTGCAACAAGCTCTTCTGTTCTTACAGATGGTCTTCCTGCTCCTTTTTTGTGTTGTATAGAACCTGTTTCCCTAAACACAGATACGGTTCTTTTCAGGCAATGATAAAAATCCCCAGCAATAAAAGCAACGATAGGAAAATGTTCGTGAAAATCGTTCATGCACAAACCTGGATTGTATTGCCAGTCACCATTTACTCTAACCCCGTTTCGAGAATACGCTTCAACCATGAATGTTTTGTGCTGTTCCGTAAAGCCCATTGTGTGAATTGTTCAAGAAATTGGAAAAATTAGCGATGCATCAAATTACTTGAAGATGACGGAATAACTGATTGATTGTTAATTCAGGTAGTTACTGACACCCAACAGGTATTAAGTTCTACGGCTAAGCATTACGTCCTTAGATGCAAGGCCCTCTTTGATGCAAATATGTTTTTCTTGCACGGTATAAACCGGGTGGCCCACTCTTCAATGCAAGATCTAAACTACTAAACATTTTAGTATTTTTCAGAAAGTCATGGGGAGGAATTAAGTCTACAATTTAAATTTATTTTAAATTATAAAGGGTGTCCCAAATAGTCAGGGTATATCAATCATATCTTTTTTAAACCTTTAAACCAATGGTTTATGATATTTTTGGATCTATCTGTCGGTGGGTAGAATAGAGCGACAGTAATACATAAAATTTAGTTTATAAAATATGATTCTAAGTAGCGAAAGCATATTTTAAAAATAAAAATATTTACTGAAGCCTTTTAAAATGATTTTTTAAATGTAAACATTTTAAATACAGAAAAACCATTAAAGTTTGTTATTTCAAATACAACCCCTATTATTTTTTTAACTCCAATCGAAAGGCCTTTTTAATAATTATACTAGGGTTTCCTTTACCTAACTTTTACTGTTTAGCCCAAAATTACTGTTTAAAATACAGAAAAAGTGTTAATACAGTAGTTGAATGACAGTAATTAAGGTATGATGTGAAATTTGTATTTTTTATTATTATTTTACACGGGGGTTAAAAAAAACGAAACACGAAAAAAATATTTTGCATTTTTAAATTTCTCTTCAAATTTTGCATACCGTGAAAATCTTTTGTTTTGTAATTACCGTGAGTTATTGACAAAATTTATGTAAAAAAAACGCGTAATAATATAATTTGAAATATAATTTAATTAATTACTAAAATTATTTATAATAGTTTCGAAAGTATAAAAGACCACGGCTAATTTAAGACTCTACATTTTCGGATGATACCATATTTTGTCCAGTGTGTTGTCTACGAACGTGTCAACTTTTGAAACAATAAAATTAATATACTCTGTCTTTTTAAACGAAACACCCTGTATTTTAATAACTCATACTTTAAAGTTGTTTTTCACCTTCTCCAACTTTAATTGAAAGGTTTATATAGTTATTTTGTCTCATTTTGTAATAAAATAATCCCCATTTTTTTATTACATTTTGTAGTTATAAAAAACTATATGACAACTATAAACTATTTTAAGCTCTTAAGGATATTACAATGTATATGTTTACCAATATTATTTATATCAATTTATTATCCAAACGAAGTATGTATTAAATCTGCAGTGTCAAATAAATACAAATATTTTCCAAGGCAAGTTACCGCTAAAAATGTACATAAATATAAATATTAATAGGAAATTGCGTGATTCGTGGGTGTAATGTGAATATGTTATATGCATGACCAGATAATGCACTAAAAATTGAATTTTTCTAATGGTCTACTTTTAGAAACCATAATGGCGCTGCCTGCGTCATTTTAAGTTCACATTGTGAAATTTCATTAATGATATAGACCCAATAATGTATTCTGATTCTGATATATTCAAATTTAATGATCAGAAATGTCACTTAGGTCCATTACGAATTTTTTTTCAGGTTACAATTCTACTAGTGCTCTAAATTGCAGACACAATTTAACAGTTTTCATATATAAAATAAAAAAGAAGGTTAGTCTAAGCGGGGATAATAATAATAATTATTATTATTATCATAATAATAAGTAAAGGGGGAAATATATGCATTTTTACATATTTTGTTAATTTTATAATAAAATGCATATTTTACATAAATTATTATTTTAAGAGCAAATTTTTATGTTTTCGGCTTTAACAAAAAATTTAAAACGTTAAAGGTTTAATGTCCAGTTCGGTACTTATTTCAGGAATTTTCCAATCTGAAGATAATTATAATTATATTTACATTTTGGTTACGCACAAGGGCACAAGGTATGACATGTATTGGGGGTTTCCGGGGTTTGCAGGCATATTGTTAGGGGATGTTTATTGTCACTTAATAATACGTTATTATTGCCTGCTTAACAAACTGTGTTTGTATCGATTTGGTAAAGTAGGAAGTCAAGTAAGAAACAAATTGGATGTAACTGTAAGAAAGAATGAAGGATTTAAATACTTAACTGCAGTAAACAGCATTTATGAGGGTAAACCATCCAACGAAGTTGTATCTTGGCCTTATATTATTATTTTGCTACCTAAGTAGCAGTAAGCAGTATTGTTTGATTACATCAGTAACCTTCTCTTTGTATAAACATATTTTTATTAATAAAAGACAATCCTTTTTAGTAGAAAATTTTTAAAAATATTTTATAAATGCCTTTTATACAATTTTAGGTTAAAAAATTGTTTACTATTATTTTTCTTTGTTTTTTTTTGCATTTTTTTGTAAAATAAACATATTTTTTAGAACCCAATGTGTTTCTTTACCTTATTTTACTATATAAGAAATATTGCATACCGGTCAAATGACCGGTCAATTGACCAAAAATAATTTGACCGGACAATTCCACATCCCTACTTGTGTCCAATATTCTTTTATATTATAGAAGTTACAATCTCCCCAATAGGAAGAACGATTGCTAAATTTTACAAAAATATAACAAAGACTGTTCAGCTTAGAATACAATAAAGAACAATGTTCCTTCCAGTTAAGGTTCTGGTCAAGGGTTTGACCTAGGTAGATGACCAATACCCTCTGAAACAGTTTCAGAGGGTATTGAGATGACCCGATCAAGTTATTGTGTTTACGCAGATAAATTGAATTGGTTCAAATTAGATATTTTTCAAAATAACTAAATCATCCCTCTTTTTATTCTTTTCTAATTTCCGTTCATTTTCTTCTTCTTATTTACTATTCTTCCACCCAATAGAACCTATCTTGTTATTTAGCTACACTAACGGAACACTGCTTTTTTTAGAAATATCCATCTGAACGTTTACTAAATGCATTGGATATGGACAAATCTCATTTTTGCATTAAAATTACAGACAGAGTTCTGGTACTTTTATTGAAAAAGTTTTTACTTAAAAACGTTCATGTAAACCAGTATAAATACATGTTAAATTTAATGTTACCTATATAGACCACCTATCATCACTTGCATTAAATCAGATCAATATGCTCGCTCTACAATTTCACATAAATACCAAATTTATTTATTAATAGTACCATGCGAGCAAAAATTATTTGCATCAAAGAGGGCTTGGATTAAAAAACGTAGGACTTGGTTTAGATCACAATGATAAGGGGACGATATATCTAACCAAATCTAGGTTAAAATTTTGTCAAATTCATATTATGACATGATATGCCAAACTAATGAGTAATAAAATAAGTAGACAAATTTAACAAAGTAAGAATATACAGAAAGAAAAAGAAAAATAATTACATAAATTGCTGAAATTGGCCAAATGCTCCAAGCATCAATTCATATCATCAGCATCTCTGTAGAAATGTTACCACATTCTTGGATAATCCTTTCTTGTAATTGTTCTAAATTTGCAATTGGTGTTTTAAAAATAGTGTTCTTTAAATAAGGAAAAACGAAGTAATCCATAACCGTAAAACAAGGTGATCTAGGTGGAAATTCAATGTCTGATCGAAAACTGATCAATCTGTCGTCGAAAAAGTTGCGTAAGTAGTTAATAGTTTCGGCGGCTGTATGGGCGGTTGCACCGTCCTGTTGAAAATATTTAAAACGTAGTTCGTCGTCAAGTAATAATTGCTCCACAAATAGATTCAAAATATTGCCTCTATATCGCTATGCTGTAACTGTGTCATGGAAAAAAATTGGACCAACAATTCTTCTTCGGGAAACAGCTAACCTGACACCAATTTTTTGAGGGTTTAATGTGGACTCTACAAAAAAATGGGGATTTTCACTACTCTACATACGTGTATTCTGAGAATTCACATAACCGGAGTCGAAAAAATTCAGGTCTGATAAATCATTTCTTTCCAATAAATTTTGGGAAAATCATTGAGAGTAATTCCTGCGTCTTTCAAAATCTGCGGCTTGTATTTCTTGGAATACTTGCACTTTATAAGGAAATAAATTTAGCTGCTTCTTAAGAATAGTCCTGCATGTTCCATAAGATCTTTCCAGTTCTTGGGACAGGCGTCTTATACAATTTGTTGGCCTATTTTGCATTATTTCATGAACTTTTACAACAAGTTCTTCTGTTCTTACAGATGGTCTTCCTGCTCCTTTTTTGTGTTGTATAGAACCTGTTTCCCTAAACAAATCCACGGTTCTTTTCAAATCGTCCATGAACAAACCCGGATTGTATTGCCACTCACCATTTACTCTAACCCCGTTTCGAAAATACGCTTCAACCATGAATGTTTTGTGCTGTTCCGTAAAGCCCATTGTGTGAATTGTTTAAGAAATTGGAAAAATTAGCGATGAATCAAATTACTTGTAACGACTGTCAAAGATTACGGAATAACTGATTGATTATTAATTTAGGTAGTTACTGACATCCAACAGGTATTACGGCTAAGCACTATGTCCACGGTAGCAGAATAGTCACAAATATTTTCGTCACTTGTCGTTGTAATATAATAATATACTACGTTTCCTTCGTTTCGGATAATACGAGTTTGTACGCCATAAACGGCTTTATTCTATATTAAGACTTTTTCACTTAAATTATCTAGTAAATTTATTTTAGTGAATGGCGCAATTTGTACTAGGCCACCATCTACGGCGTATCAGCTTGCTTGAGATCTTCTTTATATGAACGGTATTATCTCCTTTTTCCTGCAGTGCGTAAAATACTGTATTTATAGACTGTTTGGCAGGTACCTCGTTATTTATTGTACAAAACACTTTATTTGTAATGATGTTACTAATGGTATCCTTGCCTTCTATATTTTAAGTTCACTGAGGTCAAGTCTCTATTATATAAGGAAGTTATTTACTCGCTATCCTTATATGAAAAGATAATTTTAAAAACTGCTGATTCTAAAGCAATTTGTTGATGTTAAAATACGGAAGGATGCCTACCTGTTCGTTCAGATTGCATATTATTAGGCTCCATATTTGCACGACCAAGTCATGTTAAAGAAGATGCGAGTAAATAATCTTATTGGCCGTTATGTAGTGAGGATGTAGAGGTTGGAATGTATTCGAAAATGCTTCAGGTCATTTTTACAGAAAAACTATAATGAGTGTATATGTCTATGTCGAAGTAGTCGATTGCCCTTTAATGTGGTTTTCTACTAGTAGTTATTTTTTGCATTGTGCATTTGTTACTTACACTGAGAAAAATTATTTAATACAAGTTTTTTTTAAGCTGACAGTAAACTGATTCAGCGTTTTTGTTCGCGGCAAACTTGCCTATCTAAAAAAATGACGTTAACATAAAATAAAAAATTAGCGAATAGGAAATGACAGACAAGGACCATCTGGTCCTTCGATCCAAAACTTCAGGAATAAAAAATAAAGAATATGAGCGAATAAAAAAATAATTAACTACATATAGACGATAAGTAAATGATAAAATCTTTTCACCAGTTACTAATTACAAAGTTACAAAATGCTGGATAAAGTTATTCATCGCCGATATCCCTTGGGCTAAAGATATAAACAGTTACCGTTAAAAATTCCGATACAGTGAAAGCAAAAAATGGGCTGATATTTCGCTTATATATAAAATAATTGTGATTCTGCATTACAAATTCCCATCGTGATATGGCTATGGCAATAATTTAAATTGGCAATAATGTTCTAATATGTAAGACAGATGTGACAAATTTATCTGATTCGGATTATTTTGAAAATACTTAATAGTCGGATTACAGTGATACTGAAAATAACGCCCGTAAAGGTGCCATGTCGCGTTCGAGCAATTATACCGATATAATGCAATTTGTTTATTTTTCGTGAACACTAAGGAAAATGATCTAATACAACAGGTTTGCTAAGACCTAGTTTGTATCGATAGCTTATTTTTTATTAACCCATATTAAATAAATTGGTAGTGCATCAAAGTCATCAAACCCGCTTTAGTGTTATATCAATTCCAGATTTACTTGAACAGTACTTTTATTGGAAATAATCACTTCCATTAGCAGCACAGTCTTGTGGAATAATGAACTACTTTTAATACAGCGATTTTCTTAAGAAATAAATTATATCTTCTCAATGCGACCCATTTTGTTCCCAGTAAAGCGCTTTCTCTACACTTAAGAAAGCAGAACAGCGTCCCCAAAAACGAATTGTATCCATTTGGAACCTATAATCCACAAGACGTTGGTGGGGATTCGCAGCGATCAGCTATAATAATTGTGCAACCACTACAAGATGTAATATTTATTCCTGAGGAATCTGCTGCTCGGAAGCTTGAAATTACATTATTATTATTCGCTTTCGAACTAGATGGAACTGGATCTACATTTAAAGGTTCGCAATAAAGAATTTTATTTGAAATATTAATTTTATTATTTATTGAGTCCTCCACATATCCTTTGGCCACGGTTGAAGATTTCCATCCTCCATGGCGCTTTAAAGTAGTCATGTCACCTCCTGCGTTAGCAAGAAGTGTTGCAGACGTCCTACGAAAGCAGTGAGTATATGATTCAGGATTCGCTATTCTCACCTCGGCTTTGCCTCGGCAATTCAAAAACCTCCTCACACCAAAAAATTAACCTTCGCATCTAGTAATGTAAATAACTATTTTATAAATAAACGATATTTTTTACCACTGCGTCATATATTTTTTTTAGGGTAATAGAGTTGTCTTTTAGCAGCAAAAAACTAATATTTAAAGGACGACCATATAGAGGTTAAAAAGTTATTTTAAAAAAAGAACCAGTAGCTACAACAGAGTTGTCTTTTCGACGCCTATTTAATGCAGATTTTTTGCTACTACTAATGAACTTCTAGCTACGGTTAATAGAGTTTTCTCTCAGTACTGTAGCGATTTCTTTCTCGAACCCTAATGCCAGCCGCAACAACTTTGTCGCTATTTAATCTTTGTTGCATCTCTTGCCGCTTACAAGATCCCAATAGCAAGCGTCAAATTTGTAACATCCTGTATGGTATATAAATATGCATTGCAAAACTAGTACCTACTATTCTTACTATACTGGGATACCTCTGCTACTAATGAAACATTAAACAATAGCAATAAAGCTGTACCATTTAAACATTTAAAAAAAATATTCTATGCACGATTAGTCACATTTGTACCGTACTTTTTAAACAACGTTATTTTATCGGTCTATGATCTAAATAGCCTTCTTAAAAAAAATTCACGTCTATAGTTTATTAGCTTTAATAAGGCGGATATACTAAAAAATAGAAATTTTATTTTTTTAATTTTTAACAATTCTGTTACGTAAAAAAATGTTTTGGTTGAAATAAAAACTAGTTCATTAGCTTTTACTTTAATTTATTTAAATTTGGAAATTAAATAAGAAGACAATCTTTATCACCTATCACCTATACAAGAAATCTCGCACCTTTCAAAAACATTTCGTCTCGTCTTGCGACCTACACTGGACAGGTACCAACTAAGGATACAGCAGTATACTACGGATATATTCAGGCCAAAATTTACGAGAGCTGACTGATTACATTGTCCTGCTGCCAGACGTTGCAATAGGGTTTTCTCTGGTGACTGTTTGGTAACTGGTAAGTATCTCCAGTCGTCTTCAGGTGAATACTAAATAAGTAAAGTAACTACAGGACTATTTATACTAGCTAGGTGCACTGAAGCATACCCGAGGTGGGTGCAGTCATGCGTTCAGTTGGCACGCGATCTTATTATATTCATCAGAACCCAGGCTGCTTTAGTAAACCATCCCTAGACATAAGAAATATCTGGAAACCTTTGTTAGATAGATGTAATCTTAGGATAAGATCGCGTGCCAACTGAACGCATGACTGCACCCACCTCGGGTATGCTTCAGTGCACCTAGCTAGTATAAATAGTCCTGTCGTTACTTTACTTATTTAGTATTCACCTGAAGACGACTGTAGATACTTACCAGTTGAAACGTTGTGATTTAAAACAAATAAAGACAATGGAAGTCCAAAACTCTTTCATCATTCAGGGTTTTCTCTGTTCATTTTGGATAAGGAAAAGTGGGAAAGCAATTAGATAATAATGGAGATTGATCACTCGATCTTCAAAGACGGTTCAAAAAGGAACGTCGAAGTGGAAGCTGGTATCTTCTCTGAGAGCATAAAGGTCGTATAGAGTTCCAGACTATTGCAGCACTTTTTAAATAGAAATTATGGCAGTAGATAAAGTAGTCAATATCCTGCAAGAACATTCTACCCTGAGCGGAGCTACGTCAATAGCTATGTATATAGACAGTCAAGCAGCGATAAAGGCAATTTGGTCCAGCAGTATTAAAGCAAAACTAGTAAGTCGCTGTCGTAAGTCTCTACACACGGAAGGCGCAGATATGTCTGCCAAACTAGCAGATAATACTATGGCTAGACCACTGGGATCGGTCAAGTCGTATTAGTAATTGAGGGTAGGTTCCTAAACCTGGCAAATAGACCAACAGCGATCCTTTTCATCTATCCAGAGTCTTCCCCCAGTTACTCTAACCACCTTGGCCCTCGCCAAAACGTCTTGACCTCCTTATGAAGGCCAGTATGTTGCTCCAGGCCAGAGCCGTGATTTCTTCCTTTTGGAGAGCCGCCAATCCTAGCACCTGATGCCTGAGTCTTCCCACCTCATAGGTGCCTAGGAAATGCAGCAGGGTATCTTCCACCTCTAGGCATCCAGGATAGATTGAGTCATCGACACCAATCAGTGCTAGGCGCTTCCTTAGCCTGCAGTGTCCGGTCAGTATTCCAATTAAGGGACTTGGGACACATCGTCTTCTGTTTAAAATCCACTCTAGCTTAGCCTTGCTCGGCCAAGCTATGAATTCCTTGGCTTGTCTGCACCCTTGGACCAACCGCCATTGCTCCCTAGAGCGGCGTTCAGCCTACTCGTTTAGTGCAGATCCTACCTGCTTTTAAGTTATTCCTATAGCCGGCTCTGATCCCAGGAATGGGGTCTCTGCTCCATGTCTGGCAAGTTCATCGGCCATCTCATTGTCCTGGATCCCCTGGTGTCCGGGTCCCAGACCAAGTTTGCCTCTTTCCTCCTCGAGAGTCTCTCCAAGAGGAGATTGATTGTATAGCTGAACAACTTCCACAAAACTGATGGACAGAGCTAACAACCTGTAGCTTGTACAAACAATTGTGGCCTATACCTGAAAATAGGAAAACCGCAGCGTTATGAAAACATACAATCAGAAAGACCTAAGAAATACCACAGCTGTAGTCACCGGACATTGCCTTTTTGATAGACACGCGCCGAACGTATGCAAATACCGTCTAATAACTTCTGCAGAAGTTGCAGAGATGAAGAAGAGGAGAAAAGTATTTAACATTTCTTATCTGAATGCCCTAGCTTCACGAGAAGAATGTTCACTGCTTTGGATGAACCATTCTGTAATGATCTGGAGGAAGTAAGCAACTTACAACTTGGTCGACTCACTAAGATTAATAACAGGAGTGGCTTGTTTGAAAGAGCTGCCAATATTATTCCGTGTTCTACGTCTCGCTAGCCATCAGAAAGGTGATGCGGATAGGTCCGCGGAACACTTGCAGTTTGCAGTATTACAACGGTCCCCATAGAACTACGTGAGACTGTTTGGACAGTGTCAGAAGTCCGTCACTCTAAAAAATTCGTCTTCGCTTTCAATTTATTCTGAGAATCCCTAAAATTCCAATATCCAAAACTGTACCCATCGTCTACAACAATCATGCTTCGTTCACAAAGCTGAAACTCAGAAATTAAACAAACATGTATAGCTGGCAAAATGCAAACAAAGTTGTAAATATTATAAATAGCTCAGTAGATACTGTAAATATTGTAAATAAACTGTAAATTGAATCAGTGGCACAATCCATAAGCCTGATAAGGGAGTGAACCCATTAAAACACAAGAAGACTTAAACCGAAAATTACTGTCGTAAGACCATAATTTTCTAATCCTACTAGGTTGGTTTTTTTAAATTATTTTTTCCGATGGAAAATAAATTTAACTTTTCTATTTTAACAATATTTCCTTGAGCTTTGCCTATTGAAACAAGACTCTCATAATCCTGTAAAGCACCACTAGTTCCAAAGGGTCGACCGCAACAAGTGGGGGTTTTCAACAGCTATTGGTCTAAACTGGCTGCCTTCCCTAGGCGAAAACCATTTATAATGGGGGAAACCTACAATATAGTTTATTTATGGTTATGTATGTAAATAAGTTAAGCAAACATGTAACTATGTCATAAATAAAGCACTTTCGTAAGTAAAGAAGCTACAGTTTTGGGTTCAGATTCCAGTGCACGTATACAACATTTTTCAGTTGTAGTAACTTCATTTAATACATAGTACACACTATCAAAAAGTAAAAACATTTGTTAATAAACCCTTCCAGTGAATAATTAATACAAAAAGTAATAAAATTGAAGCAGACTGTATAACTACATTATTTTATCTTGTATTTTGATATAAATTCCATACTGTGTAGCTACATATTTTCGATTAAAAATTGATGAAAGAAAATCCTTAAGCTTTTTCAATGGTAACATAGTTAAATTTTTTGCCAACTTTTTGGAATTTCGGTTTCTACCTTTTTCGGCGTTATAAAAGAGAAAAAAAATTTTAATTGCACTTTTGAATGTTAACAAACAGAAAAATTTTCTTTTCCCAAATAATATGCCCGGATCAGAGCTGTCGCAATTACTCTTAAAAAGTAATTCAATTACAATTACCCATTACCTTCCGAAAAAGGCATCAATTATAAATACCAATTACTAACAGTAGGATAAAAAATATTTAAATTACCAATTACCCACTAAAAGTAATTGATTTCTTGATCAATTACCGCATTCGAATTACTGAGTTTAATTCAATTACTTTTATACTAATTACTTTATAGTAATGGAACTACCCTAAAAATTATTGAATTACTCTGAATCAATAAATTATAAGCACTTTTTTGGCAAATAAATTACTCTGAGTAATTTAATTACATTTTGGTAAGTAATTGAATTACATTTTGTTAATTGAATTACATTCTGGTAATTGAATTACAATTTGGTAATTGAATTACATTTTTAAAATGGAATTACTGTATTATAAGCAATGGAATTACTTTTTTTTACATTTTACAAAAAAAGAGTTGTATAGGTAAGGTATTATTTTTTTTAATAGCAGTAGGTCCTACTATCACACTTTATTATAGAAAGAAATTTAAAAAATTTTGAAATTTGTAGTTACTTTTAATCTTCTAATTTTGATAAGTACCTACTTACCTTTAACAAATTGACCAATAATAACAACTGTCTTTTTTATATAATATGATTTATTTGTTGAAATAAAACAAACGTATTATTAGGGAAAATAAAAAATAATTGAAAAAAAATAGGTAGGTAATAATACCTACTAGGTACTACTAGTAGTACTATAAAATAGAGATAGGTACAAAGAAACGTGAAATTTTTACAAAAACAAATACCTACGAAACGTTAGTTTTTTTATTGACTTTCAAAATAAGTAATCTTTCGAAATGTTCGTCAGATAGAGCATGTCTTCGGGGGCTATTAATGATCTCAGTTCAGGGTCCCTGTGCTCTAGGAAACCTCCTGTTAACCTTAGCCGCGATTTAACCAAACAATATTTTTTCTTTCTAAAGTAAAGGTAGATATTATGAAAATTTTTAAAGGAATTGAATTATTTTGGGGTAATTCAATTACTTTTTATGTAATTGAGTTATTTGGGACTAATTCAATTACCTTTATTCTAATTGAATTATTTGGGAGCAATTAAATTACTTTTTGTTCTGTTAATTTAATTATTTGAGAGTAATTTAATTACTTTTTAAAATAATTGAATTACTTTTAAGTAATTCAATTACCTCAGTTTCTTAAAACCAATTACCAATTACAATTACTTTATCACAATAATTGGAAAATCAATTACAATTACTATTTTTAAAAAGTAATTCAATTACGGTAATTCAATTACTAAAAAGTAATTGAACACGATTTTTCAATTATTTTAATTCAATTACCGACAGCTCTGGCCCGGATGTGACTATCTTACTAAAATTTTCGATCAAGAGTTGGCGTGACATACCTAAACTGTGTATTCTCTCGTTACAGTAAATTAAGCGAAAATTGGTATGGGCGTATCGGCAATCACCCTAAAATGTGTGTGCAAGCGCTCAGGCTAATTGATTTTATTGAAAATACCTAAAATTAAAAATGATTGGCGTAAATAGCATGAAAAGGAGTGCTTTCTTATATGTTTTTCAAAAAAATCTTAACCTGACAACGTTCCTCTGAACATTGCAACTCTTTGATCGTAGATAATTGCAGGAGATGATGCAGAAGTCTTTAAAAAATCTCTCTTTTTGGCGAATTATGGTAATGCGGTTTCGTATTGCATTTTAAGACACTAAATTTTAACTCTTCGGTACCATGATTGGCATTCTTTATTATTTATAAAAATAAAAGAGGTTCTTTAAATTCAGGCGGCGAAACAAGGTGAAAGAACTTGAACGATTTAAGTCCTATATATAAATTATTTTACCGCTGACAGGCTACCGAAAATAGGTTTTAATTTATTTAATGTAATATTTTATGTGATAATATTATTTAAGGAAACAATTGCTGTTTAAGTTTGAGACGTCAAAAAATGTCGCTGAATGTGAATCAAATTTGAATTTTGCTTTGCTAATATTATATTATTATGCAAAATGCGTCTCGCTGAAGATAAAAGCATAGAAATTTTAAGTACCTATGTTTTGTTGTGGAAATAAAAGTAGGAGTCATAGGGTATGTTCACTTAAAAATACTCAAATCGGCCACCTATTAGCCAATCGACAAAGTCTGGAGAAACAATTAAGTGGAGGTAGGATGGAAGGAGTTCAAGATAGTGTTAAAAGAAGTCGTCCAGGTATACCTGAGGAGTAAAAAAATAAACATATTATATTCACTACAGGACGATTCTCATAGCTCAAGTACACAACTTGGGCGTGACTACGATATTCACCAAACCACCGTATATTTTTTTAAAGTGAAATTTATTCCCTGCAAATCAACTGTATAAAAGTTATTGGATGACTGAGAGGCGAAACCAGTTTAGCGAAGGAATGATTAAGCTAACACACACGCATTAATAATAACAATAATAATAATAATAACACTTTATATTTTTTGACATTTAATGCTAATATATATTTTTTTTTGTATAAACTACCTATCAATTCCGAACTCAGAAGTAAAATACTTGTTTTGATAATATAATATTCATTTTCAAGAATATATTTCATAATTCAGGCAAAACTAGATTATAATATAAAATGAATATGACAATATTTTATTGGTATATTTTATTGGTATATTTTATATCACTAGTATCACAGTATACAAAGATACAATACGTCATGTATATATTATATATAATTATTTATTTTATTCATTATTGAATCTACTGCAGAAAAGGTGATGGAGGACATTTTCAACATCTTGTCACATAGGTATAGAACATGATAATTTATGAAAAATTTCTGAAATTGATTCTAGAATAATAAAATGTAAAAATATACAGTATTTTTCATTAAAAAAATTACAGTTGATGTACAGACTGTCCGCGGATAGGGTTTACAATAGCACAAATGGATGAAAAATGTTATCTTTCGGGAAAAAGTCATTCTTGATAAAAAGTTTTGCTTGTAAAAAAAATGCAATTCACGAAGAGAAAATTTTGATTTTTTATACAGAGTTCGCAAAAACTTCAAAAACATGATTTTTTCCCAAGAGTAAACTACCTTTATTTTTCATTTTTGACCAAAATGTCAATTAGAAATCTTATTTAGAATAACGTTTGTAATTTAATTTAAAAAAATCTACGAGCTCAAGAACACCATATAGTAAAAAAAACTCATATTCAGTATATTTTAAAGGCAATCAAAATATTCCCATTTAAGCCAACTTTTAATCAAACGTTGGATGAAGGAGAGGAAGCAAACGTTTGGATTTTTGTCTTTGGGTCGAAAACAAAATTGTGAGTAAAAACAGCAATTTTCATAAATTTATCATGTTCTCCGATGAATCGACATTTTCAACAAACGGGAAAGTGTCTTCTGCGCATATTAGATACTGGAGCGAAAATAATCCACGTTTTAAAATTCCTGCAAAAAGACAATATTACAAAAAAAGTAAATATCTGGTGTGCGATTTCTTATTATGGCATTATTGGCCATACTTTTTCGAAAATACCTGTCACCGTAGGAGTTACCTTGAAATGTTGGAAACATTCGTTTCTGACAACCTAGAAGAATTGCCTCTCCAATTTAAGAACGACATGTACAGGGTTATCCAACCAAGACTAGACAAGGCGATTTTTTGACTTTTCCTGTACTTTTATGAAAGAACTGAAATAGCCATCTTAAGTCATTTTCTCCCGCGAATTCGAATATCTTCAGCAAAAAACAATTGAAAATCAAACAAAAGTACTAGGGGTCACTTTGATATTTTTTTAAATGGAACACCCTGTATATTTTTACATTTTTAAATTCCACATAAAACTATAATAATTTTTTATAAAATGCACTATTAGTCTATACTTCATAGTTTCCGAGATATTGACTCTCGAAAAGTGACATTTTTGAACTTTGACAGCTTATAACTTTCTAACAGTACGTCTTAGAGCAAAACGGCTTACATGTCCCTATCTTCAATTTTTATTATCTTCCCAAAAAATCAACTTCCAGTTAAACCGGAACAAATATATTTCCTTCTTTCGAGTTACATCCGGTTTAACCGGAAGTTGATTTTTTTTGGGAAGATAATAAAATTTAAAGATAGGGACATGTAAGCCGTTTTGCTCTAAGACGTACTGTTAGAAAGTTATAAGCTGTCAAAGTTCAAAAATGTCACTTTTCGAGAGTCAATATCTCGGAAACTATGAAGTATAGACTAATAGTGCATTTTATAAAAAATAATTATAATTTTATGTGGAATTTAAAAATGTAAAAATATACAGAGGTTCCATTTAAAAAAATATCAAAGTGACCCCTAGTACTTTTGTTTGATGTTCAATTGTTTTTTGCTGAAGATATTCGAATTCGCGGGAGAAAATGACTTAAGATGGCTATTTCAATTTTTTTATAAAAGTACAGGAAAAGTCAAAAAATCGCCTTGTCTAGTCTTGGTTGGATAACCCTGTACTTTCAACAAGATGGATGCCCTGCGCATTTCGCAATTGAAGTTAGGGAATGGTTTAATAATACATTTGACCACAGATGGATTGGTCGGAATGGTCCGGTTCTGTGGCCCCCAAGAAGTCCCGATTTAACTATTTCAGATGCCTAACTTTGGGGGCGCCTCAAACAATTAGTGTACTCCCGTCCAATTGAGAACAACGTAACCAGCGAATTGTTGAGGCTGTTTAAACAATTTCCATTAAAGAAATTCGAAAAAGTTTTGACCACATTCGTTTACATTTACGTTTTTGAATAGCCAATTATGAAATTATTATTTGTTGTTATTTTAAGATTTTTTTTGTGTTATTTCCGGGGTCATTTCATTTGTGAAATTAAAAATACATATTTCTGGTAACACCAAAAATCAAAACTGATACCCCTCTGTCATTGATAATGTATGTATTTCGACTGCTAATACTGCTATCCAAAAAAAAATTATTTTACCTCTAAAAATTTAAAAAAATTAAAAAATTGAAGATTTTTTTTATATTAGATTTAAATTACAAACGTTATTCTAAATAGGTTTTCTAATTGGCATTTTGGTCAAAAATGAATGTTTTTAAAGTTTTTGCGAACCCTGTATAAAAAATCAAAAGTTTCTCTTTGTGAATTGCATTTTTTTTACAAGCAAAACTTTTTATCAAGAATGACTTTTTCCCGAAAGATAAAGTTTTTCATTCATTTGTGCTATTGCAAACCCTATCCGCGGATAGTCTGTATATTTCATTTTTATGATCCACCGTGAATAATGTCCTTTTTAATTTGAAATTTTTCCGTCCGGCCGATTTTTCATTAAGTGGGTGGTATTCTATATTAAAGGCTGATTCGTTTCCTTATAGCCCTCGAATCAGATTGGTCAATATAATTAACATATTCTTAACACAAGCGTCTTATTAATTGAAATTATATCCAACTTTGAAAACTGCTGATCTAGATAAAGAGTAAATAAAATAACTCGTACTGGCTGTTTGCCCTCGAGCCATTCCCACAAACTTACGGTTTGTACCAGAAACAAAACTATTGTTTCTTGATTATTTACAAAGTAATTTCAAATATTTATAATACGAATTTCTTATGTTCCAGAGGATTTACGAAATGACTAAATTTTTGTGAAAGTCTGACAATAAGAATTTATGCATCCATTGTAAGATTACCACTGAACTATAACCGTTTACCTGCTGGTAATGCAGGTTGCTGTAAACCGAAATGTCAGCCAGATAAAGCTATAAAGTTCTTCTTCGTGCCTTAAGAAAACGGAAAAATTTATAAAAGTTTAAGATTTATATCGAAATGCTTCCAGTTCAACGTTCCCATTGTTTTGCTAAAATTTTAATTAATCTCGATTTAAAAATATATTTCGTGACAAAATTGTAAGAATATTCCAACAATCATTTATAATAACGGACGTTCAATGCATGGTATGGGCGTTTAGGCAGACGTCATTTATACAGTGTGGTTGTTTTCGCCTAATTTGTACAGTTTTTTAATAAACATTTAAAATAAAAATTTTGTATTTTAAATGATATTTTTTTTAATTAGCATATTATCATTACTAATGTATTATCTTGTTAAAAAGAATTTTTAGGATATTTTAAAGTTGTGTTTAATATCGTTGCAACAAACATGAAGTTTGTGATTCCTTAATAAATTAAAAATTCCAGTAAATTTTACAAATGTGCTTGAATTTGAACAAAGATATGTGAAATTGATTTGATTTTGATTAATTTATGAAGGTCTTTGTGGTGAATATAAAAAAAAAATTTGGGAAATTTCTATTAATGTTTTTTAAGAAAATATATTTTTTTTATTTTAGGTCACGTTTTTGAATACCTATATGAGTAACTTTTCATTCTAAACAACTTTTCTTAATAACATTTTACATTTTGCTGAATTTTCTGAAATAGGGGTACTTATACATTCTATTTTTAAACAACATTATTTTGATAATATATTTTTGAGCTACATGCAATGGAATCACTAGTGATTTACACGCACTACCCCAAACTACAATTCCATAACTTATGACTGACTCAATAAGTGAGAAGTACACCATTTTAATAATTCTAAGTGGCAAAATATGTCTTAGTTCGCAGAATTTATAAATTAGCCTTCTAACTTTGCAGGTGACATAATTAATAAGTAATAAAAAGAACTATTTTATTACATGTTCAAAACGTCATCTACCAACTGTTCTGCAGTAGATCTGTCGGTCTAAATATTCCTATTGTAGTACTGGTGGAGAAATTTCTGGTATAACTGGTCGAATGGAGTCCTTCAAGGTATCTATCTAGTTAGGTTTAGATTAATAAACTAAATTTTTGACGTTGCCTCACAAATAAAAGCCCAGTGGGTTGAGATCGGGTAATTTGGGTGGCCATTCTATTAACCCCCCTGTCTACTTATCCACCGCCTTGGAAACATTGTAAGTTCTCCCTTATAATACTAATATATTATTATTATACATAAACAGTATAATATGGGAGAACACCATCCTGTTGAAACCATGAGGTTAAACTTGGTAAATCAGGATCATTATCATCTGGAAATACAGTGACAAGAGCTGAAACCAGATCATTTCGAAGGAAATTTAAATCTTTCTCCAGTGAGATTCTCTCAACGAAAAATGTTGGCGATTTGGATATTTTTTATTGAACATAATATCCCTATAACTTCTACTTTTATGTCCACATCCCAACATAATCCAAATATCTAATCTAATATTAGCAGAGAAAAATTCAAATTTAAATAACATTCACTGACATTTTTTGACGTCTTCAACTTAAATAGCAAATTGTCATTGTCAATGCCTCAAAGATTGTGACTTTACTTTAGAATGTTGCTAAGTCGAAAAATATATCAATAGTGCATACCAACATTAAAGTATTAAATTTCGTATACGATTGAAGATAGTTATAGGGCATGATTTATGAAAAATATCTAGAAATTATTGTAGAAAGAATGAATATGTTGCATTCTAAAAAATTAAAGTTGATACACGTAGAATTTTTATAATGCACCCTGTGTATTATCGTTTTTCTAAAAAACTGCGCGATCGCAAAAAAATTAATTGGACAGATCTCAGCGATTCTAGACTAACGTGGTTATTCTATACCGTGCGACCAAAAATTATTTGCATCAAAGAGGGCTTGGTTAAGAAACGTAGGGCTTGGTTTAGATCACAATGATAATAATATGGGGACGATATATCTAACCAAATCTAGGTTAAAATTTTGTCAAATTCATATTATGACATGATATGATGCCAAACTAATGAGTAATAAAATATGTAGACAAATACAAATTTATTTTTGTTGTTTACAAAATTAACAAAGTAAGAATATACAGAAAGAAAACGAAAAATAATTACTTAAATTGCTGAAATTGGCCACTGCCATGCTCCAAGCATAAATTCACATGCACGTCTCTTCATATTTTCGAAAGTGTTGACCAGCATCTCTTGAGAAATGTTACCACATTCTTGGATAATCCTTTCTTGTAATTGTTCTAAATTTGCAACTGGTGTTTTAAAAATAGTGTTCTTTAAATGAGGAAAACCGAAGTAATCCATAACCGTTAAACAAGGTGATCTAGGTGGGAATTCAATGTCTGATCGAAAACTGCAATCTGTCGTCGAAAAAAGTACGTAAGTAGTTAATAGTTTCGGCGGCTGTATGGGCGGTTGCACCGTCCTGTTGAAAATATCCATAACGTAGTTCGTCGTCAAGTAATTACTTCACAAATGGATTAAAAATATTGTCTCTATACCGCTCCACGCTGTGCTGTAACTGTGTCATGGAAAAAAATAGGACCAACAATTTTTCTTTGGGAAACAGCTAACCAGACACCAATTTTTTGAGGGTGCAATGTAAACTCTACAAAAAAATGGGGATTTTTACTACTCCACATGCGTGTATTCTGAGAATTCACATAACCGGAGAGGTGGAACCAGGCTTCATCCGAAAAAAATGTCAGGTCTAATAAATCCTTTCTTTCCAATAAATTTTGGGTAATTCATTGAGAGTAATTCCTGCGTCTTTCAAAATCTGCGGCTTGTTTTTCTTGGAATACTTGCATTTTATAAGGAAATAAATTTAGCTGCTTCTTAAGAATAGTCCTGCATGTTCCATAAAATCTTTCCACTTCTTGGGACAGGCGTCTTATACAATTTGTTGGCGTATTTTGCATTATTTCACGAACGTTTGCAACAAGTTCTTCTGTTCTTACAGATGGTCTTCCTGCTCCTTTTTTGTGTTGTATAGAACCTGTTTCCCCAAACACAGCCACGGCTCTATTCAGGCGATGATAAAAATCCGCAGCAAAAAAAAGCAACGTTAGGAAAATGTTCGTGAAAATCGTCCATACACTAACCCGGATTGTATTGCCACCCACCATTTACTCTAACCTCGTTTCGAAAATACGCTTCAACCATGAATGTTTTGTGCTGTTCCGTAACGACTGTCAAAGATGACGGAATAACTGATTGATTCTTAATTATTCAGGTAGTTAAGTACTGACACCCAACAGGTATTAAGCTCTACGGCTAAGCATTACGTCCTTAGATGCAAGGCCCTCTTTGATGCAAATAATTTTTGCTCGCACGGTATAAAATGCTTATCCATCCAAGCGTATAATAAAGGAAATACGACACACCATTTACTTTTGCATTTCGGTAATGTAGACGCAATTTGTTTTATCGTAAAAATTGTTGAAAATCCATTTTTTTCTTGACAACCCCCTAATCTAAAGTAAGATTCATTTTTGACATTATGTATCATATCCGGGGTAATTTGGCGAATTTCGTGTATAAATCGTTGCCTAAGTTCCTTTAAATTTTCTGGTTTTGTTACGTAAACTTTGGTTTTTAGGTGACCCCAAAAGAAATAATCTATCCATAATATCTATAAGTCATAAATATACTCCGTACTCCGTTTGTTGGGGCCACCGTGTATATAGATTTTAGACTTAAATAAATTAACGTTGCAAAATTTTAATTTTTTATTAGTGTCTATACGTTAAGCAACCCATAACCTTGTATCAAGAAATGGTTTTAAACAAAAAACATTATAATGTAATTTTGATCGAGATTATTAAGGCATTGCACCATTATGTCTATATCTATTCTGTATTGTCTTCGTAATGGTAACACATATCTACATATGTGACATTTTATAAAACGCTTAGTCGCCATTAGATGTAAATAGTGACCTAATTATGTTAGTAGATATTTTTTTCTGTTTTTTGTTACTCTTAAAAACATAAATAATATAAGTTATTTTATACACTGCTACATAAATATATTATTATAACGGGTCTTACAAAAAAACAAAAATATCAAAAACATATTCAAATAAAAAAATAAATAATATAGGAGTTCCTCAAGGAAGTATACTAGGTCCAATGTTATTTATTTTATACATCAACAATATGCCTTTAATTTTAAAAATGTGTAAGTTTCAAATGTTTGCTGATGACACCTTAATTTACATTAATGTTTAAAATATTTTTGATGGTCTTAATACTCTAAATTCTCAGATAAATATATTATTAAATTGGCTAAAAGTAAATAAATTAAAATTAAATATTTCAAAAACTAAATGTATGGTTATGGGTAATAATTTAAATTGTAAAAATATAAATGTTGTAATTGATGGTGAAAAACTGGAATTAGTAAACAGTTTTAAATATTTAGGGATAATTTATTGATTCAAAATTAAAATTTTTTAATTATTTTTAAAGTATCATATCGAAGATTGCTGGAAAAGTAGGTTATTTTAAAAGAATCAGTACTAATTTAAGTTTGTTTTCTAAAAAAAACTGTATTTAATACTTTTATTTTACCAAATTTTCTTTATTGTGCTTCCATTTTATATTGTGCTAGTGAGGAAATATTTGCCCAATTACAAATTTTACAAAATAAGGCAATGCGGATTATTTTAAATTGTGATAAATATACAAAAATAAATTTTATGTCAAAAAATTTAAATTAGTTGAATTTCAGAAATTTAATTTTTTATTTAGTATGTATCTTTATACATAAAATTAAATAATTTATGGCCTGATTGTTTAAAAAAATGTCGTTCTTTTAATCATGACCATCATAGTAATAAAACAAGAACTAATCAAAATTTTTTTGTGGATAGAGGTTTGATAAAATATAATAATTTGGATAATTCTATTAAATCTCAAATATCATTAAAACTATTTAAAAAAACTTTAAAATTACATTTACATAAAAAACAAGATGATACGTAATATTTGATACAACTTGCAAAATATTTAACTTTTTGTCTGTTTTTGTTAAAAGAAGGTTCTCTTTTAAAATTAAAAATAAAAACGTATAGTACCGCCGAGTTAGCGCATAGTTCAACTCGACATCTAAATTCCCGGTAACAGTTCCTAACTTGCTGTATTGGGATATTTGTATTAACTACTCTTATTTTTTTCTTTCAAGAGATCTAAATTATTATTGAAATTGGTTTTATACACATGTGGCTTTGGATATCCCCATAAATGAAAGTCGATAATTGTGAGATCGGGACTCCTACGTGCTAACTGATTTGGACCATAATAGGTAACTTCCAATTCATTTGTTCCCAAAGTGATGATTTAGTCAATCATCAAAATAAAAATTAGAATTGAAAAAAATCCAAGAAACAAAAACGTTGTTTCTGACGAACCCTGTATAGTAATCGCAAATATAATATTCGAAATTGTAGTTTCAGCTCAAGCAGACGACTTTATAAAGAATGACTTTTTCTTCTATGCCTACTAATAAAAAAAGTTTTCCTCCTCCAAACTCTTTCCTTGGACACACTATACCTTTCGATTTGTTTATCTTTCGCTACTGACAAAAGTAAAAGATTTTCCTTCATATCTGAAGAACTTTTGTATATAATACCGTGCGAGCAAAAATTACGGGGTTAGAGTAAATGGTAAGTGGCAATACAATCCGGGTTTGTGCATGGACGATTTTCACGAACAGTTTCCTAACGTTGCTTTTATTGCTGGTGATTTTTATCATTGCCTGAAAAGAACCGTGGCTGTGTTTAGGGAAACATGTTCTATACAACACAAAAAAGGAGAAATTGTTGCAAACGTTCGTGAAATAATGCAAAATACGCCATCATATTGTATAAGACGCCTGTCCCAAAAAGTGGGAAGATCTTATGGAACATGCAGGACTATTCTTAAGAAGCAGATAAATTTATTTCCTTATAAAGTGCAAGTATTCCAAGAAATACAAGCCACAGATTTTGACAGACGCAGGAATTACTCTCAATGGTTTACCCAAAATTTATCGGAAAGAAATGATTTATTAGACCTGACATTTTTTTCGGATGAAGCCTGGTTCCCTATCCGGTTATGTGAATTCTTAGAATACAAGCATGTGGAGTAGTGAAAATCCCAATTTTTTGTACAGTCCACATTGCACCCTCAAAAAATTGGTGTCTGGTTAGCTATTTCCCGAAGAAAAATTGTTGTTCCTATTTTTTTCCATGACACAGTTACAGCACAGCAGCGGTATAGAGACAATATTTTGAATCCATTTGTGGAGCAATTAGTTGACGACGAACTACGTTTTGGATATTTTCAACAGGACGGTGCAACCGCCCATACAGCATCCGAAACTATTAACTACTTAAGCAATTTTTTCGACGACAGATTGATCAGTTTTCGATCAGACATTGAATTCTCACCTAGATCACCTTGTTTGACGGTAATGGATTACTTCGTTTTTCCTCATTTAAAGAATACTATTTTTAAAACACCAGTTGCAAATTTAGAACAATTACAAGAAAGGATTATCCAAGAATGTGGTAACATTTTTCTTCAGTCAACACTTTCGAAAATATGAAGAGACTTGTGAATTTATGCTTGGAGCATGGCGGTGGCCAATTTCAGCAATTAATGTAATTATTTTTCTTTTTCTTTCTGTATATTCTTACTTTGTTTATTTTGTAAACAACAAAAATTAATTTGTATTTTTCTACCTATTTTATTACTCATTAGTTTGGCATATCATGTCATAATATGAATTTGCCAAAATTTTAACCTACATTTGGTTAGATAATATATCGTCCCCATATCATTGTGATCTAAACCAAGCCCTACGTTTTTTTAATCCAAGCCCTCTTTGATGCAAATAATTTTTGCTCGCACGGTAATATTCATTAAAATTTGATTAGTTAAGAAATAAAATTGTATAGTCCCGTCCAACATTCGACGCATCACTGTATAAAGTACGCGATAGTCTCACAAAACATCGGTAAATTTTACAGGCAGTGACGAACTGTTAAGCAACATAGATAAGTCATAAGAAAACTCTTGACTGTGAATTGAAAGCTTAAGTAAATTTTACTTAAACCTACTTTGATTGAACATATTATTTTGCTGTCGGTCTAATAAATTCTTTTGTCAGCTAAATTCCTTAGTACTAATGTTTGACTACAAATATTTTCAATTAAATAACATTAATTTTTTTACACTTGCTTTCCTAATTAACTAGAACTTAATAACAAACCTAAGGTCACTGTCAATCTAAATATTTCTTGCGTATATAGACTTTAATTGCCGACTTAATGCCTAGACTTTTTTTATAATGCTAAGTTGCATTGTTTTAATTTAAAATACTGTACTACTTATTTTTTCAGATTGCTATCTACTTATTATAATGTCTTGAATGTTACTAATCAAATTTAAATTAATAATATTAGCAATTGGTTATAGTTTAAATATCCTTCGGACTTAACAATAACTATTGCAGAATTTAACTCATAAGACTTTGATAACTAACTATTCTAATATGCTACTGACGCACCTGGTTGATCGAGGCTTCCTGCAGAAACACTTTATATTTTAAACAACGTTTCTAATAGTTATGTCTCTGACTTAAAAAAATATTTCCTCCCAAATCCTAAATTAGAAATCAGTTACAAGACAAACAACGTTTGAACCTTTAGCTAGCCAGTGATACCAAATATACAGGGTGTCTCACGGTCGATGGTACCTTAGACGTTTACGGAAAATGGGACATAGGAATTTTCTGAAAATTTGGCAACATGGGTATTTGGCATTGCTCTACAGATATAAAATATTTTCAACAACGCAACGTTGCCGCTTATACCAAAAACTAGCATCAGGTTTGATATTTTAAATGAGACACCCTATATATTATTACCATATTTTTTGTTCAAAATATAGCTCCAATAAAATGTTTATTACTGCGGTATTTGGACTCGTAGAAAGCTGAAATTTAGGATGTAGTTTATCAATATCTTGTGTATCTAAGACAAATATACCAAATAATCCGATTTTTACAGAAACTTGGTTTTATTTCGAAAACCTAACTATGGAACATAATATATCATTTGGAATTTTCTTCCAGGATATTTAATAATATACATGGTGTTCTATTAAAAAAATTCAATTTTTCCCATTTTTATATCAAGCGGTAAAATGATGAATTTTGAAAGACCCCGTATAACACTGAACAAATTCCCTTACACATATCTAAGACACAAAACATTAATAAAGTACATCCTAAATTTCAGCTTTTTATGAGTCCAAATGTCGCAGTAATAAACATTTTATTGGAGCTATGTTTTGAACAAAAATTATGGAAATTAATAAATTTTTCGAAAACCGCTAAAGATAGTTATAGAAAAGTATTATACAATACCCAAATTGTACCTAGTGTCAATTGGTGCTAAAATGACCAGATTTTTTGTAGCTTAGAGATATGCAAAAATAAATGGTGGGTCGTATTCCCTTTTTTATGCCCTTTCCAACCCGGATATGATACATACTGTCAAGAATGAATTTTACTTTTGTGAATGTCATGAACTGTATATTTTCTAAATATTTTGTTTATTGCGCTCGTTTTTAATTTTATACGCTATTAATAATTTATTATTATACTACGTGCGAGCAAAAGTATTTGCATCAAAGAGGGCTTGGATTAAAAAACGTGGGGCTTGGTTTAGATCACAATGATATGGCGACGATATAATATCTAATCAAATCTAGGTTAAAATTTTGGCAAATTCATATTATGACATGATATGCCACACTAATGAGTAATAAAATATGTAGACAAATACAAATCTATTTTTGTTGTTTACAAAATTAATAAAGTAAGAATATACAGAAAGAAAAAGAAAAATAATAACATAAATTGCTGAAATTGGCCAGCATAAATTCACACGTCTCTTCATATTTTCGAAAGTGTTGACCAGCATCTCTGGAGAAATGTTACCACATTCTTGGATAATCCTTTCTTGTAATTGTTCTAAATTTGCCACTGGTGTTTTAAAAATAGTGCGTTCTTTAAACGAGGAAAAACGAAGTAATCCATAACCGTTAAACAATGTGATCTAGGTAAGAATTCATGATCAATCTGTCGTCGAAAAAATTGCGTAAGTAGCTAATAGTTTCGGCGGCTGTATGGGCGGTTGCACAGTCCTGTTGAAGTTATCCAAAACGTAGTTCGTCGTCAAGTAATTGCTCGAAAATGGATTCAAAATATTGCCTCTATACTGCTGTGCTGTAACTGTGTCATAGAAAAAAATAGGACCAACAATTCTTCTTCGGGAAACAGCTAACCAGACACCAATTTTTTGATGGTGCAATGTGGACTTTACAAAAAAATGGGGATTTTCCCTACTCCACATGCGTGTATTTTGAGAATTCACATAACCGGAGAGGTGGAACCAGGCTTCATCAGAAAAAATGTCAGGTCTAATTACAAAATTAACAAAGTAAGAATATACAAAAAGAAAAAGAAAAATAATTGCATAAATTGCTGAAATTGGCCACCGCCATTCTCCAAGCATAAACTCACACGTCTCTTCATATTTTCGAAAGTGTTGACCAGTATCTCTGGAGAAATGTTACCACATTCTTGGATAATCCTTTCTTGTAATTTCTTCTTTCCAATAAATTTTGGGTAAACCATTGAGGGCAATTCCTGCGTCTTTCAAAATCTGCGGCTTGTATTTCTTGGAATAATTGCACTTTATAAGGAAATAAATTTAGCTGCTTCTTAAGAATAGTCCTGCATGTTCCATAAGATCTTCCCACTTCTTGGGACAGGCGTCTTATACAATTTGTTGGCGTATTTTGAATTATTTCACCAACGTTTGCAACAAGTTCTTCTGTTCTTACAGATGGTCTTCTGCTCCTTTTTTGTGTTGTATAGAACCTGTTTTCCTTAACAGAGCCACGGTTCTTTTCAGGCAATGATAAAAATTCCCAGCAATAAACTCAACTTTAGGAAAATGTTCGTGAAAATCGTCCATGCACAAACCCGGATTGTATTGCCACTCACCATTTACTCTAACCCCGTTTCAAAAATACGCTTCAACCATGAATGTTTTGTGCTGTTCCGTAAAGCCCATTGTGTGATTTGTTCAAGAAATTGGAAAAATTAGCGATGAATCAAATTACTTGTAACGACTGTCAAAGATGACGGAATAACTGATTGATTGTTAATTCAGGTTGTTACTGACACCCAACCGGTATTAAGCTCTACGGCTAAGCATTACGTCCTTAGATGCAAGGCCCTCTTTGATGCAAATAATTTTTGCTCGCACGGTATAAGTTATAATGTAATTTGTACAAAAATTTATAAAACCAATTCCATAGGATATTTTTATAGATAATTTTTAAATAATAAATTTATTGCGGTATTGCTTTCTTTCCCCGCTCCCCCTTACTCAAGAAGAATAAGATTTGATCGCCTAAAGCAAATTTCTCCTGCCCCCAGCAACGATATGTTGACTGCGTCACTGCTCATTTATTATACATTATTTTCAAGAACAAACAGACCAGAAATGGATAAACAAACACATTTCAGAAGGAACTGTAAGTAATCAAGTGAGTGGCCTCTATTTGCTAAAACATGGTAATTAATATCTGCCACTTCTACTGCCACTATATAATTATTTTCAAATTTTAAAATAATCTTTTTTTTTACTTCTGTAGCAAGTCAGTGACTTTTGATTATACCAAAGCATTATCCAAATTACTTAATTATTATTCAAGATAATCAAAATACTATCTGATATAACTTTGAAATTAAAGTTATGTCTTACTTTAGGAATGTACCCAGGTTATAAAAACGGTACCTTAGGAGTCTGCGATGGCTTTTACTTGCAACATGCATGTATACTATTTACTCGTAAACTTCTAAACCTATCGACTTCATTTCAAAATAAATTTGTTTATTTAGCAATAAAAAAATAATTTTCGTATCCACACTTCTCTTATGGAAAATGGCCCTCGGTTAAATTTTCTAAATTTTTAGTATGTTGTAGAGAATGCCATTCTGATCCAAAGTGTTCATGGCCACAACAATATTTGCCGACCAGTTTTTGAGATACAGGGTGTCCAAGTTGCAAAATATGAATTCTCAATACATTATATTTTCCTAGTTTATATTATGAATTCGTTTTGTTTTTCTAAATTTTTGATAGCCCTGTCGTAGATAGGATAGAATACTATAAAATGGTTTAAATTTTTTTATTATATACCGGGTGAGTGACGAAAATTATTTAATATTTTTTGTTAAATCATTGTATTTTCGGCATTAAATTAAATGTTTACAAAGTAATGCTGTAGATGACATTAGCTTGGAGCAAGCTATCAGAATTTATATTATTTATATTTATACGGGGTAACTCAAAAAAGTTAATATTTTTTTTATTAGTTTTGAAAGAAATTTTGTAGATATTTCTTTATGTACTACTTGTCGTTTATCGTATGCTTCCAAATATATACAATTATCAAGGTTATACAGGGTGTTTCCGATGATAAGCGATAGAAAAATAACATAAAAATACATGTATTTATAAATCACGCGGTATATTAAAAATTGATCGGTTAAATTTCGTTATTTTTTAATATTCTCTGCTTAAGGTGTCTAACTTACTTGTTTGCTATTGATTTCCCTTTTCCTATGACCAGTTCTGGAGATATACAGCGTCGAACAGTCTCAAAACTCAAAAAATAAGCAAATAAAATAACAATTTTTTTTTATTTCAATAAAATTTGTCATGTAGGTTCATTTTATGGTTCAAAATAAATATATTTGATGCTATACAGGGTGTTTCAAATAATTAGGGTATTCTAACACTGTATTGCAAATAAAATATAAAAAATATAAATGAAAGACTATGAACAATTTATTATATACAAATTATTTTATCCGAAAATAATAAGTAGGCCCCTAATTATTTGAAACACCCTGCATAGCATTATATATACCTATTTATTTTTAACCATAAAATAAACCTACATGACAAATTTTATTGAAATAAAAAAAAATGTTATTTTTTTTGCTTATTTTTTGAGTTTTGAGTCTGTTCGACGCTGTATATATCCAGAACTGGTCATAGAAAAAGGGAAATCAATAGCAAACAAGTAAGTAAGACACCTTAAGCAAAAAATATTAAAAAATAACGAAATTTAACCGATCCATTTTTAATATACCGCGTGATTTATAAATACATGCATTTTTATGTTATTTTTCTATCGCTTATCATCGGAAACACCCTGTATAACCTTGATAATTATATATATTTGGAAGCATACGATAAACGACAAGTAGTACATAAAGAAATATCTACAAAATTTCTTTCAAAACTAATAAAAAAAATATTAACTTTTTTGAGTTACCCCGTATAAATATAAATAATATAAATTCTGATAGCTTGCTCCAAACTAATGTCATCTACAGCATTACTTTGTAAACATTTAATTTAATGCCAAAATACAATGATTTAACAAAAAATATTAAATAATTTTCGTCACTCACCCGGTATATAATAAAAAAATTTAAAATATTTTATAGTATTCTATTCTATCTACGACAGGGCCATGAAAAATTTAGAAAAACTAAACGAATTCATATTATAAACTAGAAAAATATAATGTATATATTTTGCAACTTGGACACCCCGTATCTCAAAAACTGTTCGGCAGATATTGTTGTGGCCATAAACACTTTTGATCAGAATGGCATTCTCTACAACATACTAAAAATTTAGAAAATTTAACCAAGGGCCATTTTCCATAAGAGAAGTGCGGGGTTCTTTGACTTATATGCGAATGCCAAGATAGATATTTCAAAAATAGTTGCAGGCGTTCAACTATGACTAAATATCAACAGTAATATTTAATTATTTTTACTACGATTTAAGTGATTTTTTAACGAGCTCTCTAGATACATTTATTAGTTTTAACATGCCTATACAAATTTTAAGAGAAATTGGTTTTTGACATATTATACAACGATAAACGAAAAGTTTTTTTGCCTAGTGTCAAAACAACCTGTGGAATAATTTGGGAGCAAAATTATTTCAAAATATCAGTTTCCATTAAGCCGCAAATAATCTTTGCATTTTGGTTTTTGGTTCATGTCAATACGTGAATTTGTTCTCACCAAAATGCAAAGTGATCTTGATGATGTCTATAATTTAAATTTCTCCATAGTTCTCTCATTGCCATTGCATTATTTAAAATTAAATAGACTATTAAAATGCAGGCAAACAAATGTTATTGTAATAATCAAGAGTTAATATTATACTAATAAATTTACGGAAAAAGGTGCGGATACCTAAGATTTAAAAAATAACATTTTCGCAAAACAAACTTAACAGGTACCTACCAACAACAACTTTTTCACATCCTAATAATTTCTATTGCCTCCTCTAGCCCTTACTACTGCCTGTACACACCGGTTCATGCCATCAGTTAGCCCGCGAATACAGTGGCGGCTCGTGGGGTAGAGCCACAGTGCCATGGCACTACCTGCCCTCCTGTCTAGCGTCCTGCCCTTTACAAATTACTAAAACCTATTAAAATTAATATTCTCGTTTTTAAAGCAATTAGCAAAATAATTTAAAAATGGAACACAGTCGGGTGCAAATTTCCATCTAAAAGGAAGCGATTATGCGTAAAACGGTAACGTACCTTCCGCGCCAAGCGCGACGAGGCACACGGGAGGTGACGAAACGCCATCACTTCAATAAAAAAACGTTGAAAAATGACCTTGAATGCAAGCAGGCAAAAATCTCGACGGGTAGCCAGGCTCTCTTTGTTTGACCGTTTGATGTTAGACGTTTCAAACAGCTGATGTTCGCGTCGCGTCCCGATTTGTTTTCGTTCGGCCGGCGGCTGATTGAATGTAGGGTTAACTAACTTTTTATTTTAGAAATACATAAGTAATGAATACTATTAGATTTTTAAAGGAAACTTTATGGAAAAAATACTTGAGTGTGCGGTTGTGATGAATCTAATAGACTATTTTGTTTTATGTGTGTTTTATTTGGTGGGAAGCAAACTTGGTCCCAAAAAGGTACAGATGATTTGGTCCATTTCTGGGACAAAATGAAGACACATGAAAAATCGAAGGTACATTTAAACAATATATTATTATTTAATTTCAGTATGCTTGGTAAAATTAACATTAAAACTCAATTAAATTCTGCATATCACAATGAAATAATGAAGAAAAACGAACAAATTGATAAAAACAGATACATATTAAACCAAATTATAAACTGCGTTCGGTTTTGTGGTGCATTTGAGTTGGCTTTGAGAGGTCATGACGAAAAAGAGACGTCGAAAAATAGGGGCATATTTCGTGAATTAATAAATTTCAGCTCAGAATTAGACAAAACTCTTAAAGATCATATTGAAAAATCGAAAGTATTTAAAGGAACATCAAAACCCCTACAAAATGAACTTCTGGACTGTATGTTAGATGTGTATCATGATGAAGTAATAAAAGAAATAAAGGACTCTCCGTTTATCGCAGATGAAACCACTGACATTGATTGTGTGTTTCAACTTGTTATCGTGTTTAGGTATATTCAAGATATGATTGTAAATTCATAAATTAAATTAGGTGCCTTTTTGCTTATTTTTCCTACTTTAAAAGCAAGAACTATTAACAAAAAAGGGCGTGGCACCCAAAAATTTTTTGCCTGCGGCGCTAAGGGTTTACCTGGCCCTACTTCACTAAAATAGCACGAGCCGTCACTGCGCGAATATCATCCTAGGTAATATTCCTCCATTCTTGACTCTTATGACGCCGTAGTAATTTAGGTCCAGTTGCTGGTCTGCGTGAGTTTAAATTACCTTCGTGTATCTTCGACGAACTGTCCAAGAACTGACATTTTTAATTCGAACCTCTCGAAGTTGGTTTTTTGCCTGTACTGACGTCAAACGACGATTTCGAAGAGTTTTAAGTACAAAAAATCGGTCATCAATAGCTTTAGTTTTGCGTTTCCTAAATTATTGACATCATCAAGATTATTTTGTATTTGGGTGAGAACAAATGCACGTATTAACATGAACCAGAAACCAAAATGCAAATAATATTTGCGGCCTAATGGAAACTATTTTGAAGTAATTTTGCTTCCTAATTATCCCACAGGGTTTTGACACTAGGCAAAAAAAAAAAACTTTTCGTTTATCTTTGTATAATATGTGAAAAAACCAATTACTCTTAAAATTTGTATAGGTATGTTAAAACTAATAAATGTATCTAGAGCTCTCTAAAAGATCACTTAAATCGGAGTTTTTGCCTGATTGTGCCCTTTGTGCTACTGCTAGCACGCCTACTAAGTGTGGAAATGATTTTTTTTCTAGATAAAAATTTCTAACTGATCATCAAAATTCCTCTAATCTAACCTTCAATATTAAACTATTTTCGAAGAAGCATGCATAGCATAAGAAGCGGCATACCCTTATGATTTATTATATTTTATTGAAAGCTTTTTTGCTGGATACTCCCTAATTCAGCAATAACTATTTTTCCTAAGATCCTCATCGTTTTATCATCATAAATGACATTACAATTTTAAATTAAAGCCATATTGCTTTTCAAAACCATTCCATTGTTTTTCAAAGCCGCCTTTATATTTCTTTAGAAAAGAAGAAGAAGGGCGGCAATAATGCATAACGCTGTTAAATTTGCGATTGGGATTTAAGGCAAATTTTTCAGTGTCAATTTTAAAATAGCATAGGAGTGTATGGTATCAAATTGTTGGAAAAAAATGCTCGTTGTAAATATCCTAGTGAACTACCATCGTTCCATTTGGAAAAATGTAGTAAACGTCAAGGAAACAAAATTTCATTTTTTAAACGCTTGTGAAAATTTTAATTATTATGACATAATTTTAATTTTCATATACTACTTGACTATAAATTAACAGATTTAATTAATTTGTAGCACTTTGGATTGAAAATAAAAAATAAACATAAAAATGTTATAACACGTCAAAAAATGACAAGTGAGGTGTCATTTCACTCATAATGTTATGCTGAACCCAAATAAGTAAAAATATACAAGATGATCCATTTAAAATATCAAAGTCAAGGTCACTTTCGGTCAAACCGAAAGTGCTAACAAACTGAAAATTATACCAATAAATGCAGACTCATCTCTTATGCATAATATCAAAATTTCATTTTAATATCTATAAATATAAAAAAGCTATAGGGGTGAACGTCTTTTGAGAGACACCCAGTAGATGTCTATAGGTCGAAGAGACACTAGATATACCCCCGCTCTCCCCTATTCCTTATACCTTTATTTTCAGGTCATAAGAAGTGGCATAAGAAATTGCCATCATTATGGTTTAATGTTATATTTATAGGTTAAATATTTCACACATCTTTAACAGTTTGCTAAGCTTTACCGGCATGCTTAGGAATTTCTTGATAAAATTTTACCTTGTGGAGTTAAATTATAGCTGCTTCCATAAAAGACCATGAAAAAATTATAAAACAACTTTATTTACTTTAGGAGAAAATTATTGTTATTTTTCACATTCAGCTTATTATATGGTAGGTACTCTGCGAGCAAAAATAATTTGCATCAAAGAGGGCTTGGATTAAAAAATGTAGGGCTTGGTTTAGATCACAATGATATGGGGATTGGGGACCATATATCTAACCAAATATAGGTTAACATTTTGTCAAATTCATATTATAACATGATATGCTAAACTAATGAGTAATAAAATAAGTAGACAAATACAAATTATAGGGAAAAGAAAAGCATAAAGTCTTTCTCCACAATTTTAATTCAGTAGCTAGGCTAGAATCGACATGTTTCGAGTGTAGAAACACTCATCATCAGGAAATTGAAGCAAAAATAATTAACAGCTGATGTTGTTAGCAAAAGAGAAAATATAATAAAATTAAAGGTGGAACTAATCCATAATGGAGCTTTCAAAGGCACGCATAGGGAGTGAAAAACTTTTGCAGTCAAAAGGCGGAAAATATATCAGCACGCTGAAAGGTCAGGGACCAGTAAAAAGCCTCTGTGGGCGGGAAATGAAGAGAAAAACAGGACATGTGAATGTGAATGAAGGACTTTGTAGAAAACAGTTAAAGTTTGTGTGATAAAAACATTTTAGTTTGATTCAGCTATGTCAAAGAGGTGTGAAAGATGTTAGATATGAGGTGGAGAGAAAGAAAAAATGTGTTTTTTATATTAAAGTAGTGAAGATGCTTTCATTTAGCTTGAAGAAAAATGCTGTTGGGGCACCAAGCTTGTTACGGCCCAGTGACCCCAGCAGGAGTCAAAACTGACACATATGATTTAGAATCGAAAATAAAAAAGTTTACGGCATTTTCAAAGAAATTTTTTTGATAATTTAAAAAAAAACTGTTTAGAAAATTTTTTCATTCGTTTTTCATGAACATCTTAAGAAGAAGTTCGCTGCGACCAGCACGTGTCTAACCCAAACGGGAAAAATACAAATTAATTTTTGTTGTTTACAAAATTAACAAAGTAAGAATATACAGAAAGAAAAAGAAAAATAATTACATAAATTGCTGAAATTGGCCACCGCCATGCTCCAAGCATAAATTCACACGTCTCTTCATATTCTCGAAAGTGTTGACCAGCATCTCTGGAGAAATGTTACCACATTCTTGGATTTAGTAAAATCTAATAAGTCGTTTAGAAGTTAGAACGATTTAAATGATTACACTGTCAATAGCTTCCCCCACTCTTGTTAAGGTCGGTACGCCAATAAGCCTTAAACCAAAATGATGCAGAGTGGTCTAAGCTTTCAAATGAGGTAATCAAGGGTATACCGTAATGTCGGATTTTTCGGAGAAATTAAAATTATTATAAAAATTTATTTTCAATTGTACCCCCTGCAGCGAAATGCGGAACTTAAGAATAGGTTCCAGAATTTTATCATTGCCACATCATTAATTTTTTTCCGTAAGTTTTTAGGCTTAGCAGTTTCCGAGATATGGTCGGAGGCCACCCTTAATGAAACACCCTGTACATAACACTTCAAAAAAAATTAAATTTTAATAGCTGTTATCAATATTTTTTGATCGATACCTAAACATAATGTTAAAAAAAAGTAGGTATTTTCTATACTAAAAAATAACCTACCTAATTAAAAATTTCGTATTTCTATATTTTATTTTCTATGACAATCTCTGTCTATTGTTTACGTAAATATATAATTCTCTGAAACCTGTACGTAAAGGTATTTAAATCAAATATTGAAATTCCACTTTAACCACTGTTTGTTTAGTTGATAGGCCTACATATTTGTAAATCCACCATTACAATTAATCGTCAAATCAAAACACAAATAAAAGATTAAATAGTTAAGACGTTGCTCAGAAAGCAAATAATGGCCATATCAGATAGAGCATAAATCCTATTTCCGCAGTTAATTACAAAAAATGAATGAAATATAATAATAATGATTATTACCATTTTTACTTACCAGCGATGCCCACAATGAGTACCACCTAATACAAGCAAATAAGTTGTTATTTAAAAGTAGACAACAGAAAATGATACAAAAATTTCATACAAATTCTTCGCTTTTAACAAATAAACATGGATAGAAAAAAAAAACACAAAGTCTTCCTCCACAAAATTTATTACAATAAAAATTCTTAGGTTAAAGGTGTCTACATGTTTCGAACGCCGAAACGTTCATCACCAGGAGACAGAAAAGGTATGCTGATGGTTGTAGCAAGAGAGAAAATGATAAGTGGTAGGCATAAAACCTTAATGGAGCTTTTATGGCATCAAAAGTTGTATTATTGAAATTACATTATGTGAAGATATAAAATGAAAATAAGTTAACACATACGGAGTATGTGGAAAAGTCAGTTTAAAAGGGGCTCTCGAGCAACCAAAAAGAGGAACATGGAGAACAGGAGAGAGAAAAAACACCTCTAAAAAGAAGATGTCAAGAAGGTTTTCTTAAAAATATGTCTTGTAGACATTGTAAAATGTGGAAAATAATTTTATATATATATAAATTGCGCAATGTGGGCATCATGTATCAAATTCTGTAAAATAAAAGAAAAAGAAGATTGAAATATGAGTTTTTTGTAAATGTAAAGAAAGTACTTACGAAGTATTTTTTCAAAAAGGTTGTTTGGGGCACTGAATTTTACAGTCCAGTAAAGTAACCCCAATATGTATTAATTTCAAATTAATATAATTAACTTCATATTTAAACATATTTTCTATATTTTATAAAATAACAAAAATACAACTTTTGATGCCATAAAAGCTCCATTAAGGTTTTATGCTTACCACTTATCATTTTCTTTCTTGCTACACATCAGCATTTATCATCAGCCTTTTCTGTCTCCTGATGATGAACGTTTCGTATTTTGTGGAGGAAAACTTTGTGTTTTTTTTTCTATTTATGCTTTCAACTCTACTTTATGGACAATTTCTTCAAAATAAACATGGGTTTAGGAATTTACGAAAACTTTTCCTCCACACTAAGGAAAAAGCCCTCTATTCCTTATAAGAATTCACTTATTCTTTATACGATTGTTTAATACTATTATATCTGACAGCAACGCGTTTTTCTACTGTAAGACAACGAAAATTGCTAGACCACTGTGTAGTGTAATCTGGTTTTATGTACTGTATTAGTTCCGACTGGCAGTTGTAATAAAACTTGACATTATTCATAATATTTGCTTGCTACGGTTAATAAATCTTATACTTACCACTAAAAATCAGTACTGTAGTTCTCAAAAATTTAAATAGCTTCTGGTGTGATATTGTTCTTGTCGTTTAACATTGCATATTATGATTATCTATTATGCAACATGGTTTACTGAGATGGTAAAATTCGTCCATAGATTATCAAGTCCAATACTAATGATGGGTTATGCGAAATGAGAATATTCTATTGCTTTATGTGACATGCAAAGTTTAAAAAAACTTAAACACAAAGTAAAAATAAATTATTTGAAACGGGTATTGGTACGATCAATAAACTTCAAATTCAGACAGCTAGAAGACTCCGAACAACGATGTGACCTGCGCAACAAATACGTTAAAACTAGGTTCTAATGGATACAATTCCTTTTTGGGGATGCTGTTCTGCCTTCTTAATTGTAGAGAAAGCGCTTTACTGGGAACAAAATGCGGCGGATTGAGAAGATTCAAATTATTTCTTAATAAAATTGCTGTATTGTAAGTAGTTCATTATTCAACAAGAGTGTGTTGCTAATGGAACTGAACTACCAATAAAAACGCTGTTTTAGCAAATCTAGAATGGTAAAAAATAAGGAAAAAACTAAAAGTCTTCCTCCACAAAATTTAATAGAAAATAGAAATTCTTTAGGGATCTCCACATGTTTCGAAAGTAGAAACGTTCATCATCAAGAAAAAGAAAATTTATATAGTGCTGATGGTATTAGCAGAAGAGAAAATGGGATAAAACCCTAATGGAGCTTTTATGGCATTGAAAAATTGAACTGTAGAAGTGACATATATAAAAAGGGTTGAGGAGAGTTAACACATGCTGAGCATGTGGAGGAAGTTAGTAAATAAAGTATAAACAACCAAATAAAATGGCTTCAAAAAAAGGTGTCGAGGATTTTTTAAATTTTTTTGTAAAATTATTGATATTTATTTATTTATTTATTTACTTATTTACAATGTACTCTACAGAATCCTAAGATCTAAATGGTACATATATTAAGACACATAGTTACATTGTATAAATTCAATGTCTCTTTAGCGCCCCGAGACTCGTCCCAAAAATATCACAATCTGCAAAATTTCTGATGTAATTACTTAACATCCTTTCAACAAACGCACTTCTACCGTAATTTGTCCGATGTGTCCGTTCCAGGAATAATTGGAGTTGTCTGGTTCTCCTTACTGGGACGCGCAATAAGATCATATGCAGTAACCACTCGCAGTTCACATGACCATTGATCACCTTGTATAAAAAAATTAACAGAGCCTTCCTTCTGCGATATTCAAGCGTTTGTAGACCACATAGAAGGAGCCTAGTTTCATAAGGAACGCCTTGATAGGGAAAATGTAATTTAAAAAGCAGATATTTCGCAAATTTATTCTGTACCCTTTCCAGTCTGTTAATATGACATTGATAATATGGACTCCAAATTACAGAGCAATATTCCATAATACTGCGCACCAAACAGTTGTAGAGGGCTGTCAAAGCCTTGATGTCCGAAATATGTTTTGTGTGTCGCTTTATGAAACCCAGCAGCCTAAAGCTCTTGGAAATGATGTTGTCTATATGCATATTAAATGATAAATCGCTATCAAAAATTACGCCAAGATCATTAAAATGCGACACAGCTTCCAAGTTAATGTTGTTAATAGTATAGATGACACTCTGTGGGTAAACACATTTAAAAAATCTTAAAACTTTGCACTTCTCTACGTTTAGTTTTAAATAGTTTTTAATGCACCAGTCAACAAAACTGTCAAGGTCACTCTTCATATGGTTGTCTCCTGGTGAAACAATGGAAAAAAACTTAAGATCATCCGCATATATGAGGCAGTAAGATCTTTTGAAACATTGCAAAACATCATTTATGAAGGGATAAAGAGAATGGGACCTATGTGCGAACCTTGCGGAACACCTGACGTTACCAGGACTTCCTTAGAGAATGATCCGCATACAGTGACACGTTGCTTACGAGAAGAAAGATAAGATTCTATCCACTTGAGATATGTTCCGCAGACCCCAATATTGGAAAGCTTTCTTATAAACAGCTGGTGACAAACACTATCGAAGGCTTCGGACAAGTCTATGTGTGTAAGACAGTATAAAGATAAGAATTATCATTTGTAGAAGTCATAATCTGTAAAAATAAAATTTGAAATTAAAATCAAAAGTAAAAAAAAATCTTTTTACATCTTTTTACATCTTTTTAAAAAAAAAATGGTTAGAAAGAAAGTACTAACGTCAAAATTGTTGAAGAATGGTTTTTGGGATACTGGGGTACCATTCTTCAACAATTTTGACGCAAGTACTTTCTTTTTAACCAAAAAATAAAAAAAAGAGATATTAATATTCTTTTTTACTTTTGATTTTAATTTCAAGTTTTATTTTTACAGACTATGACTTCTACAAATGACAATTCTTACCTTTATACTGTCTTACAGACATATCAATAATTTTACAAAAATTTTATATAAAAAATTTAAAAAATCTTCGACACTTTCTTTTTAGAAGGCCTTTTTCTTCTTCCTCATTTTATTTGGTTGTTTATACTTCCTTTACTAACTTCCTTCACATGCTCAGCATGTTTTAACTCTCCTCAACCCTTTTTATATATGTCACGTCTACATTTCAATTTTTCAATGCCATTAAAGCTCCATTAGGGTTTTATACCATTTTACTCTTCTGCTAATACCATCAGCACTACATAAATTTTCTTTCTCCCGATGATGAACGTTTCTATGTTCGAAACATGTAGAGACCCCTAAAGAATTTCTATATTCTATTAAATTTTGTGGAGAAAGACTTTTAGTTTTTTCTTTCTTTCCTATACTTTCAACTCTACCTAAGCATGGACTACTTCTTCAAATTAAATCTAGAATTAATATAACACTAAAGCGTGTTTGATAAAAAAAATAAGCTATCAATACAAATTATGTCTTAGCAAACCTATTGTATTAGATCATTTTCCTCGGTGCAAGGGGTATAAAACTTTATATCGGAAAAAATATTCTTTGACGGATTTCCTTGAAACTCTGCATAAATACTTAGCAAACCTCTTTTTCCTACAATAAACGCAATAATAGTCCGTAAAAATAAAAAACTATTTAATGGGTCATTGAATCGATTAATACTGTAATCAACAAAATTACTTAATTCGAAGCAGTTACCGCGGATTGTAGGCGGAAGAAAATCGTTTCAATTTTGTTGTTCTTGTCTTTTTGTATAATTGTATTACCCAGTTAAGTAATTGTATTCGCAAAGGTTAATAGGCAATAAAATAATTGTATTTATGGAATTTTAGTGAATAGTTTATAATAGAGAACAGAGTGAAAGTCTATTTTCTTTTGCAGGGCAAAAATTGAAAGTTTCAAAAGTTTAATAGGTCGTCTAATATTTAATATTAAAATTTGTAATTTTTGCACGTCCGGCCGAACCCATAAAGATAAACGGGTAAATAAAATTTTGAAGGAAAAAACATGTCTTGGGGCTATAAAATAAAATCTAGAAGAAGAATTAAATTGTTTTTGATATCTAAGCAATCCATAAGATATATTACAATTAAAATAATCCTGTGGCTGTTTGAAGGTTGGAGACAATACTTCAGTATACAGAAAACCTACGCATACAGGTCAGTATCTCAATTTTACATCAAATCACTCAAACAACACGAAACATGGCATAGTTAAAACCCTCGTGGATAGAGCAATTACAATCTATAACTCGGAAGAAGCACTTAAAAAAGAAGTTCACCACATCAAGACCGACCTCAACAAAAAGGGCTACCCCACAAGATTAGTTGACACAATATTGGAAAATCGTAAGAATCGACCCAACGCGCAAGAAGCAAATAGAAAGACACAACCAACACTCAATATTCCGTATGTCAAAGGAGTATCTGAGAAAATAAGAAGACTAGGACAACGATATAACATCAACACCGTATTCAACTCGAGGGACATCCTAAGAAGCCACCCGACGAAGACAAAGCCTACAAGTCAAAAAGATAGGAAAAACTGCGTCTACCAGATCCCCTGCGAGTGCGGCCAATCTTATATAGGTGAGACATTAAGACCACTCGAGGCAAGGATTAAAGAACACAAAAACAATACGTTAAAAGGAGAGACCGAAAAGTCAGGTGCAGCTGACCATGCCTGGAAATATGTCATGTGGTCAGGAACTGAAATCCTACATAAGGAACCACACTGGAGGAAAAGAAAGTTTAAGGAAGCTGTTGCTATTCACCAGAACCCAGACTGCTTTAGTAAACTATCATGAGACATAAGAAATATCTAGAAACCTTTATTAGATAGATGTAATCTTAGGATAAGATCGCGTGCCAACTGAACGCATGACTGCACCCACCTCAGTTATGCTTCAGTGCACCTAGCTAGTATAAATAGTCTTGTAGTTACTTTACTTATTTAGGATTCACCTGAAGACGACTGGAGATACTTACCAGTTGAAACGTTGTGATTTAAATCAAATAAAGACAATGGAAGTCCAAAACTCATTCATCATTCATAAAATAATCATGTGTGCATCGTATACTATTTGTTTTCTAAATCTAATTTAAAAAGCCTCAAGTAAACGTCAGTTCTGTCCCTGTCCCTACAACAAATTTATCAACAGACTGTCCGCGAATAGGATTTACAATAGCACAAATCGATGAAAAATTTCATGTTTCCAGAAAAAGTCATTCTTGGTAAAAAGCTTGTAAAAAAAATGCAATTCACGAAAAGAAAATGTTGATTTTTTATACAGGGTTCGCGAAAACTTCAAAAATATGAATTTTCTCCAAGAGTAAACTACCTTTATTTTTCATTTTTGACCGAAATGCCAATTAGAAAACTTATTTAGAATAACGCTTGTAATTTAAATCGGAGATTTAAAATAAATCTTCGATTTTTTAGTTTTTTTAATTTTTAGAGGTAAAAGAATTTTTTTTTTGATAGCAGCATTAGCGGTCAAAATAGATACATTATCAATGACAAAGGGATATCAAAAAGTTTCAAAAACTGATTTTTGGTGTGACCAGAAATATGTATGTTTAATTTCACAAATGAAATAACCCCGGAAATAATACAAAAAAATCTTAAAATAACAACAAATAATAATTTCATGATTTGCTATTCAAACACTTTCCCTCCATATTCAACACATTTTTCCAGCTGTAAACGAATATGGTCAGTTTTTGTCAGTTCTGTGATGGTCCGTTCCGTGATGCCTTGGAATCTGACCACGTCTAACAGAACTAGCATTATGTCACAGAAAAGACAAAAACATCAACAATTATTGAACAGATGGTTGCAAAAATCAATGAATTTTAGTTTAATAAAGTTTGTCTATATAAATACATTAAAGTTTCCTTGTACTTTACTTTTTAGCCAGCTCAAGTCATTTCTGTGATACGTAAAGGTCATTTCTGTGCCACATAGTCCCTTTTTGTGACGGAGATTATTTAATTCGTTAAATAACTTTTTGACTTTTTTGGGCCCTATTATTAGAAAGCACAATACTATTGATAATAAGTGACATATAAAAAATATTGTTTGTCAAGGCGGTACTGCAATTTAATTTACGCTATTGCAACAATAAATTATGAAATGTTGTACTTTTAATGGTTTTTGAGGGACTAATCCTTTATTTTTTGCTATGGCAAAGAAAGCTGAACTAGTTTTGGCCGTAGTTTGGCGAACACTATCTTCTGTGTTTTTTCATATCATAACTTCCGTATTTGTGAATTCTTCTTTTTAAATTTTGGTAAGAAAATGTGTCACCGATATGACATACCTACTTCCTGATTTTCGAGAAGAAATACATTAAAACGATACACTTGTTAATAAAATTGTTGTCTGCTATTATCAACTCTTAAACAAGCATGCATGTAGAAACGTTTTAATCTAAACCTCTAGCCCATTTAATACAATATATTTTGTTGACAGTAGAGGAAAGTACCCTAATATGGGATACCTTTTGTTAAACTGTCATATTTTAGGGAAAACTTAATTAAATTTATTTATTTATTTATTTTTATGTGTTGCCATTAATGTACTACCTGCCAGACGCATTGACATAACTTTTGTGTACTATTTTTAAAAGAAACAGGCGATTTAGGCTAAAATGTCATTTAATTGATTTTCAAAAATGGTGTCCTAATATTGGATATACATAATGTATACAATATTATGGATGTTTTTAAACAAAACCAAAAAACCAATTGCATTTTCCATGTTTCGTATGTCCCACTGTTTTCTTTTTTCGTTGCCATTCTGAAAATAAATATATAGATAATAATTTCCTAACCGTTTGATTCAAAGCCTAATATTGGATATCCAATATTGGGCGCACCCCGCTTATGTCCAATATTAGGCACCCGATCATATTATTAGGTTATATTTTTCTACGAAAAAACTAACAACAATTATACTGCAAAACCTAAATAAATACAACCACATACCACCTTAGTAGCTTCAACACTGACATACAACTACTTAAATTATTTAGGTACCTGATTTTCGATATTTCGACGCTCAAACAGGTCGCGGTAAAATATTGTCAAGCGTGAAAACTAACAAATTGCCAATATTATTTTGATGGACTGTACTAGCAGGTTGAAAAACATCGGCCATGCATTTTTAGGTTTAAGTGAACTACTTGTTAATAGATGGCGCCCCATATTTATCTGGTTTGGCAAATACAATGGTGTCCAATTTTAGGAGCTATCCCAATATTAGGCTACTTTCCTCTACCTACTATTATCGATTTTTCCTCTAAAATTTAATTTGCCCATACCTTTAGATCCGTACAGCTTATCTCTTGCGCAAATAAAAGTTAAGTTTTATGGGTGGAAAAATTCGTTTATACGCACGACTCACCGGTCAGATCCCCTAGGGCCCAACAGAAATGGGCATGCGCATAACCTACTTCTTTATTAACATCAATAAATACACTCCAGAACCGTAATGAAGGTTTTAAAAAAACAATTTGTCAGATTTTTTAAATTAAGTGTTTCCGGATGCCCGGGTATCTCCTACGTAATTAGCCTATAGTCAATTTTCGAAAATATTCATAACAGCATAGCAGGCATAAATTGCACCGATTCCGTTAAATTAGTAATATTTTTTAGAATATTACAGCAATTATTTACAAATACGTTTAATAGAATAATTATCAAAAATTATACCTCTCGCGAACATTATTATTCTACGCTAATGAAAATTCCAAATGAAGAATGCGGAAAGTTGCACTGTTCTCAATTGCACACGAGATGAAATGAAGACTGCATGACGCAGCTTTATGTGATCTACTATTGGTACCTCTTCACCGTTATTTAACATTGACTTTTATGTTGCGTTAAACGTTTTTATTTTGCGTAACAGTTTCGATTGCTAATGAAGTATTTAATTAAGTTTAGTAAAGTATCTGTAAGTTATACTTAGATGTTTATGTTTTTTTTTACGAAATAAATTTATATAAACTGCTCACACACAAAGTTCGACAAATTGTTTTTTAAACGCCTTTATTATGGGTCTACAGGATGTCAATTTGAAAACTTCCCACCCTTAATATCTTTCTTGCAGTTAATAATATGAAAAATCGGAGAGACACGTCAATTTTATTTGTAAGGAGGACACTTTAAATGAATATTTTTAGCCTTCTTGTTTTAACCCCCTAGGAGGAGTAGATGTCACCCTTATAATCTTAAATGGGAATGGGGGTCAAGTGGCACATCATTTTAAAGAGCTTTCAATTCTCTTTTCAGTGGTATACTATTTTATTGCTTTTTGTCCAAAGGTTTCCGAATAATCGCGTTTTAAAGTTGCAGACACAATTAAACTTGCCTGCATTGAGATTTTTGTTTTCAGGTTAGTGTTTACACGAAAATTACTGCATTGGGTCTCCTTGTAGTTAAAATCGTTGAATAACAGGAAGAAAATCTAGTTTAAACAATTGATTTCTTATATTAATTATTTTACTTCGACAAAAATAACTTTTTATTTGCGCAAGAGAAATTTCTACAATAAAACACAGGCGGGATCTACTTACGCACTATCTTACAAGTTGTTTAAAATGTTGTCCATTTTCCTGTAAACAACAATAAAGTCTGTTTTCGAACTCCTCCCTAACATTTCGGAAAACTTCACCGGGAATTGACCGGCATTCGGCTACAATTCGCCTTTTAAGATCATCAATATCAGCAGGTTGTGTTTTATAAACAATAGATTTAAGATGCCACAAAGAAAGAAGTCTAAGGGTGTTAAATCCGGTGATTTTGGAGGCCATTCAATTGGTCGTCTTCTGGTAATCCGTCTATCCGGGAATCTCTCGTTTAACCACTGTCGGACCGGAAGAAAATAATGAGGTGGATCACCATCCTGCTGGAATGTTAACAAATCCTCCTGTAAAACTAAATTACCCTCTGCATCAATTTGAGTTTCTAGCTCATGGGTGATAAGAAAATCAATAGCATCTTCAAGCATATTAAGGTACAGATCACCTGTCAAGTTTCCTTTAATAAATAAAGGATCAATAATGGCATTTTCAAGAATACCAGCCCAAACATGAACTTTTTGGGGATATTTTGTGTATGTCCTTCTCGAAAAATATGCGGGTTTTCGTCACTCCAATATCGACAATTTTGTTTGTTAACATTTCCATTTAGAAAAAATGAACATTCATCGCTAAAACAGATATTCGGCAGAATATTAGGAATGGCGTTGACTTGACGACTCATGAATTCACAAAACTGTCATCGTCGTCTTGAAGTACCTATCTGCATTTTGTATGGATGGAGTTTATGAATTTTCAGTGCTTTTCTTACTGTCTCATATGATATTCCTGTCTGTGCTGCTGCTGTCCGCAAGGAGCTGGTGGGCTCTGCAGCAAATAATCCCAAAACCTCAATTAGAGCTTCTTCATTTATCACTCGTAGGTTATTTCTTTTATATTACTACGATTATTCGGAAACCTCTGGACAAAAAGCAACAAAGTAGTATGCCGCTCCCTTTAAAGCGATGTGCCACTTGACCCCCATTCCCATTTAAGATTCTAAGAGTGACATCTACCCCTCCTAGGGGGTTGAAACAAGAAGGCTAAAAATGTTCATTTAAAGTGTCCCCCTTACAAATAAAATTGACGTGTCTTCCGATTTTTCATATTATTACCTGCAAGAAAAATATTAAGGGTGGGAAGTTTTTAAATTGACACCCTGTATGCCCCAGGGCAAGAATAATCCTATTATTTTGTAAAAAACAACTGTTGTCGACATAACTGAATACATTAGCCCGTTGATGAGTGTTTATGCACTTTGATTTATATCTAATGCATTCGGTTTATTTCTTAAAAGTGAAAAATAATAAGTGACCCTTAGATATATACCGGGTGTCCTAAATTACAAAGAGTATGATAAAATTAGGATAATTGGCTTAAATTAACTATAAGATTACTTAATACATTATTGTCTGGTAAAATTTCAAAAGAGAGTGAGAGAATTGTAATATAGTTTTATGCACCTGTTGTTCATTAAAAATAATAATAAATACTAACTAATAAATACATAAATTCATAATATTAACAGTTTATAAAAATGAATTAATCAATTAAATTGTTAGCCTATTTATCGATAAGATAATATTAACATAATTTATTTTTAAATAGTTCGTAAGTAATTAGTATTTACAAGTACTTTGGTAAATATACTGTCACACACAATCCGTAATAATAACAGAGTTTACAATCAATTATTACAACATGAATACAAATTATAAATAATATTGTGCCGCTAAATACTATAGAGGAATAACAAATAACAATGTATGTTTTGTGCATCCTACGATCGTATTATCAAAGAACAAATTTGTAACACTTAACCCGTATAATTATGTAAATATATCATAACAATGCCCTTTTGATACAATGATGTAAATCAAGTCAAACCAATGGGCGGATAATACCTAATTATTGTGGGGAAATATTGGCCTTAACCATAAGCGTTCAGATTTGACAATTTTATGTCCATCAAAACTTTAATAACATATTATTTGATTTATAAGTTGTGATCAGTGGCGTAACTAGGGGGGACCAGGGCCCCCCGCAGAATCCGCGAGAAACAAATTTATTCTGCCAGACCACCCAAATGCGAACGATAAGTCAAACGACAAATTGATAAATTGAATTTTTTTTATATACCTACATAAATTAATTATATTTATTCATCAATTTTATTATATTTTTAGTCTAGTCTATATCCTATACGCGCAACTAAAACTCGGAACCGGAACTCCAACCCAGGTCTGTAAAGTTAGAAATCCAATGCTGCCTGCCAAGACGCTCTCGGGATCTAATCAGAATAAACATGTCCAAATTCAACTCGAAAAATTTCCAAAAAGTTTTCGTGACAGCTGAAAAATCTAACCGATAAAACACGAGGTCTGTGATATTACTGGTGATTATTGACCAAATTTGTTAAAATTTGGGCGTGGTCCAGAAAAAATGGGCTCTCCACCTCTACACGAGCCGCCACTTCAAATCACAATAACAGGGCCACCCCCAGGTCAGAGGGCTAGTTACGCCACTGGTTGTGATGTACAAGGGTTTTTAGCAATAATTAACTAAATAGGTACCTTTGAGTGTAACATAATAGTATATTATGTTACAAGGACGAAAAATGTAGTATTTCGGACGTAATGCAAGAGATTACCGGATGAGGCAAAGCCGGTAACCCGCATAGTCCGAAATACATTTTTCGTCCGTATGACATACGATATTTTTTATTCGATTGTGGTTTTCTTCCGATTATAAAATGATGTAAAAATAAAGTAAACCAATACATTTTATCTTACACGGTAATTTGTCGCTTTTAAAATGTTTGTCGGTTAACAATGAAACCTATATTATGCATATCTATGGATATAACAAATAATTACTTAAATTAATAATATCATTTGACGTTTTGTCAATCAAGCGATAATTTTAAAACTTGAAAACACAAAAATGGAAATAGAAAATGATAATAAAGATGTTATAGTAGGTACGCAACCTGATTTTCGAGAAACTGCCAATGAAGTTATGTTACATTTGTTGCCACAAAAATCTAAGGAAATCCTATATGAAAGAGCTTATAAAAAAATTTTGGATTACCGGCAAAAAAAAAGTATACGGTCGTTCTCGGAAAACGTTTTCTTAGTGTAGATGGCGGATTTATCGAAAACTGTGAAGTCATCTACTTTGTGGTCGCAGTATTCCATGCCAGTGGCGTAACTAACGCCCCCGCAAACCCCGCATTGCGGGGGGGCGCGGCAAAGCCAGGGGCGCCCTCAAGTTCCTTGATGAAAAAATAAAACAAATGAAAAGCGACGTTATATATAAAAAAAATCAAGAAATAATAAAATAATTGTTTTATTATCACAATATTAAAGTTAAAAATTAACAATAATGAATGAGAAACAATGAAATATGACTAATATGAGTCCCCTATATAAAATAGGGGTAACGTAAATCATAATTAACAATTTTACCCCAATAACAGTATCAAGGTTCGTACAAATATCCGCGCCGGAAACCCCGCGTGGGCGCCGCTACAATCACACACAGCATTTGTTGAAAACCCGCCAGGAGACGGATCGGGCCACCTTAAGCACCTTACTAATCTAATCTAGAGAATTAGAGCACCTTACTAATCTAGAGAACTCGCTGCGCACCAAAATTCATATTTTGGCGCGCAGCAATAAGCTGAAATTCGTAGTAGTACATTATTTTTACAACAAAAATTGTTCTCTACAATGTTCTATATCTTTTTCGAGATCTTTCTACAGTGACCGGCAGAAAGTGCGCAGCATATGGGAAAGTTTTTTACCTTTAAGTTTAGAACATTAATTTTATTTTAGATAGGTTCTGCATGTTCTCAAACCAAAATAACACCCATTAAATCCCGTAACAGTCTTATGGTATACGAGGTAGGATCAAAAATTTGAAATTCCACTAAGAGTAAAGTACCACCATCTTTCATTTTAGAATATTTTTTTACTAAGAATTATTGTTTTAATTTAAAAGTTATTCCAAATTTCGCTTATTTTGGACAAAAAAATTGATTTAATCGTGTTTTCTCAATAACCCTGTATAAAAAATAAATGGCAACCGAACAGTACGAAAATAAGATTTTTTGCAGACTTTTTTAGAGATTACCGTTGATCATAAGTCCGATTAGTTTGTTTTCATATTATTATGGCTTTTTAAAATAAAAACAAAAAAATATTAAATATTTTTGTTGCACACCGTATTTTATTTTCTGAGAGAAAAAGTTAATTTTATCAAACTGATATTTTTTGATTTACATTGACTTAAAGCATCTCCTAAATAGTTTTTTATACATTGAAGTATGCATAGAAAGTTTCCTTATTTTGCGTGACGAATAAAATCCGTTCAAAATATATTTTTAATTAAATTTTTTTTCTTTATAAATCAAAAGAAAACTTTCTATGCATACTTCAATGTATAAAAAACTATTTAGGAGATGCTTTAAGTCAATGTAAATTAAAAAATATCAGTTGAATGAAAAATAAAATACGGTGTGCAGCAAAAATATTTAATATTTTTATGTTTTTATTTTAAAAAGGCATAATATTATGAAAACAAACTACTCGGACTTATGATCGACGGTAATCTCTAACAAAGTTTGCAGAAAATCTTATTTTCGTACTGTTCGGTTGCCATTTATTTTTTATACTGAGTTATTGAGAAAACACGATTAAATCCATTTTTATTGTCCAAAATAAGCGAAATTTGGAATTTGGGTATAACTTTGAAATTAAAACTATAATTCTTTGTAAAAAAATATTCTAAAATGAAAGATGGTGATACTTTACTCTTAGCGGAATTTCAAATTTTTGATCCTACCTCGTATACCATAAGACTTTTACCGGATTTAATGGGTGTTATTTTGGTTTGAGAACATGCAGAACCTATCTATAATAAAATTAATTTTCTAAACTTAAAGGTAAAAAACTTTCCCATATGCTGCGCACTTTCTGCCGGTCACTGTATATTAAACAACGCTTACAAATGACAATATTTTTTACTATGGTATGACAGGTGCAAAATAGCAGGGCGCTTTCAAAATTTTGCGGGGGGGCGCACATGTCCTTAGTTACGCCACTGTTCCATGCTACGTGCAGTTGTAAATGTTAAACACAACATTGATATATCAAAATACATGAGATTACGAGGATTATTGAAACGAAAAAGTGTTGGTTATTGTCCAAAGAAATCAAAGACCATGACTAAAGAAGAGTTTCAAAAATTCCTTTGCCATGCTCCAGATGACAAATACTTAATGTTGAAGGTAAATTTTCTTACTGACAATTTTCCTAATTACAGGTTGCTTTTATTTTCGGAATCGCGGACGCATGTCGTCCAAAAGAACTGGCCCATATGAAAATTGATGACATATAAGATTTGGGGACGGCCTTGTTAATAAAAATTCCCTATAATTATTCAAACAAACCGAGATCATTTACGGTGACGGGAGAATATCTAAAGTATTATAAAAATTATATGCCTTTACATCCAACTAATATGAGTGATGGGCGATTTTTTGTGTCTTATCGCAATGGAAAATGCTATAAGCAAGTTGTCGGTATACACAAATCTGGCTCCATACCTCAGGAAATAGCGTCTTACCTAAAACTGCCGAATGCCAAGGAACTCACGGGACATTGTTTCATCAATATTGTTAGATGCGAGAGCAGACATAACTTCTCTAAAACGGCATGGAGGATGGAAGTCTTCTGGAGTAGCCGAGGGCCACATAGATGATTCCTTAAGCAATAAGCTAGAGCTGACCAAGAAAATATTCAACTTTCCACAATCTGAACTGCAATCAGTACCGACTCAGACATCGCAATCCGTCTTCCAATCGAGTTCAACATTGGAGAATAATATCATAACGGAGAACAAAAATAATAACACATCCGCAAAATCAAATTTACAGCACCCTGTTCTTGTTTAAAATTGTTCTAATTGTACATTTAATATAAATATTGTAAATAATTGAAAATAAAATAAACAGTTTGTTGAAAAAATGTTAGCGTCCGAAAAATATTTTTCGGCCTGGGACGAAAAGTGTTACCTAGCTACCAGCGCAATAGTCAATAACTTATTGAAAAGGTTACTTCTTCGTACAAATATCTGATCTATAAAACGTAATTTTTTAACACAATCAGATAAAAATGACATTGGCAAACATATTTCATTTACATCCTATATATTTCTTTATCTTATTATAAAGCCCTGTATATGATTCCGCAGGGGTATAAATCACACATCTATTTTCAGTTATATCCCCATGAACTTTACACTTGATTAGACTACTACTTGCTTATAATAATATCGGAATCCGTTATGTAACAGCTGAATCTTTATAAGGAAATAAACAGATCTTTATCTTCAGGTACGTAGGTATAGTTGAACAAAGGTCTGTTTAGTAGATATCAAACTGTAGGTGGGTTGAAAATTTGTTTAGAGGTGTAGTGTTATCTTAAATACCTGTGCTACCTTGATATCTTACTGATATGAAGGACAGTCCAATTATATACATCTAAAGGTATAGTTAATGCTGACAAATTATGCTATTCTAATATAAAAAGACGAATCTCATTAATGTGTGTATTATCCACTTCCCGGACGCTTCTCCTTTCAGAAAGTAGTATTTTTCCAGCATAATCTGGGAGAGTAAAAAACGTTTGGGAAGTGGTAACTTTCCATACGGTTGCTCAAAAAATAGTGTACGCAACACGCTCGGAAATTGTGTTTTTCTGAACTTGTTACGCAAGTTACTATATTGCATTACCCAATATTACTTGACTTAGTCTAGAACTTTCATTTCAGGATGGTTTTAAATTTAGATCCCTTTAGCGAAAACTCTTGAAAGTAACTTTACTATAAATTAATGCATAAAGAAAGATCATTAACATAATAATAATAATGTACAATTATTACTGCCAAAAATCGAAATCGAAAAATCTCAGAATACTGCTGAAAAATCACGAAATACTTAAGCTTTATTAATAGAATACTTGTTTTAATGTCCGCATTTGGGAAGTAGGGGATAACGGGTCACAGTGGCCACTTTTTTGGAAATTTATTAGTTTTGTTTTAGTAGTGATTGCTTTTAATGATACTTTTATGACACAGGGTAAAAATGGACAAAATTTCTACTACCGTCCGAGCAAAAATTATTTGCATCAAAGAGGGCATTGCATCTAAGGACGTAATGCTTAGCCGCTTAATACTACCTGTTGGGTGTGAATTAACAATCAATCAGTTATTCCGTCATCTTTGACAGTCGTTACAAGTAATTTGTTTTATCGCTAATTTTTTTAATTTCTTGAACAATCCACACAATGGGCTTTACGGAATAGCACAAAACATTCAAAACAACAAATTTAATTAAACTGCTTTTTATCAGATTTGAGAGCTTTAGTAAAACATATTCTTTTTGAAAAAAAGCAGATTTAAGTACTTTTTTTTAAATAAAAGAAAGATTTAATTTGTAGTAAAACAAAACAACTTATTATGTCGAAAGTGGGGTAAAGATACGCGAATGATGTGTTAAAAATAACCACGTATTTTTGCCACATATTGTTCGCGAACATTTGCCCCATCGCTCAAATGTGAAATGTTAATTAAAAAAGCGTTTGAAACTGGACATTAGCGGCAAATTTAAATAGGATACGTTTTTTAGCCCCGTGCGTACTTCTGCCCCCATCTCTTGGTTATGGACCACCCTGTATAACGGAATAACTGCTCTTAATAAAATAATGGCGATCAGACAATACAAATATTATGACCTTACCCTGTATATTAGTGTACAGTGTGACCAGTAAAGTCCGCATCACATGGGATTTTTTTTTAATAATGACTTTATTCGAAATTTGACTTTGGCATCAAGTTCTGCTTCGATCGAGATATAAATTAAGCAAAAAAATAGTAGCCACATTATCTGTAAAATTTTAATTATTTCTAAAAAATAATTCAAAAGTGGGGTTATTTCTGAAAGTATCGAAAAAACTTATAAAAAAAAGTTTTTTTAAATGCAGTTCCTAGCCCATATGCAAAATTTTAGCTGCATAAGATAATTTTGATTTTTTACCTATATTTTACAAAATAAGACTTAACGCAACCTACCTAAAACTTTTTACTTTTGACAATGCTTTATTTCAGATTCATTTTCTTTAAAGTAGCGCCATATTAAATTTGTGTTTTTCTACAAAATCAAAATTGGGGTATTAAAATTTGGTCGCATGTGATGCAAAGTTCATTTGCTTTTGACCCCGTATAAGGTAACTTCATAAAATAAGTATTTTTGAAAACGTAGTTTGTGTCTAAAAGTAATACATCTTAATATTAAGACAAAAAAGAGCACAGTGTCATCAGTAAAGTGTAAAGTGTTCATTAAGCGGAAAATAAATTTTAGTGGTGGGTAAAAAATCAAAATTATCGTATGCAGCTAAAATTTTGCATGTGGGCTAGAAACTGCATTTAAAAAAACTTTTTCCAATAACTTTTTTCAATATTTTCAGAAATAACCCCACTTTTGAATTATTTTTTGGAAAAAATAAAATTTCACAGCTTATGCGAATCACGTGACAACTATTTTTTTGCTTAATTTTCATCTCGATCGAAGCAGAACTTGATGCCAAAGTCAAATTTCGAATAAAGTTTTTAATAAAAAAAATCCCATATGATGCGGACTTTACTGGTCACACTGTATATGCCAGTAGGCTTATAATATGAACTTACCCTGTATACGGTATATATTGGTATGTGTTATTTCAACTGCGTGCCCCCCCCCCCCCCCCACCCCCCCAATCGCATAAAAATTTAAATTCCTTTAAGAACCCTCAAAAAACACGAAAAGTTGCCACCATTGTAAATTTTCTATTGTACAGATACATTGTACTACATGTTCTATTTGTTTAAACAATTTTCTCTTAACCAACAAGATTATACGTCCTACCTATCATAATAATATGTCAAATAACAAAAGTGGGAAGTACTTAACTGTTTATGTTATCTAATGAACCTAATTAGCATCCTTGTTTCCATTGGACGATGCGAACTAATTAATAGTATTGTGTTTATTATGATTATTACGCACTCAGCCACAATTTACAATATCAACCAATAGCGATGCATTATTTCTGTATGTACTTCCTTCGTCCAATGGCGTCGTGTTTACTTAAAAAATAAATGAAACAATAACGAATACAAAGTACGATCGTAGTTCACAGACTAGTACTAGTATAATTAAGTGTTTTAATTATGTTTATATACGGTCGTTAATTTTGTTAACAATCCATTGTTCTCCACAATTTTTAATTTTATTTAAGTAGTAGGTAATATTGTACCGTGCATCGTCAAAAAATTTGCAACATAAAAAATGTTTTATCATCTCAATTTATCGTCTTTAGTAAACTACCTCGAAAGGGTAGAATTTCAATCTTCGCACCTAAAAAAATGAAAATTCGTTTACAAACGCTAATTTTCGAAATTTTCATCCTGTAACTTTTTCTCCGGTTTATTAAATAATCGTATATAGCGGGTTAATTACCCCTTTGGGGTAGTTTACTAGAGACGATAAATCCAAATGGTAGAATTTCAATCTTCGCCACTAAAAAAATTAAAATTCGTTTACAAACGCTAATTTTCGAAATTTTTATCCTGTAACTTTTTTCTCCGGTTTATTAAATAATCGTATATAGCGGGAAACTTACACCTTTGGGATAGTTTACTAGGGACGATAAATCCAAATGGTAGAATTTCAATCTTTGCCACTAAAAAAATTAAAATTCGTTTACAAACGCTAATTTTCGAAATTTTTATCCTGTAACTTTTTTCTCCGGTTTATTAAATACTCGTATATAGCGGGAAACTTACCCCTTTGGGGTAGTTTACTAGAGACGATAAATCCAAATGGTACAATTTCAATCTTCGCCACTAAAAAAATTAAAATTCGTTTACAAACGCTAATTTTCGAAATTTTTATCCTGTAACTTTTTTCTCCGGTTTATTAAATAATCGTATATAGCGGGAAACTTACACCTTTGGGATAGTTTACTAGAGACGATAAATCCAAATGGTACAATTTCAATCTTCGCCACTAAAAAAATTAAAATTCGTTTACAAACGCTAATTTTCGAAATTTTTATCCTGTAACTTTTTTCTCCGGTTTATTAAATAATCGTGTATAGCGGGAAACTTACCCCTTTGGGGTAGTTTACTAGAGACGATAAATCAAAATGGTACAATTTCAATCTTCGCCACTAAAAAAATTAAAATTCGTTTACAAACGCTACTTTTCGGAATTTTTATCCTGTAACTTTTTTCTCCTTTTTTTTTGGATAATCGTATATAGCGGGTAACTTACCCCTTTGGGGTAGTTTACTACAGGGGATAAATTCAAATGGTAGAATTTCAATCTTCGCCACTAAAAAAATTAAAATTCGTTTACAAATGCTTCACTGAAAAAAAAGTATTCTATTCCTTATAAGAATTTACATACTCTTTTCTTTATACAACTACAACTTTTAATACTATATGTGACAGCAACGCGCTTTCCTACTGTAAGACAACGAAAATTGCTAGACCCTTGTGTAGTGATAATATCACGGTAATTTAGCCAATAGGAAATAGGAATTATTGCTACCATATAATGGTTTATAGTCATTATTGCTCTGAATACTCACAATTCTATTGAGGCAGTATCTGGTTTTATATACGTTGTATAACGTTGCATAACATCCATTATGCAACATGGTTTACTGAGATAGTTAACTTCGTCCATAGAGTATAAAGTCCAATATTAATGATGGGTTGTGCGAAATTAGAATTTTCTATTGCTTTACCTGACATGCAACATTTAAAAAAACTAAATACAAAGTAAAAATAAATTAATTGAAACAGGTATTGGTACGACCAATAAAATTCAAATTCAGGCAGGACAGCTAGAAGACTCAGAACAACGATGTGACCAGCGCAACAAATATGTTTAAACTAATAATAAGACGCGCGGCGATTGCCGATCACTACGATTCCCCACCAACGTCTAATGGATTATAGGTTATAACGAATACAATTCGTTTTTGAGGACGCTGTTCTGCATTCTTAATTGTAGAAAAAGTGCTTTACTGGGAACAAAATGCGTCGCGTTAAGAAGATACAATTTATTTTTTAACAAAATTGCTGTATTAAAAGTAGTTGATTACCTATTCAATAAGGCTATACTATTAATGGTACTGATTAGGTACTACCAATAAAAACACTGTTGTGTGTTTATGTTTATTTTTTAACAAAATTGCTGTATTAAAAGTAGTTGATTACCTATTCAATAAGGCTATACTATTAATGGTACTGATTAGGTACTACCAATAAAAACACTGTTCTAGCAAATTTGGAATTATATCACTAAAGCGGGTTTGATACACTAGCAATAATTTATTTAATATGGCTTAATAAAGAATAAGCTATCAATCAATACAAACTATGTCTTAGCAAACCTGTCGTTGTATTGGATCATTTTCCTCAGTGTACTTTTCGAAATTTTAATCTTGTAACTTTTTCCCTCCGGTTTTTTGGATATTCGTATATAGAGGGTAACTTACCCCTTTAGGGTAGTTTACTAGATACGATAAATCCAAGTGGTAGAATGTTTTCATTAGTAAACTACCCCATGGGGGTAAATTACCTGCTATATACAAATTTCCAAAAACTCGGAGGAAAAGTTACAGGATAAAAACTTTTTTGATTTTTTTAGTGGCGATGATTGAAATTCTGCCATTTGGATTTATCGTCTTTAGTAAGCTTTAATCTTCGCCACTAAAAAAAATTAAATTCTTTCACAAACGCTACAGGCAGAATTGACACGTAGGTACCCCAAAAAAATGTCGTTGCTGCATAAATGTCGCTAATAAACAGCGCTAACTTCACACATATTAAGAAATCCACAGAGAAAATGTAAAACATAACAACAAAAATGGCGCCGAGCCGGGTTTGGAGTATATTTTGAGGATGTCGGGTTTGTTTGGGTTTGTTGTGTGTGTACTATATTTTTGCTTAATTTTCATCTCGATCGAAGTAGAACTTGATGCCAAAGTCAAATTTCGAATAAAGCTATTAAAAAAAAAAAATCCATTATGATGCGGACTTTACTGGTCACACTGTATGTGTAGATACCTATAAAAGTTTTATTGGGTTTGTTCGGGTTTGTTGTGTGTGTACTATATTTTTGCTTAACTTTCATCTCGATCGAAGCAGCACTTGATGCCAAAGTCAAATTTCGAATAAAGCTATTAATAAAAAAAAATCCAATATGATGCGGACTTTACTGGTCTCACTGTATGTGTAGATACCTATAAAAGTTTTATTGGGTTTGTTTGGGTTTGTTGTGTGTGTACTATATTTTTGCTTAACTTTCATCTCGAGCGAAGCAGAACTTGATGCCAAAGTCAAATTTCGAATAAAGCTATTAATTAAAAAAAATCCAATATGATGCGGACTTTACTGGTCACACTGTATGTGTAGATACCTATAAAAGTTTTATTGGGTTTGTTCGGGTTTGTTGTGTGTGTACTATATTTTTGCTTAACTCTCATCTCGATCGAAGCAGAACTTGATGCCAAAGTCAAATTTCGAATAAAGCTATTAATAAAAAAAATCCAATATGATGCGGACTTTACTTGTCACACTGTATGTGTAGATACCTATAAAAGTTTTATTGGGTTTGTTCGGGTTTGTTGTGTGTGTACTATATTTTTGCTTAACTCTCATCTCGATCGAAGCAGAACTTGATGCCAAAGTCAAATTTCGAATAAAGCTATTAATAAAAAAAATCCAATATGATGCGGACTTTACTTGTCACACTGTATGTGTAGATACCTATAAAAGTTTTATTGGGTTTGTTCGGGTTTGTTGTGTGTGTACTATATTTTTGCTTAACTCTCATCTCGATCGAAGCAGAACTTGATGCCAAAGTCAAATTTCGAATAAAGCTATTAATAAAAAAAAATACATTATGATGCGGACTTTACTGGTCACACTGTATGTGTAGATACCTATAAAAGTTTTATTGGGTTTGTTCGGGTTTGTTGTGTGTGTACTCTATTTTTGCTTAACTTTTATCTCGATCGAAGCAGAACTTGATGCCAAAGTCAAATTTCGAATAAAGCTATTAATAAAAAAAATCCAATATGATGCGGACTTTACTAGTCTCACTGTATGTGTAGATACCCATAAAAGTTTTATTGGGTTTGTTCGGGTTTGTTGTGTGTGTACTATATTTTTGCTTAACTTTCATCTCGATCGAAGCAGAACTTGATGCCAAAGTCAAATTTCGAATAAAGCTATTAATAAAAAAAAATCCAATATGATGCGGACTTTACTGGTAACACTGTATGTGTAGATACCTATAAAAGTTTTATTGGCTTTGTTCGGGTTTGTTGTGTGTGTACTATATGTTTGCTTAACTCTCATCTCGATCGAAGCAGAACTTGATGCCAAAGTCAAATTTCGAATAAATCTATTAATAAAAAAAATCCAATATGATGCGGAGTTTACTGATCACACTGTATGTGTAGATACCTATAAAAGTTTTATTGGCTTTGTTCGGGTTTGTTGTGTGTGTACTATATTTTTGCTTAACTCTCATCTCGATCGAAGCAGAACTTGATGCCAAAGTCAAATTTCGAATAAAGCTATTAATAAAAAAAATCCAATATGATGCGGACTTTACTGGTAACACTGTATGTGTAGATACCTATAAAAGTTTTATTGGCTTTGTTCGGGTTTGTTGTGTGTGTACTATATTTTTGCTTAACTTTCATCTCGATCGAAGCAGAACTTGATGCCAAAGTCAAATTTCGAATAAAGCTATTAATTAAAAAAAATACAATATGATGCGGACTTTACTGGTAACACTGTATGTGTAGATACCTATAAAAGTTTTATTGGCTTTGTTCGGGTTTGTTGTGTGTGTACTATATTTTTGCTTAACTTTCATCTCGATCGAAGCAGAACTTGATGCCAAAGTCAAATTTCGAATAAAGCTATTAATTAAAAAAAATCCAATATGATGCGAACTTTACTGGTAACACTGTATGTGTAGATACCTATAAAAGTTTTATTGGCTTTGTTCGGGTTTGTTGTGTGTGTACTATATTTTTGCTTAACTTTCATCTCGATCAAAGCAGAACTTGATGCCAAAGTCAAATTTCGAATAAAGCTATTAATAAAAAAAAATCCAATATGATGCGGACTTTACTGGTAACACTGTATGTGTAGATACCTATATAAGTTTTATTGGCTTTGTTCGGGTTTGTTGTGTGTGTACTATATTTTTGCTTAACTTTCATCTCGATCGAAGCAGAACTTGATGCCAAAGTCAAATTTCGAATAAAGCTATTAATTAAAAAAAATCCAATATGATGCGGACTTTACTGGTAACACTGTATGTGTAGATACCTATAAAAGTTTTATTGGCTTTGTTCGGGTTTGTTGTGTGTGTACTATATTTTTGCTTAACTTTCATCTCGATCGAAGCAGAACTTGATGCCAAAGTCAAATTTCGAATAAAGCTATTAATTAAAAAAAATCCAATATGATGCGGACTTTACTGGTAACACTGTATGTGTAGATACCTATAAAAGTTTTATTGGCTTTGTTCGGGTTTGTTGTGTGTGTACTATATTTTTGCTTAACTTTCATCTCGATCGAAGCAGAACTTGATGCCAAAGTCAAATTTCGAATAAAGCTATTAATTAAAAAAAATCCAATATGATGCGGACTTTACTGGTCACACTGTATGTGTAAATACCTATAAAAGTTTTATTGGCTTTGTTCGGGTTTGTTGTGTGTGTACTATATTTTTGCTTAACTTTCATCTCGATCGAAGCAGAACTTGATGCCAAAGTCAAATTTCGAATAAAGCTATTAATTAAAAAAAATCCAATATGATGCGGACTTTACTGGTAACACTGTATGTGTAGATACCTATAAAAGTTTTATTGGCTTTGTTCGGGTTTGTTGTGTGTGTACTATATTTTTGCTTAACTTTCATCTCGATCGAAGCAGAACTTGATGCCAAAGTCAAATTTCGAATAAAGCTATTAATTAAAAAAAATCCAATATGATGCGGACTTTACTGGTAACACTGTATGTGTAGATACCTATAAAAGTTTTATTGGCTTTGTTCGGGTTTGTTGTGTGTGTACTATATTTTTGCTTAACTTTCATCTCGATCGAAGCAGAACTTGATGCCAAAGTCAAATTTCGAATAAAGCTATTAATTTAAAAAAATCCAATATGATGCGGACTTTACTGGTCACACTGTATGTGTAGATACCTATAAAAGTTTTATTGGCTTTGTTCGGGTTTGTTGTGTGTGTACTATATTTTTGCTTAACTTTCATCTCGATCGAAGCAGAACTTGATGCCAAAGTCAAATTTCGAATAAAGCTATTAATAAAAAAAATCCAATATGATGCGGACTTTACTGGTAACACTGTATGTGTAGATACCTATAAAAGTTTTATTGGCTTTGTTCGGGTTTGTTGTGTGTGTACTATATGTTTGCTTAACTCTCATCTCGATCGAAGCAGAACTTGATGCCAAAGTCAAATTTCGAATAAAGCTATTAATAAAAAAAATCCAATATAATGCGGACTTTACTGGTCACACTGTATGTGTAGATACCTATAAAAGTTTTATTGGCTTTGTTCGGGTTTGTTGTGTGTGTACTATATTTTTGCTTAACTTTCATCTCGATCGAAGCAGAACTTGATGCCAAAGTAAAATTTCGAATAAAGCTATTAATAAAAAAAAATCCAATATGATGCGGACTTTACTGGTCACGCTGTATGTGTAGATACCTATAAAAGTTTTATTGGCTTTGTTCGGGTTTGTTGTGTGTGTACTATATTTTTGCTTAACTTTCATCTCGATCGAAGCAGAACTTGATGCCAAAGTAAAATTTCGAATAAAGCTATTAATAAAAAAAAATCCAATATGATGCGGACTTTACTGGTCACGCTGTATGTGTAGATACCTATAAAAGTTTTATTGGGTAGTGTGTACGGTACTCGCTGCTGTGTTTCGAGAGCAAATCTATAACAATGGAAATGCGCGAGCGAAGCCGCTGGTACCCGCAACTTATCTATGAATTATTGTTTTTAACCTTCAATAATTTTAAATAGAAAAGTAGACCAGTTTTTTCTGTGTTGTTATTAAAAACTGATAGAAAATATAAATTGCATTATGCAATGAACGACAAATTGCAATTGAAAATCTAATTGTTACAGCGGTAAAAGTAACGACAATGTTAATCGAAAGGGCGCATATAAAAAATGGTTACGTCATATTACAAGAAAAGATCACATTCCTTTGTACATATTTGCATAATTCTTTTATTTGCTGGTATATAGGGATGACAATTGCAATCGATATTTAACTAGGTAAAGTATGTTTTACAATAAATGGTTGACTCCGTTTAACTACCTGGGACGTTTTGCAAAAGGCCGACGGCCGAGCTCTTGCAAAACGTCCCAGGTAGTTAAACGGAGTCAACCATTTATTGTGAAACATACTTTAAGTTGTTATTATTTTTGGATTTTTTCCTCTTCGTTCGCTGCCAGGGTCATTTTCGAGGGGACCTACGGTTTAACGTGGCTTCCGAACCACGATCCTCAGTCATTAGAAGCCCCCTGCTTCCTCAAGAGCTATTAACCCTTGGTTTCGCGCTTTCTATGACCTACCGATTGGGGAGTGTGTTCCTTCCCCCGCACCCCACGAGATATCCGATCTCATCCGGCCTGGTTACCGGCGTGAATGGGATGGGTTTGGGGGAAGATACATTTTTCACTCTTCCCTAGCTCGACGCTGGACCCAAGTCAAGACTTATACCACTAAAATCCACCGGGCTCAAACCAGTTTGCCGGCAGTGGGATCATCATCATGATCATCATCATCATCATCAATCAGCCCATATCTGTCCACTGCTGGACGTAAGCCTCCCTTGTTTGCCTCCACATTCTTCTATCTTGTGCCACCTGTATCCAGTTTGTGTGGACACGTTTTATGTCGTCTGACCATCTAGTCGGTGGACGACCTCTGTTCCTGTATGCCTCCTGTCTAGGCCTCCATTCCACAATTCGCTTGGTCCATCTATCGTCCTGCATTCTCGCTATGTGTCCCGCCCAGTTCCACTTTAGAGTAGCTATTCTCTCTACTGCATCAGTCAGCCCTGTTCTTCTGCGCAGTTCCGTGTTTGTGGTGTGGTCTCTAAGGGTCAATCCTAGCATTGATCTTTCCATTGCGTGTTGTGCCGCTCGTATCTTCTGTACAGCTTTTTTTGTTAGAGTTAAGGTCTCCGCACCATATGTCAGAACAGGCAGAACGCATTGGTTGAATACTTTTCTTTTTAGGCAAGTTGGTAGATTTGATTTGAATATGTGCTTCAGACTTCCAAATGCGGCCCACGTCAGTCCTATTCTTCTAAGCAGTTCGCACGTTTGGTTATCTCTGTCTATACGGATTTTATGGCCGAGATATTTGTATGAGGTAGTTTCCTCGATTGGAATGCCATTTACGTACGCAGCTTCGATGAGGGGGAGTGGGATACGAACCCACAAACTCTTGTCCTAGAGTTGTCAGCGATTGTCGGGTTAACCACGGACCACTGATGCCGTTAACTCGGTAAGCATGAAAGGACATTTCAAAAGCAAATTATCGACAAATAACAAAATAATACATTTTATTTATATCGTCTATTCTAAATATGTTTTTTGAAAAAGTTTGGTATTTTTCTTAGAAAAATGCTATTTTTTCTAATTTGACATAAAAATTATAATGATGAACGTAAAAGCGAGTTTAATTTTTACTTCTCCCTCCACTGATTTTAATGCCCTTGAGAGTATCAACATGCTTGCTAACCTACAATCAATTTTGCGTAGATTTACAAAAAATTTTTAAAAAAATCAATATCGACAGTATATTCGATAGGTAATAAATTGACATATTAAATAAATATCAAGGAATTTCATAAATTATTGCTAGAAAATTGTACAGCCAAAAAAATCGGTTAATTTTTTTCTCATTATTAGGTCATTGTTCTTTCACTATAAAATTATCCCTAAATTATCAATAAAATAAATTAATACTTTTGTAATAGGTTAGGTATAAGGTGGCAATATATTAAATAACGTTGAGAATTTAGCAAATTAATTTTAAAAGCTGAAAAATTACATGAAAGCTAATTAAGTTATTCTGCTTTTCTGAAAAAACTGTAAGTAAAACTTATAATTTGGTCAATGACGTCCCTCAATAGTACCCTTCTCATTCTCAATTATAGCAAAATTTTTGGACAAACTTTAAAAAATTGACTTGCAAACTTCTTAAATAAAAAAAAAATTGTGTGTGCTTAAGACCACACGACAGAAGTGAAAACTTCAACAAGGTGAAATTAACAATATCAAATACAATTTCTCAATTTTGTTTCTTTTAGGTTAGGTTCGTAAGCAATCATAAAAATAACATAAACTTGGAATACGGGAAAATTTTACTGCATGCGAAAGAAGATATTTCCTAAAATTGAACAACCCTTGAATTTTAACATCTTCAACAGAAGTCAGAAATCATAATAAATTAGGTCCACGGAATAAGCAATTACGGTAAACCTTACTTCACCCTACGTAAATATATAATTTAAAAAATGCCAGAACATACCTGAGACGCAGACGAGTGTCTATACAACGCACACTGTTTGCGGCATGCTCTTGCATATAACGTTCATTCGGGTCAGGGTCAGTTCGGATTGAATATAGCAGTTGAATTCGAGCGTTACACAGCCGAGTGTGACGCGTGACGGCTCAGTTTAATTCAGTGCCCACAAAAAGTGCTAAACGCGCCTAAAGAAGTTTTCACTTCAAAATATACTATTTTCAGACCGCCAGTTCGGATTTCAAAAAAATGTATATACTAACGACGCTGTCGCATTGTTATTTTGTTTGCATTTAAAATATACTGAATATGAGTTTTTTTTACTACATCAAGTTCTTGAGCTCGGTTTCTTAATGAAAGGGTAGGATTGTCAGCAACAGACTGCAATACGATTAGGGAAACTGCGTCATTCTGATCATAGTTTTTTTTTTAATTGGAAACTGAACCAGTTCGCTGAAATTTTCTTAATAATTTATTTTCTTAATAAAGTCCCATTTTTGAGACGTAAAAGGTATGGTATCTTTGATTAAATTTCTCTATCACAAAGTTGTAAGATCTTTCGCCCGCACCGTAATATTGAACTAAATAAACCCTTTGTTCTAAGGCATAGACAAGCGAGTTGCGCGCTCTCAAGGATAGATAGGCAACTTAACATACTAAATTGGTTCCCTGATAGCGCCACATGCGACCGGGGGCGAAACTAAATATAGTCGTGGTGGGGGTAGGCGCCAAGCATAAAAATTTAAATTTTATTATTACTTTGAATTCAAATTTTCGCGCTTCCAACTTAACGGAAAAGTTTGAAGCGCGAAACATCTGATTCAAGTTAAAATAATTTGGGAGAGAAACGAAATTATAACAATGATTTGGCGACAAGATTTATTAATATTAGATATTTACATAAATATGGTTTACATAAAAAAACAGCTTACATTATTATATTATTATTTTCTGTAGATTTTTCTAACAATTCCGTGTTATTTTCAAAGTTGTTATTTAATAAACTAGTTATGGTACCTTGTAGTTCATTAGGTTGTGAAGTAAAGTTTCTTTCTATATCTTTAATAACTTTCGCTGTACTTTCCAATCGTTGGGCGACATTAATGAAGTCTTCTGGAGGTTCTACGCTTTTGTTAATTGCCTTGGTTTTTCTTCCCGATTTCTTTGGTCGCGACATATGAAATATATACCTATTTACGATTCTCAAACTACCGACTGCGTCATGTTAAGTTTATAAATTATATATGAATAATTATTTAATAATAACTTTATTTTTTATATATTTTACAAATCAATCATAAAATGACAATGACAATCTTTCACCAGTCCAGGTAAGACTTCAGGATCTGTCCCAACAAGCCATATTTTTATCTTTCTCGCACATATTATGCAGGTACAGAGAGAGAGAGAGGTACAGAATGTTGGCCATGCTCATTCTAAATGAATATTCTGTTCCTACCAACGTTAGGAGATGAACAACCTTATAAATCAAAATTCCTACAATAGCGCCACTAGCGACCGGGGGCTAAATTAAACGAACAGGGGACGACCTTCACCATTTAAGTTATCCTAGCCTGTTCTAAGGTCAATTTGACAACTTCAAATTTACACCATACGTAAAGCAAAGTAATAAAAAGGTAAAAAAATTCCTTGTTTTTACAAAAGATGGCAGGAATGCATTTTACTTTAAAAATAAGATAGGTACCCATTATGAAAATAGAGTCTATTAAAACCTCTAAAAATTAAAAAAACTAAAAAAAATATTTTAAATTTCGAATTTAAATTACCAACATTATTCTAAATAAATTTTCTAATTGGCATTTTGGTCAAAAATGAAAAATAAAGGTAGTTTAAATCATGTTTTTAAAGTTTTTGCAAACCCTGTATAAAAAATCAAAATTTTCTCCTCGTGAATTGCATTTTTTTTTACGAGCAAAACTTTTTATCAAGAATTACTTTTTCCCGAAAAAGTGACGGAATTTGTATTATCATAAAAGTTCTGAAATCGAAATGTAGAAAAATATCGATACTTTATTGTCATCTTTATCGGTGTATGCTTCGCTAGAATGTGAATATCAGGGTCTTGGAAAGTAGCGTTATTAAATCGTCTCCACGCAAGGCAAATAATCGGTATTTACGCCAAAGAATTATTATTACAGACATGAAGATGTATCAGTTACTTCATTGTCTAGTATCTTATAATCGTAATGGCTGCATCAATAGTTTATTCAACCGATTACAATTATTCTTAATGTTAATTATACAGGGTGGTCCTTAAGTAATGGGACACAGAGCGGAAGTAAATTATTCACTTCAAAACATAACGATTTAGCGAAATTTTTATTATCCGAAAATTTATATTAAGACAGATACAGGGTGTCAAAGTTAAAAAAAATTATATCGAGTTTTTTAGATATTTTCAAAAGTTTTCGGAGCATTGGGTTAAAATTTGTTGTAGGGGGGTTTTTTGGGGCGGAAAATAACAATCTGGGCTCATTTTTCTTCTATCGGATAGAGGGCGCTACGAGCAGCACTTTTCTTACTTTTGAACTGCAATAACTTGTTGTCACTAGGTATATTAAGACTAATCACTCCCAATTAATAATCTTACCACTTTTTTACGTAAAAAAGGTCCTCTTGTCAAATAACGCTAAAGTTGATAGTTTTCCAAATATTTGCTATTTGAATACTCAATGACTTTTCCGTTGTTTGAGATCCAACAAAAATAATTCTTCAATACAAGTTGTTTTTGAATAATTGATGGGTAAATAAAACACAAAATTTTAAACTTTTGTTTATAATATTTTACAACAGGAAAACGATTTTTTTGGTTAAACTTTTACAAAATACCTTTTACGTTCGGATAAAATAAGAAGTATTACCTTACATGTTACATTAAAATAACATATATTTCGAAAACTATCAACTTTAGCTTTATTTGACAAGAGTACCTTTTTTACGTAAAAAAGTCGTAAGATTATTAATTAGGAGTGACAAGCCTTATCATACCTAGTGACAACAAGTTATTGCAGTTCAAAAGTAAGAAAAGTGATGCTCTTAGCGCCCTCTATCCGATAGAAGAAAAATGAGTCCGGATTGTTATTTCCCGCCCCAAAAAACCCCCCTACACCAAATTTTAACCCAATGCTTCGAAAACTTTTGAAAATATCTAAAAAACTCGAAATAATTTTTTTAACTTTGACACCCTGTATCTGTCTTAATATAAATTTTCAGATTATAAAAATTGCGCTAAATCGTTATGTTTTGAAGTGAATAATTTACTGCTGCTCTGTGTCCCATTACTTAAGGACCACCCTGTATACGGTTCTAAAGAGGTCTTCTAGTAATTTTTTTGAATATAGGTATGCCCTCGCACCAAAAATTAATAAAATAAAAAATTTAATTTTTCTACCATCAACCTCAGGGGCTAAACTGAAAAAAAGCCTTCCATTCCCAATAAGAATTCACATACTCTTAATAAAATTAAAAATAAAGAAAAGGGGTTTTAAATTAAATCGTTGAAAATAGATAAACTTTACGTAAAGTTAAACTAAAATTTATTTTTTTTAAAACCGACCAGAAAATTTACACTTTCTGGACAATTTTTCGTCTAGAAAATAACGTTTTTCCGATCGCAAGACCGGAAAAGTGACATTAGAGACCGGAAACATTAGAGTCCGGAAAAGATTTTTCCGGTCTCTAATGTCACTTTTCCGGTCTTGCGATCGGAAAAACGTTATTTTCTAGACGAAAAGTGACATTAGAGACCGGAAAAATCTTTTCCGGACTCTAATGTTTCCGGTCTCTAATGTCACTTTTCCGGTCTCTAATGTCACTGTCACCCTGTTTTTTGTTTTTCCAATCGCTCTTTGATAATACAAGATACCTTGATTTCGTTATTATGACAACAACATTTCGATGTGTTGTCGAGTGACAGTTCGTTGATTTTTAATTTTGTTCTTTATGTCAAACTTGTTTCGCGTAGATTATAAAATATATATCGAAGTGTCGGTCTTAAAAAAAATATTGTACGTCACGCAACCGAAAATTAGTGTTTTCCAGGTCTCTCCAAGCTTCCAGGACTCGCCTATGGCTCGCCCTGGAAATGCTTGTCTCGACCTGAAAAACACTACTTTCCGGTCTTGTAACGTAAATTACTATTAAACTTAATGAACACTTTACTGATGACACTGTGTTCTTTCTTGTCTTAATATTAAGGTGTATTACTTTCAGACACAAACTATGTTTTCAAAAATACTTATTTTATGAAGTTACCTTATACAGGGTCAAAAACAAATAAACTTTGCATCACATGCGACCAACTTTTAATAGCCGAATTTTGATTTCGTAGAAAAACACTCATTTAATATGGCGCTACTTTAAAGAAAATATATCTGAATAAAGCCTTGTCAAAACTAAGAAGTTTTCTGTAGGTTGCGTTGAGTCTTATTTTGCAAAAGTGGTGCAATTTACAAAATATAGGTAAAAAATCAAAATTATCTTATGCAGCTGAAATTTTGCCTGTGGGCTAGAAACTGCATTAAAAAAAACTTTTTCCAATAACTTTTTCCATATTTTCAGAATTAACCCCAGTTTTGAATTATTTATTGGAAAAAATTAAAATTTGACAGATAATGCGAATCACGTGACTACTATTTTTTTGCTTAATTTTTATCTCGATCGAAGCAGAACTTGATGCCAAAGTCAAATTTTGAATAAAGGTATTAATATAAAAAAAATCCCATATGATGCAGACTTTACTGGTGACACTGTATATAAAAGGCTAATATGTTTTTTTAATATAACTCTGTATTATGCGTATAGAATGTCATACCAATATCTAGTAATAATAATTATTACAAATACGGATTTAAAAAAAATAATGTATGGGTTGTTTCTTGATTAAACTTGATATGATATCTAATTATGTTTCTATGTTGCAGCATTTTTATATTACTATATTCATGTTCTGCCCTTGTCAATCATATCTTAAATAGTATTAATAAAACTCCTCCATGAACCAACAAACAATAGATAAATATTACAAAATTTAATATTAAATCAGAAACAATACGCAGACAATGACACCATGGAAATAGAGAATGCATAATAATAATATATTAGATGGATGTCGATTAAATTAAAATATTTTATGTTGTTTATCTGCAAAAAATTCCACCCGCAAGATAGATAATAATATAATGCATGATCTATTAAAAGTTGAAACAATGTTGTTAAATTTATTGTTTTGATGTCAGACTTTGTAAGGTCAATTGTGCTATTAAAATTGGCAAAGTAATTTTGCAATTTAAATATTGATTGATTGGTTGATAATATTGTTAATATTAGTAGTTAGTTAATATTATATACAATATACAGAGTGTTTTTTTTAAATGGTAACTATTTACTAATAGCGGCAACGAAAAAAATATTTAGCATTATCTTTTTTAAACTGCAAAAATATGTAACCAGAAAAAGGATTTGTGGGCATATCACAACCACCTTGAAAAGAAGCCATGAAGTGACATCGGGCAACGCCGCATCAGCTGGGAGTTGCGGACACAAGCTATTAGTATGACGCGCGGCCACGGGCGAGTTTTATATTCTTTCTGATATTTTTTGTGTTTTTTGGCTCTGTTGCCACTATATTGATATTGAAAAATGTACAAAAAGCAATAAATAGTTTTGGATAACAAGAACAACTTACCTAATTATTAGATAATAGTAATATTGCGTTGAGATGCTATTTTTGTTTCACTAGGAGTAGATTTATTTGATCGATCAAAAGTAATATTCTATTGCACAAATTATTATCTTCTGCGTTTAAATTACAGGATAATATGTCACTGGGGACAAAATGCTTAGCACAAACTACAGAATAGTGTGTGGGCCACCAATTAGCTCTTAGAATGGCTTTTATCCATAGAATTTTTAGATTTCCATCTTTTAGGAAGTGAAAAACTGACTCTCTTCACCTGCATTTAAAACACTTTTATAGTTAGAGTAACACCCAAGAATACAGAAGGGGCTTGGCCTGTTGATAAATAAACAAACTAAAAGAAAAAAAAATAGTACTGTCGGGTAATAAGGCCGGGTTAACTTTATTTATTTTTTATTTAAAAACACATAAACAATTTCGACTTTGTGCATATAAAAAACGTAAATAAACTCTTTATTTTCCAAAAATATTGAGGAACAGGAAATTAAAAAACATATATTAACGCCTAAAAACTAGAACAAGAAAAAAATTAATTTTGGCCTTATGACCAACCTAGGCAGGTTATAAGGCTAAACTAAACATTTGATATTTAACGTATAAAAAAGGTAAAAAAATGTGTAAGTGTTCCTAAAAATGTTTAAAATAATAAACTTAAAAATATTATACCAACGTTTAGATGATCAAATTTAAAAAAAAAATGGATTTTGGCCTTATTACCAACCTAGGTAGGATATCAGGCCAAACATGGATAAACAACAGGCCAAAGCCAAGGCCTTATTACCTGTTTGGTACGTATATACTTTTTGAGGTTATATAAATTCACAAAATAGACAAATAATTTAAATAAACAGTCTGCAACTGTTGTTGACATCTTCATAAACATAATATGCTCCAAAATATAGACACAACTATATTGAACTAGTGAAAATATCGCATACCTTTTATGCAGAAATTTTACACCACAGCACTTAAAATTCAATGGATTTTCTTGGCAGCGCACTGTTGCCAAGCGGAGTGACTGTCGCTCTCCAGCCACGTGTTATTTGGCTCAGTTGAAGTCATGCCAAGTAAAAATGGCGCTAAGCGTATAACATAATTAATTTTTGTGGGATTTTTGACGACATGGCCTTATAACCTGCCCGGCCTTACGACCCGACAGTACCTTACTTACCTAAGTACCTAGGTATCTAAAGGTATACCTACTACCTACTTACGAACTATCTCTACTATTGATATTTTTAAACTAATTCACATAATATACCTTCAAGCTAAATAAACACTTGATTATTTAATAAATTAACTGTAGGCACAAAACATTATAAAGTTTATTCCAAAGAGCTAAGCAGAATACACAAAACACAACTTTTAAATTAAAACAAATAAAATTCTGCCGCCATTTATAAGACCCGTAAACAAACCGCCAGGCCGGCCAGGCTGTTCGATTTCTCACTTTATTAATGGTATTAGAGCAAACCCGCACCAAACATGTTCACTAGTATCTTGTAGAGGTTCTTAGCAATCAGGTCACTTAAATTTTCTATTAGATATCAATCGAAAACCGGATGCCTTTTATATTGAAGTTTATTCCGCTGGGATGGTGCTACGGTGTATTGATGGCCGCTTTGATTTTGCAAAAAGGCTTTTAATACATCTTACCTCCGTTGTCGGGATTGCTTTGGTTATGGCTGCCCCGTAGAGTCCTAACAAGGACGAAACGGCCGTCGTGGTCTACCCGCCCCAGGGTATCCATTATGCTTGGATCCCTGTGTATTCCAATATAAAAAACAGTTACACACTTGTCCGATATTCACTTTTTAATAATTTTTTAATGTAAATTATTTTCTGTTTTATCACATTTTTGATGAAATGAGGTGTCCCTTTACAAAATTTGATAAAGAAAGAGGGTAGATCAGACCAGGGGATTTCTTCAAAATCACACGCAACTCTCGCACTCTGAGTGTCCGAAAGCAGCGAACTGATTTTGATTTTGAGAAACCAAATGTGGCACATGGAAGATTACCAAGCTGGGTAAAGTTTTGATGGGACACTGATAAATTACGAATAATATATTTGATTCTATTGTAAGTCCTTTTCTAATATGTAACGTTTTTTTTTCAGGTAAGATTAATTACCAAGACATCGGCATTCATCTTTTAATGGATTAACGCAACTTAAGACGTAAGTATAGATATCTACCAACCATGAATCGCTTATCAGACATCTCGCAAAACGCAATAAAATACCATAAGTGTTATTTATTGTAGTACGGCTGTTCTTGCTAAATTAATGGCATTTAATTCATTGCATTGAAAAATTACCTCGGATAGTTGATATAAACTTTATTGTGTGTTGCAGATATGGAGCTTAATTGATTTAGGCTGCCATATTATGTGGAGTCGAGGGTGACCTAGATGGAACTCTTATCATTTCATAATGGTTCATTTCATTAGTAACGTTTACTTAATAAAAAAAAACATGTACATGGAGTCTCCTAACTAAGAGCCCATGCAGCAACAGTAGACAGTATATAGATTTGAATACCTATAAAGTTATCTATTAATTTCCTATGATAAAATATTCACGATTAAAGAGAAGCAGGGTGATCCAAGTAGAAATTTATTTAAGAACATTAGCGATGATTTGAAAAAAAATGGTTAAGCGGATATGAATCAAAGATTCAGAAAACGAATAGAGTAAAAAACAAAAAATGTTGATAAAAGAAATAAAGAAAGGATCTCAGGCGAAATTTATTATACAGGTTGCATCATTTAAAATAAGCAAGTTATAGAAAACTTCTGGTATAACCGGATAGTACTTTACAGTTTTCGGTAAACTTAGGGGTAATTATTTAGTAAGAGTACGTAGTTTTCTTTTTACCCAAGTTGTCTTTTATTCTGTTTACCACAGTAATTTTTTATTAATATACTTTAGGAGGTGTTGATACAAATCCCATCACTTTTCGAAAAATTCTAATGGACGGCCACCTTAAGACACCCTGTATGGTTAGGTTAGGTCAGGTTAGAGTGGCAAACCTCTGGCATTGTCCAAACAGTCACACGTAGTCCTATAAGGACCGTTGTGATACCACACATGTTCCGCGGAACCTATCCGCATCAGCTTCCTGATGGTTAACGCGACGTGACGTAGATCGTAGAAGAATCTTGACAGCTTATTCAAACCAGCCACTGCTGTTAATAAACTTAGTGAGTCGACTCAGCTATAGGCTGCTCACTTCCTTCAGATCATTAAAGAATGGTTCACCCAGGGCATTGAAACTTCTCGCGAGACCGGGGCACTCACACAAGAAATGCTGAAGACTTTCCTCCTCTTCTTCATCTCTGCAACATCTACAAAAGTGGTTAGTTCGTATTTGCATACGTTCAGCGTGTCTACCGAAGAGGCAATGTCCGGTGACTACGGTAGTGATGTTCTCAGGTTTTTCCGACTGTGCTGTAATAGCGCTGCGGTTTTCCTGCCGTCAAGGTGGGCCCACAATTGCTTGGAGATGCTACAGGTTGTCAGCCCTGTCCATCTGCTTTGCGCAAGTTGTGTAGCTATCCGATCTATCTCCTCTTTGACCGATCCCAGTGGTCTAGCCACAGTATTATCTGCTAGCTCGGTAGACATGCTTGCACCCTTCCTGGCGAGCGCATTAGCAGTCTGGTTGCCATAATATATACTTGTATTAATGCGATACTGATAATAATCTCTAAAAACACAACTGGTCAGCTTGTTAATTCTAATAAAAATGCTAAGTTCATTGGGACTAAACCGTCGGGCCGTCGCGTCACATTGTCGACGAGAATTGGGAAGAACTACAATATCAACTGGAGCTCTATTAATTGAAAATTCTTCGAAGTTTAAATTTATGAATCCATATTGTAATTTTAATTGTTTTACACTATTTATGTATTTTTAATTTAAAGTGGACCCGATGGTGTTGAAAGTCCCTTGGGTACAATTCCTGACAATGATGCACTGAGGATAGCTGACAGACCAAAAGGGCTCTGCTTCTAGAACTAAACATTTTTTACACCTTAAGAGCTCCCCCATTGAGCCGTTAAAATTGCGTTTCTATCGTGACTACACGTAGTCTAGTTCCAATCAACTGAGAGCGCATTAGCAGTCTGGTTGCCATAATATATACTTGTATTAATGCGATACTGATAATAATCTCTAAAAACGCAACTGGTCAGCTTGTTAATTCTAATAAAAATGCGAAGTTCATTGGGACTAAACCGTCGGGCCGTCGCGTCACATTGGCGACGAGAATTGGGAAGAACTACAATATCAACTGGAGCTCTATTAATTGAAAATTCTTCGACGTTTAAATTTATGAATCAATATTGTCATTTTAATTGTTTTACACAATTTATGTATTTTTAATTTAAAGTGGACCCGATGGTGTTGAAAGTCCCTTGGGTACAATTCCTGACAGATGCACTGAGGATAGCTGACAGACCAAAAGGGCTCCCCCATTGAGCCGTTAAAAATGCGTTTCTATCGTGACTACACGTGGCCTAGTTCCAATCAACTGAGAATTTACCTTACCAGATTAAGTAGATTGAAAGAAAAATTTAAAAGCTAAATAATCCACATAAAATGCTTTTATTTTTATTTGAAGAAGTATTCCATGCTTAAAGTGGAGTTGAAAATATAGAAAAGAAAGAAATAACTAAAAGTCTTCCTCCACAAAATTTAATAGAATATAGAAATTCTTTAGGGGTCTCTACATATTTCGAACGTAGAAACGTTAATCTTCAGTAGACAGAAAAATTTATATAGTGCTGATGGCAGAAGCAGAAGCAGAAGACAAAATGGTATAAAACCTTAATGGAGCTTTTATGGCATTAAAAAATTGAAATGTAGAAGTGACGTATATAAAAAAGTTGAGGAGAGTTAATACATGCTGAGCATGTGAAGAAAGTTAGTAAATGAAGTCTAAAGAACCAAACTAAATGAGGAAGAAGACAAAGATCTTCTAAAGAGAAGATGTCGAGGATTTTTTAAATCATTTATATAAATTTTTTTGTAAACTCATTGATATGTCTGTAAGACAGTATAAAGATAAGAATCGTCAAAATTGGGCTTTAAGCCCCAGTACCCCAAAAACCATTTTTCAACAATTTTGACATTATGACTTCTACAGGCGATTCTTATCTTTATGCTGTCTTACAGACATATCAATGATTTTACAACAAATTTTATATAAATGATTTAAAAAATCCTCGACACCTTCTCTTTAGAAGGCCTTTTTCTTTTTCCTCATTTAGTTTGGTTGTTTAAACTTCCTTTACTAACTTTCTTCACATGCTCAGCATGTTTTAACTCTCCTCAACTTTTTTATATACGTCACATCTACATTTCAATTTTTCAATGCCATAAAAGCTCCATGAAGATTTTATACCATTTTCTCTTCTGCCATCAGCACTATATAATTTTTTTTGTCTGCTGAAGATGAACGTTTCTATGTTCGAAATATGTAGAGACTCCTAAAAAAATTCTATATACTATTAAATTTTGTGGAGGAAGCTTTTTAGTTTTTTCTTGCCTTTATTTTAGTTTTTCAAAAAAAAAATTATAAAGATGTAAATTTGGCAATTAAATGGTATTTTTTTAAAATGTCCTTATATTGCCATTTTGGCCTTATTCAAACAACTAAAAATAGAACATTTTGCCTACATCCATTAGCTTTTAAATTTTCTTTAGTTCTTGTTTTAATTCAAAGTAGTTTTCGTGTTCTTGGCTGAAATATAAACCATTGCAAACCGAAAATTCGCTTGTTGGAGGCGACATTTAGCGAATATTTTTTAAGTTTTGGTTTTCAAGGGTTTATATGCCAGTCAAGAACTAGAAAACCACATCGAATTAAACCAAAAACTAAACAGAATTTAAAAGTTAAGGGATGTGGAAAAATGCTCTAGTTTTGGTTTTTTGAATAAGGCCAAAAGGAAAATGTAAAGACATTTTAAAAAGTACCGTTTTATGGCCAAATTTACATCTTTATAATATTTTTGAAATATTTTTCTTGAGAAAACTAAAACTAAGGTATTTTGGGGGGGTCATTTAGGTTTTCAATTTTTCTTTCCAGAGTAATTAACCTGGTACGCTAACTTCTTAGTTGAATGGAACGCTGGTAGATGTTTTCACGATACAAATGCAGTTAATACGATTATTTTTTCTGCATTCATTTATAATAATTTCCGTAACTTGAACTGTATAATAAAGAATTAAATTATTTTAATGCCCTGTTGAGCAACAATATATATTTTTATTATATTTTAATATTCATAGCATGCCGCAATATATTCAAATGCATCCTTGCTTAATTTTTTATTCCTATTTTATAAATATTTGACCTAATTTCTTGTTCAAGACGAACGGTATAAGAAATAGCAAATGGTTATAAATTTTCATACCTTCATGTTCATTAATTAGTTTTTTGCATACACGTTGTTAATGAGTTTAAAATGGATTGCGGTGTGTAAGCGATAAATTAATTGCTTGCTAAGTTGATTTACGCCGCGATTTTCACCTAAAAGCATGTAAATTCTTACCAGTTTTGTCTGTTTAGTGTAAATGTAATTTATTTACGCGCCTCTAAAGGAAAGAACGTCGTACAATATATGGGTGTCAATTTTTACAACCATGGTATTGTACCATGGTCGGAAACCGCTACATCTTAAATAAGAAATGCATTTCTCTCCGATTAAAAGCAAATATTAATTTTGCAGACACATATCATTCAGCAAAGTATTAATTTTCCTGCCTAGGCAGCAAAATGATTATTCTCAATGAGAATCAAACATTTGACAATTTTTTACAAAAAAAAACATTTATTAACAATTACATAATACTTTTAACGAGAATTCAAACAACATATTTATTTGTTATTAACATTGATAGTAAAATTACTACAATTTTGAATAAATAGGCCACCTTTTCTTTCCTCAGATATCGTTCTCTTTACATTCACTATATTACCAATTTGATTCGCCTCATAAGTAGTTCCTACATTTGTCCAAAAATTTTCACAAATATTGTTTTTACTTGCCATTAAATCCCCAATGAACCCTTCTGCCATAGTTGAGGACTTCCACCCGCCATGTATTTTCAACATTGTATGTCACCTCCTGAATTTACAAGTAAAGTGGCAGAACTTCTGCGGAGGCAGTGTCCCGTATATTCTTTAGCATTCGACAACTTTAAATAGACAGCTATTTCTTGAGGTATTTTACCAAATTTATGGATACCAACAAATTGCTTTACGGATTTACCTTTTACGTATTAAAAAAAAAATCTTGTATCTTTTAATTCAACAGGCCAAATAGCTAGCTATATATATATTCCATTATTACGAAATACCTCGAATTCTTCGTCTTCATGTTTAATAGGGATACCAATAGTTTATTGTTCATATCTTTAATATTTTCTAACTTTAAATTCAATAGTTCGTCGCAGCGACATGCACCCGCAATTCCAAAAATCAATACAACCTAAAAGAATGGATTATAAGTATTTTCACTTTATCCTATAAATATCTCATTTAAAACTTACTTTTGCTAATAAATATTCATCATCTGGAGCATCCAGTATAAATTTTGTAATAAATTGTTTTTCGAAAACTCGGGACTTCGTTGCCTGGTTGCCTTCGGATGCCAGTTTTAAATATGCCCGCAACTTCAAATATCTTCCTATATCTACGCCATTTTTAACATTCATAGTTGCCTTCAACATGGAATATACAGACCAAAGTGTAGAACTCGTCATTTTTTTAGATAATCGAGCAAAATAAGCAAGTAATACATTCTCCGGAAAGGGCTTAGTATTTTTCTTCATGCAATGATCCATAAATCGTTTATAATTTCCTTCATATTTTATCTGAGACTTCTCCGGCAACAAATTAACTCAATATTTTTTGGTCACCTCCCTTATTTCTGGAGGAGTGACTACTTCTAAGTCGCTATCACTGTTCATATTATGAATATACCGATATTTTTCCATGAAACTGGCAGAAATTTCATCAGTTGTCAAACTATAATTATTATGGACATACATACAGGGTGTTTCATTAAGGTCGAAGAGCGGCCATGTCTCGGAAACTACTGGGCATAGAAACTCAGGAAAAGAAAAATAATAATAAAAGTGGCCATGAGAAAATTCTGGAAATAATTTTCAAGTTCCGCATTTTGCCGCAAGAGGGCGTAATTGAAAAGTAAATTTTTAAATTTTACATAACTCCGAAAATTCCACATTAAGGTATATGTTTGATAACACCATTTTAAAGCTTGGACAATTATGCATCATTTTGGTCTTATGCTCATTGGCGTACCGACTTTAATAAGAGTGGGGGAAGCTGTTGAAAGTGTAATCATTTAAATCGCTGTAACTTATAAACGACTTATTTGATTTTAGCAAACTAAAGACTGTTTGGAAAAGAAATGTATGCACTTTGACCAATCGTATTTAGTTGTCCATAATAGTTCTCAAAAAAAATGCTAGAGGGCGCAATTTGCAATAACAATACATTTTTTGATTTTCCTCCGAAAAAATAAATCATACGGTATAATTATGTTACCATAATCGAGAAGGAGATGAAATTTGCTAGAAAAAATATTAAAACCGGAGCTCGATATCTCCGTTCGTTTCAAAGTTATTGCCGAAACAATAATTTTTAAGACAAATTGCGCCCTCTAGCAATTTTATTAGAAACTATCTTGTACATTGGATACGACAATTAAAGGTACTTACCTTTCTCTTCCAAACAAGCTTAAATTTAGTAAAATTGGTTAAGTCGTTTAGAAGTAACAGATATTTTAATGTTTACAGTTTCACTTGATAAGAGTGGGAGAAGCTATTAAAAGTTTAAACATTAAAATCGCTGTAACTTCTAAACGACTTATCCGATTTTACTAAATTTAAGCTTGTTTGGAAGAACCTTCAATTGTCGTATCTAATGGTACAAGATAGTTTCTAATAAAATTGCTAGAGGGAGCAATTTGTGTTAAAAATTATTGTTTTGGCAATAACTCAGAAACGAACGGAGATATCGAGCTGAGGTTTTAATATTTTTTCTAGCAAATTTCATCTACTTTTCGATTATGGTATCATAATTAGACCGTATGATTTATTTTTTCGGAGGAAAATCAAAAAATGTATTGTTATTGCAAATTGCGCCCTCTAGCATTTTTTTTGAGAACTATTATGGACAACTAAATACGATTGGTCAAAGTGCATATATTTCTCTTCCAAACAGTCTTTAGTTTGCTAAAATCGGATAAGTCGTTTATAAGTTACAGCGATTTAAATGATTACACTTTCAACAGCTTCCGCCACTCTTATTAAAGTCGGTACGCCAATGAGCATAAGACAAAAATGATGCATAATTGTCCAAGCTTTAAAACGGTGTTATCAAACATATACCTTAATGTGGAATTTTCGGAGTTATGTAAAATTTAAAAATTTACTTTTCAATTACGCCCTCTTGCGGCAAAATGCGGAACTTGAAAATTATTTCCAGAATTTTCTTATGGCCACTTTTATAATCATTTTTCTTTTCCTGAGTTTTTATGCCCAGTAGTTTCCGAGATATGGCCGCTCTTCGACCTTAATGAAACACCCTGTACATTTCCATAGAAACCAACCATTGCAACAATTGCAAATTCTATGAAATTTTGTTTTAATTTATCACCACAGGAAAAATAAAAAGATTGTAGGAATTGTAATAATTTGCAAATACAATACAAATATACTTGAAAACTTCCCACCTCGATTTTTCTGCTTTAAAATGAAAATGTGGAAAATCGCTCGAACCCGTCGATTTTTATTTCGAGGGGGGCATCTTTTGCGTATATTGTCAATCTTGTTACTTTAAGCCCCTAGGAGGGAGGGGGGGGTAAGATCTAAATCTTAAATGGATACCCCTATTTTTTTGGATTCTGCATAAAATTCTGAACATTTTTTAATAAAAGCATTATTAGTCTATACTTAACAGTTTCCGAGATATTGACTCTTGAAAATTTACATTTTCCGAATCTGTAATGTAGCCATTATTCGCGAGTCAAATACTATACTTTATCTACGACTATTCAGTATGCAAAAAATTAGAAAATGTATTCAGAGCAAAAAATTTTATTACAATAGGATATTTTTACATAACAAGGTAATATTATTAATGGTATTTCTAAACTAAAAAATACAATTCAACAATGTTAACAATAATTAAACAAAATACAATTACTTATTTCTAATTTTTCATAAAATTGATTGTAACATTAAAGCAATTATGAAAATGAATGGGAGCAGGAATATTACTTATATTCATATCGTTTTTATTAGTAAGTAATGGAAAAAGTTTCGGAGTTAACATTATTTACAGTAATAGATGTAGATTTAATTTTTTTTTGAATCAGCAATATAACCTTCATTGTTGGGACCGTGGATTATGAAATCTCATAATCCACGGTTGTAGATTATGAGTAACTATGGTAATATGAACCACATTATATATGTACTAACAAACACATTATGCTTCTATTATTAAATAGTCGTAGATAAAAGTCTTTAAGCCTGTATATTTATAATGCGGAATATGACAACACATTTTCTTGAAAATACATTGGATATATGTATACATCCGAACTATCAGTACTACTTTGTCAGTGACAAAGTAGTAATGATAGTTTTGTAGATTTATAAACCGTAATCTTAACATAAGTTTAATTCTAAGCCTAATTAACAATCCCTCTCACTCGCTCACTGATTGTCTCTCTTTCTAACATTAGTGGCAAATGATACTCTCAGAGACGCGTCACCGGCCAGAGATATCAGATAAAAATGCGGGTAGCTACGGAATACTTTTAAAGAATCTTTTTAATAATAAAATTTCATGCTTTAATTAATAATTAAATATTACAATAATAAACTAAATTCTTATTCATATTATAGTTATTAATGATACTAGTCGATATAAACACTATAATGATACGTGTGCAACGTTTAATTGCACAAGTTTCATTAACAACGTTCATATCGAACGTGTATCATTCAAAATGTAATCTACGACAGTGCAAATAGATTTTATTCGTCTAAATTTCACTGATATGAGATAACGTTTTCGTAATTTTTAAAATTTTCAGGTGTCCATATTAGTCGATATCATGGTAACCGCATTTTTGATTGTTTCAATTTCGATTTTGACAACGTCATTATTGCCGTCTAATTTTCTATTGTATGGAAAGTGTTGGCCAAAAATAATTTAAATATGGGAAATTCTGAATCCAAACGTGTCCCTTCGGATGTTTACAATAAATAAATGCAATCCGTTTTTCTAAGTAATAATAACAAATAAATAGTTTGCACCGACCTTCTTTTTGTTTTTGTATCTTAAGGTTGAATTCTCAACGTCATTCAATCTATTGCCAACCTATAACCTATTTCACGTTAATTTTTTGAGTTTATTATTTTAATAACTAACATTAAAAGAAAATCAATATCGTCGGTACATTATTTAGGTAGTATCTGATATACACTCAGTTCCAAAAAAAGTGACGCACCTAATTTTTGATGCAACTTTGTAGCTTTGTCATTTCTGAACGAATGGACCGATTTTTATTTTCTCTCCATTTATTGGTAGGTAATTCCTATACCTTTAAGAAAAAAATAAACTGGTGGAAATATTTTTAAAGCCCCCTGGATGATAGTGGAAAAACTGAAGCCATGTTACTTTCTTAATTTTTGACTTACCCTGTGCGTTAATCAAGTAAATGTATAGAAAGCGCCTACACTCTATATGAAAGTTTCTTCTTTTACGAGCATTTTGATTTTTTGTTTATTAATTTATCTCTAAAATTGTCCAAAATACAGCTTTTTTGCTGAAACCTTGCATATTACCAACTTTTTGAATTTACCGAGAAACAGTGTTTGTTTGAAGGTGGTAGACAATGAAGTAATATCAAAAAAATTACCTTGTCAGACTTCCATTCTCTTTATTTTGTTACTAACACATTTTGTTTTTGAGTTTTTAACAGATACGAATTTTAAAAACATTTTTTTAAACAGAAAATTATAACCTAGGATAACTACTTAATACCGTGTATTGCCTCCCCTAGAAACTCTAAGAGCTTCTAATCTACGCGACATACTAGAAATTAGGTTTCTCCACGACCATTACTGAATGCAATAATTCCAAAATCATTTTTGATAATAGAATGTAAACATTCTCGCTCTTGAGTTGGAATATTTATTCTGAAACACTTGCTTCTTATGCGTTTTGCGTGTATTTTCATTCCATAACAAGATACGGAATGAATATTCTGTAATTGATATAAACGACATAGGTTGCCATGAATTTCGAAACTGTCAGTGTCAGATAAAAATGGCCGCGTGGTAATAATTATTTTCAGACAAATTTTAGTGCAAGTCAAAAAAATGAGTGAAAAATCGGATGAATCAGATATGGATTTGGATGGTCGTGGAGAAAATATAGTCTGCTACTCGGTTAGAATGAAAATTCGATACTCGTGGTTCCTCACGCTCGCTACGCTCGCGTTCGGAATCTTCCACTCGGATCGAATTTTCATTCCAACCTCGTTACAGAATCTACTATTCTTATCGTTTCCATTGGTATACGATTCCATTCAATACAATGAATTACATTTGTGGAATAAACGTAAGGTTTCATCAAAAAAGCTGTAATTTGAACAATTTTAGAGATAAATTAATGAACAAAAAATCAAAATGCTCGTAAAAGAAGCGACTTTCATATAGAGTGTAGGCGCTTTCTATACATTTATTTGATTAACGCACAGGGTGAGTCAAAAATTAAGAAAATAACATGGCTTGTGTTTTTCCACCATCATTCACGGTACTTTGAAAAAATTTCTACCAGTTTATTTTTTTCTTAAAGGTACAGGAATTACCTACCAATAAATGGAAAGAAAATAAAAATGGGTCCATTCGTTCAGAAATGAAAAAGATACAAATTTGCATCAAAAATTAGGTGCGTCACTTTTTTTGGAACTGAGTGTATTACAAAAATATCAATTTATTTCATTGCTAATTTTGGGAGAATTGTATAGTGAAAGAAAAATGAGTGACAATGACATAATAATGTTAAAAAAAATCTTACCCGATATTTTTCGCCATACAATTCTCCTAAAATAAGTTATGAAATTCCTTGATATTTATTAAATATGTCAATAATTACCTATAGAATATCAAGTCGATACTGATTTTCTTTAAATTTTGTATAAAAGCTAGAAAACATAAATAAATCTACGCGAAATAGGTTATAGGTTGGCAAGCATGTTGATACTCCCACCTTAACATTAGGATGTTATTATAAAATCATAATGGCACTGAGTGCTATTATGAAGGTCATAATGACATCTAAATGATAATGCTAAATACGTCATAATGGCCCTGTCGTAGATTAATAATTAAATATTACAATAATAAACTAAATTCTTATCCATATTAAGTAACATTATTTAACTAGGTAGCAAAGAAAAGTTTACGGTTTAATTAATATTTAAAAAAATTTACTTAAAAAATGAGTTGACAGGAAAATATTAGAAATACTTTCACTAATACTTTAAATGCGAGACAGTCTCCTAGCTTCACGGTCACTCGGTCATTACAATATTACGCTTTGTCAAAATAAAGAAATGCCAGCAAAATCACGACAAAATGTAACAGAACTAATTGTAACCTTGGCAATCATAATATTCAATAAGGCTTCCTGACGTCCCGAAATCACGTTTCAATAAAAAAAAATTGACGAATCTACAATGACTAGGCTAAATTTAAATAAGACATCCATTTATAAATAGTGTCTGTTTTAGATGTTGAACCAGATTTAAAATAATAAATTGTTTATACAATTAATAGGTTCTAGCCAAAGCGTGAGCAAATACTGAGTGTACAATATATCCTTGCCAAGTTGATCTTTAGTTTTTAATATATTAAGGTGTATTACTTTCAGACACAAACTACGTTTTCAAAATTACTTATTTTATGAAGTTACCTTATAGAGGTTCAAAAACAAATAAACTTTGCATCACTTGCGACCAAATTTTAATAGCCCAATTTTGATTTTGTAAAAAAACACACATTTAATATGGCGCTACTTTAAAGAAAATGTATCTGAAATAAAGCATTGTCAAAACTAAAAAGTTTTATGCAGGTTGCGTTGAGTCATTTTTTGCAAAAGTGGTGCAATTTACAAAATATGAGTAAAAAATCAAAATTATTTTATGAAGTTACCTTATATGTAGAGGGTCAAAAACAAATAATAAACTTTGCATCACATGCGACTAAATTTTAATAGCCCAATTTTGATTTTGTAGAAAAACACAAAGTAAGGCTGGCCGTACACAGCCGGAATGTTTATCTGAATTCATAAACGGAATCCAGAATCTGAATTCCGGCCCATTGAAAATTTGAAAAATTCATTATCTGAAAACATCAGCATGTGTGTGCGGTATAATAAAAATATATATACAATTCCGTTCTGAATTCAGATTCTTAATTCCGTTTCTGAATTCAGATAGACATTCCGGCTGTGTACGGCCGGCCTTAATATCTACTTTAAAGAAAATTTATCTGAAATAAAGCATTGTCAAAACTAAGAAATTTTATGTAGGTTGCGTTGAGTCATATTTTGCAAAAGTGGTGCAATTTACGAAATATGGGCAAAAAATCAAAATAATTATTTTATGAAGTTACCTCATAGAGGGTCAAAAACAAATAAACTTTGCATCGCATGCGACCAAATTTTAATAGCCCAATTTTGATTTTGTAGAAAAACACACATTTAATATGGGCGCTACTTTAAAGAAAATGTATCTAAAATAAAGCATTGTCAAAACTAAGAAGTTTTATGTATAGGTTGCGTTGAGTCTTATTTTGCAAAAGTGGTGCAATTTACAAAATATGGTTAAAAAATCAAAATTATCTTATGCAGCTAAAATTTTGCATGTGGGCTAGAAACTGCATTTAAAAAAACTTTTTCGAATAACTTTTTTCGATACTTTTATATTTATAACCCCACTTTTGAATAATTTTTTGGAAAAAATTAAAATTTGACAGATAATGCGAATCACGTGACAACTATTTTTTGCTTAATTTTCATCTCGATCGAAGCAGAACTTGATGCAAAAGTCAAATTTCGTATAAAGTTATTAATTAAAAAAAATCCCATATGATGCGTACTGTAGGTGTAGGTACTGGTCACACTGTATATTCAGCGGTTTTTGAAATATAAATAATACAGTTAAAAGCTTTATCACAAAAGCAAACAACTAAAAACTATCCTGTAAAATTTTAAAAAACGTGCTTCACCAAAATTATTGCTCCTCTGTTATATAGCTATATACCAATCGGTCAAAAAATTCCCGTGCACAATGTATTGTATACCACTTGTGGAGAAATTTCTTGCATGACTCGTCGGATGGACTTCTTAAACGTATCCACCGAGACGGGTTTTTATTTATAAACTGGCCTTATAAAAAAAAACAGTGGGTTAATATCAGGCGATCTGGGTGGCCATTCTATTGCCCCTCGTTAACCTATCCATCGTGCAGGAAAAATGGTATATAAGTATTCCTTTACATTAACAGCATTATGTTATGGAGCAGTTGTAGCTCTAATGTCGAACTTGGTAAATCAGGATCACCGTCATTTGAAGATAGAGTGGCTAAAACTGAAATAAAATCGTTTTTCTTCAAACGTCATATAAGTGATAACTTATGTGACGTTTCTCAATTACATTAAATGTCATTTATATGACTAGGAGTATAAGTACTTATACTCCTAGGCGTACAAATACATTATAGGAGTATAATTTTTTTTTGTTATATTTATTGTCTTTTAGCTTTGAGCATTGCTCATTTAGCCACGAAATTTAAATTTATTTTAATTTATCAGTTTTCGCAAGGATTGTCTGACGAACGCTCACCACATAAAGTATCTCTTATTCTCCTAATATCATAAAGTACTATTTGAATAAAATTTATATATTAATATATATATTTTCTTAGTGTCCAGTGAGGCTTTCATTAAAGAATAATATTAATCCAATTTTCCTACTTCCAACAATGTCGACCGTTGCCGTAGGGACCTGTTATTCAGTCGGTTGACCTGATCATTAAAAGGACAAGTAGGTTCATATAAAAACAAATTATTTTGACAAATTTTCGCATAATTTTCTACTAGCTCAGTTATTAGCGAGTTCCTTTTAAGTTACTTATATACAGCAAAGCTCAGCAAAAAAATGTTTGCTCCCCCTTTCCGCGGTTAAGTATGCCCTCTATATTTTTCATACGATTATACGAAATTATTCGTGAAACCTTTCCTAAACAACTTAACTAAGCAAAGATATTCACTTTGCTTTGCTTTTTAAAAGAAGCAAAAGGAAACTACCTATTATTTGAGAAACTTGATCTCGCCTTTCAGTATCATCTTCCAATAACTTTTAGACAAAGTGCTGATTATAGGAATGGCATTTAGAAAAAAATTTAGTTATGGCCGTTTAGTACACGTCACGTTCAACTTTGGCGCTAAAGCTATACGAACCTTTCAATTGTTCCAACAATATGTCTTATCTTGTCTTCTTAGATATACCTACCATTTTTCACACTGTCTTTACCACTACGGGAACTACTTAGTGGTTTTTTGACAATATTCTGTTTAAAATTATTAAAAGATTCAATCTCTGGGGCTTCTTGTCCATCTTTGGAGATACCCAGAGAAATTATAAGAATTACTATGTTTTGGTATTTATGCATATTCCATAAAAATGTATTTTCTTTTAACACTTTTCTATTCATACCCCAGACTTCCCCAGAGAAGCAGAAGTTTTAAGCACAGATAAAAAGAAAGTAAAGAAATTGACTGTACATGGTGTCCGGAAAAATGTGGGAAATCTCCCGGATATGAAAAAAAACACGTGAAAAGAATACTACAAGTTCATATAAACTTCTTTCGTATCGGCCTCCTCTTCGGAGATATGGGCTCCCAAAGAGCTCCCATGGAATTAAGTTTTTGACACATAATTATTAAACCAACAGGTATATTTCAATTTTTTTTCATAATATGATGTATACCAGGTAAGACCCTTCAAATTACTATTCCAGAAAGCATTGCGAATTACTCACAGCTGCAGGGACGAACTAGCTGTGACACTAATGTGCCCATTTTTTTTACACCCTGTATAATAAAAACTTTGGACAACGTTTTTTACATACCTTTAACAGAACTATTGACTAAAAATTAAGTACTCTTCATTCATGTTGCTATTCCTAACCGTTTTCGGAGAAACGTAATTTTTAACATATTTACATCATGTATATTTAGCGTATTACAATAAAAGAAACATGTTTATAAATTATAAATGTTCACTTTTAACTGCTACTATACTGCTATACATGATCGCAATAAAATGACGTTTTTCCGAAAACGGTTAGGATTAGCGACATGAATAAAGAATACTTAATTTTTAGTCAATAGTAAAGGGTATGTAAAAAACGTTGTCCAAAGTTTTTATCGTACAGGGCGTAAAAAAATGGGCACATTAGTGTCACAGCTAGTCCGTCCCTGCAGCTGTGAGCAATTCGCAACACTTTCTGGGATAGTAATTTGAAGGGTCTTACCTGGTATACATCATATGAAAAAAAAAATTGAAATATACCTGTTGGTTTAATAATTATGTATGTGTCAAACTTAATTCCATGGGAGCCCATATCTCCGAAGAGGAGGCCGATACGAAAGAAGTTTATATAAACTTGTAGTATTCTTTTCACGTGTTTTTTTCATATCCGGGAGATTTCCCACATTTTCCCGGACACCCTATATACCAAATACCCAAACATGGCACTGATAAAATTTAATCAATCAAGATCCAACAACCTATAGGTATTGGTATTATATATTGGTATATAATATAATACATATTCAGTTAGTTTTTGCACTCTTAAATAAGTGTGTTTATTTATTGTTTGTAGGTACCAAATTTTTTTAAAATATCGCTAGGTATATATTGCTGTCGTTTCGTATATCATTTAAACAAAGACTGGCCATGAGGTTGGAGGCTGCTATGCATTTGATTTATTTAAGAGTGTGAAATATGTTGTTCTGTTTTTATAGAAGAATTTAACGTATTTTTTTATTCAGAAGAAATAATTAGATATACATACGTCAAACAATAGCAAATTTTTACAATGGCTCCTAATCTAGAGAATGATCAGTTGTTTGTCTTATGTTTGTAACCGAAAAAACCTGTATTGAGTTACTTTAACATCATAACTATACTTCATCATTGCTATATTATTATTGTAAATACAAAGTTGTTGCTTATATCATATACTAAAACAATAATTGCAAAAATCTGTGGACAGCACTTGTAATGCTAATTTAATGTTTTTTGTTGTAAGCTAAAACGTTTCAGTTTTAAAAATTTAAAATAACTTGTTAAAAATAAATCATAGCTCCTGCTTTAAAGGAAAATTAGTATGAAAATTACATAAATTACAATTAAAGGGTCCTTTTTGTTTACGTCGCTTATAGCAACGGGAGAATGTCGCGATAATTTTGTTAGTTCCTATTAACTTAATGAAATTAATAAGTGATAATTTTTCTGTAAAAAATGAAGTGCTTTATATCTGTTGGCAAAAATCACTCAGAATAAAATCAAAATACATTTTGTTGCTAATTTATAATTTTTATTAATAAGTACTAACCAATTTGCTTTACATATCAAACACCGGGGCTAAAAGAGACATATCAAAAATTTAACTAAACTCATCGGAAATATGTTTTTTTAAGTTTCATTTGAAACTATGTAGACATGTAATTTCAGATGTTATGATTGAAAACGAATTAATGTTTTTAATATTTCTGAAATTTTATAGTAATAAACCTTAGTTACTAACAAGTAAAATCAACTTCTATTGTAAAAATATAGTGCGTCATATTAAACTAAACTTATCGGAAATATGTTTTTAAAAGTTTTATTTGAATTTAAAACTATAAAGACATTGGATTTCAGATAACAAATTTGTTATTTAATGTTTCTTACATTTTAGTAATAACAACGGCTAAAATGAACTTCATTTCTAAAACTCTAATTAGTTACAATTAAGTAAAGCCGCCGGAAATATGTTTTTGTAGCATTTTAGAAAAAAAATTACAATAAGAAAAAACTCCAATTTATTAAATTTTCTTACCGAATCTCCCACGCAGCAGAATTAATTCCCGATAATTGCTGCGAGGGAGATTATAAGTGAATATATGACGATTTTTTTTTAATATGGCCAAAACGGAAATACAACTGTCCTTCCTTGTTCAAAAAGTCGATAATTCATATAAAAGCCCAAGCTATTATTTATATAAATTAACTAATTTAGTTTTCAATAAAAAGGACACTTAGAGTACAAAATAAAAGAAATAACCCGATAATTTTCTCAAAAAAAGAGCCTTCTTGTCCACTTCCGCACCTGTCCTACGTAGCAACTGCTAAATTGGATACAATTTAATTGTTTGATCAAAATACAATTATAATAAAAACAATATATCATAGATTTGGTTATTCCTTCTGCTAAAATATTCAATGACATAACCGAGATAACCCGCAATAGTCTTTGCACTATTAGCTTTCTACGACTGTCACCTCGGAAAAATGTCCATTCCGCACCTACGAAATCCACACATTAAGACAGCGTCAGTTTGGCATCAGTGCGTTTTTATCATTTCTGGCTTTGTTATAGTGTCGCGCGCCGCTTAAAGATATTGGTAAGTACCCGTTTTTTGATATATATTGGCAAAACAGTAAAAAATGCTCACTTTCTTGCGTGTCCTCTCTGCACCGCAGTTTCCGTTTACGTTACGTATTTCTTTTAGAAAAATAGATTATGGTATGGTGCATTTTTAGGTCGGCAAAACATAACCTAAGAATAATTCGAATCAGCGTTGCCAGATTTTGTGAATAAATTAAAAAGTCAAAAAATGTCCATTCGGCACCGTCCGTTCCGTGCCTGTTTTACGTTGGTGCGGATTGGACAGTTAGGTGCGGATTTGACATAAATAAGTATTTATCGGTGTTGGTTAATGTTGTCTTTTCTTAGTACTTATTTCAAATTTACATTTTGGTTTTTAATAAATAGTTCTTTACCTTTTTATATTGATTTAATCGAATTTAATCATATACGATGTCCAATCCGCACCTTAAGTGTCAAGTCCGCACCTTTTGTAAAAACGGTTAAAAAAAAAGTTGAGGCACCCAATTAATATTTTTAGTCTATTTTTTATAAAGACTCGAAACGTTCTTTAATTTTAGTTTCCTTAAAATATTCTAGGGGCATTTACCGATGAAAAATATATCCCAAAATATTATTTTTATATTTGGGTCAATAAATTTTCCTCTTAGTTTTTTTCAAGATATAGTATTTTATTCACAAAAGATATATTTTTTGAAGATTTGGACGTCTATTCTCCAATTTAAGAGAAGTGAACGCTCTCTCGCGAGAAGGGACATTTCACATCATATGCTCACATCGTATGGAAATGAATAGTAATTTTAAGTTTCAAGAATACAGTTTAAACATTTTTAAGAGAAAAAGTAATCACTTCTCTTGAAATGATCATTCGCCTATTTCGAGAATAGACGTCCTGTTGTAATTTAAGTTTTGTTAATATATAATGCATAATTTATTCTTACTTTTTAGCATAAAAAATTGCCTTGGTTTTTAAGGTGCGGAATGGACAAAATTATCGACCTTTTTGAGCAAAATAGCGTTTTGAGACCTTATTTTACAAAAAGTTGTTGCTTTTATTCCCGAATATCTATCCTCACACCTTTGTTAAGTAAGGCAAATAACAAAAATATTAATATCTAAACTTTAAAAAATTAGAGTATAAAAAATGGTTTTGGCCATATTAAAAAAAAATCGTCATATGCTGGTCGTCTAAATTTCAATATATGTGTTAAAAGCAGCTGCTTGTCAATAAAATTAAGATAATTCCAGTCCTAGATTTTTGTTAAAGAAAACTGTCAAAAACGTCACTCTTGCTGCAGCTGCAAAATATTGTGGTGCGACCCTGTTGTGTTCAGCAGTGGCGGCTAGTGACAAGCGAGTCAGGGGGGGCGCTGGCTTTAAATTAAAAAAAATTTAAAATGTCTATTATTTTCAAAAGTACGTTTCTGTTTTTTCTAACTTTCTCGTTGTGAATTTTAATTTCATCAGCATAAGCACTACTTAAACAAGTTAAAATATTAGTTTGTCCTAACATCTCAAAACTTACCACATTATGACGATGTTTTGCACTATTTTCATGTTTTTTTATTTTCTCTGAAAGATGTTTTAAGTCCTGCATCCCATTCAAAAAAAGAGCGATGTGGAATGGCCCCGTTCCCCCAAAAAAGATCGAAAAACAAACTATGCTTGTTCAGCGTGTAAAATACCCATATGCTTACAATGTTCAATAATTCAGATTTGTGCAAGTTGCAAATAAATAGAAATTATTAGGTTTTATTTAGTGTTAGATATGTCTCTAATTTTTGGCAAAAAAAATTTTTTAACCCATAAAAAACTATTTTTTGTGAAAATTAATTCCGAGGGTCTCACAGGCCCACTTATAGTAAAGGGTTTTCCAATAAGAACGATATGATTGCAAAATGAAATAAAATTAAAATAATTTCAGATACAACAAAATGTTTTATATTATCTTAAAGTATAGTCGATAACAATTATGTTTTGAATAACACATCGTTTAAATGTCCTCCGCGACTTCGTGTACACGAGCGAATTCGACGAACCCAATTTTCGATGACTTTATGCAATAAATCGGGCATGATCTGACGAATGCAGGGTTCAATGTTCAACCTTAATGCATCAAGTGTTTGTGGTCTGTTTTCATAAACCTTAGATTTCAAATAGCCCCACAAGAAGTAATCTAATGGAGTTAAATCACAGCTTCTTGGAGGCCACTGAACAGTAGCATTCCTTGAAATTATCCTTTCGTCAAACTTTTCTTGCAGTATATCGATAGTTTCATGAGCAGTGTGACATGTGGCACCGTCTTGCTGGAACCACATATCCTCCAAATCAAGTGCATCTAAATTTGGCCACAAAAAATTTCTTAACATCTGTCGATATCGTTCACCATTCACTGTAACTGCATCTCCTGCCTCATTTTGGAAAAAAAATGGTCCGATGATGCCACCATACCATAAATCACACCATACAGTTACCTTTAGCGGATACAAAGGCTTCTCATGAATCTGTTGTGGATTGTTTTCACACCAAAAACGGCAATTTTGCTTGTTAACGTATCCACTTAACCAAAAATGAGCTTCATCTGAAAAGATAATTTTTTTTTGGCAAAATTAGGATCCCTTTCAAGTTGTTCTAAACTCCAAGCAGAAAATTCTCTGCGCCGACGATGGTCCAGTGGCTTAAGTTCTTGGGTCAAAACAATCTTATACGGGTGTAAATTCAAGTCTCTTTAGAAAATAAGCCAAGTTGTCGTTTCTTAATCCTTAACTCTTGAGCACGACGACGAATTGATAAATTTGGATCCACTGCAAGACTAGCTCTTACAGCAGCAATATTCTCAAAAGTTTTTGCGTTTCGATGTCTTCTTGGTGTTTTTACATCGTGAAGAGTAAAATTATTTTCAAATTTCTCAACGATGCGACGAATGGCAAGCAAAGGAGGACGATTATTTACACCAAAGTTTTCGCGAAGTGCGCGTTAAGTGTTCACAAAAGATCGTCTATTTTCGTAAAATTTTTGGATAATAACCAAACGTTCTTGAAGCGCGTATTTAGCCAAAATAAATTGTTATAGTTTACTGACAATAACTGACAACTAGTGACATGTATAACTTTATTACCATGGTTACCATATCGTTTCAAAATCATATCGTTCTTATTGGAAAACCCTTTAGTAGCGAAAAGAACATGATGATAGTAGTTAAGGATACAATTCCTCGACTGTAATCGCCAGCCACGGAAACTGATCGAGTCAGCGAACTAGCACCATAACGACAGGTATTGACTGTGTAGTCAAAAAAAAAATAAAGAAATTGCTGTCAAAAACGAAACGTAACTATTTCACAAAAAAATATCGTTTTATTATAAATAAAAGAATAGTATTGGGCTTATAAAAACAAACATATTAATATAAGTGCATTATAGACATTTTCATTTCCTATTTGACGTTATCCCTCATTGCTCGTAATTTAAGTGCACTCGGTATATAATAATCAGACCTTCATAAACAATACGGTATGTGGGCAGCACTTATTCCTGCAAGTCAGCCGATAAAAAACTAAATCACCATCTTCGCAGGAAACTATTAAAATGTCCACGTGTTCAGGACCGCAAGGTAAACCCACACACTTTCTATAGGGCTAAAATGGAATTCATTTGAAAATTATTGTCTGTTGCCGAAGCAGTTGTCTACAAAATGGTCTAGACGCTCCGATTTATTTAATGAATTGAACTCTAGGTAGTACGTCAGCTATTTGTCATTATTTTATTTCTGCTGAATCTAAAATAAATAAACACTGCATCTATGTATATTTTATTGTTTAAATAAATATGGAGATACTACCGTGCGAGCAAACATTATTTGCATCAAAGAGGGTCTTGCATCTAAGGACGTAATGCTTAGCCGTGGAGCTTAATACCTGTTGGGTGTCCGTAACTACCAGGACGTCTATTCTCCAATTTAAGAGAAGTGAACGCTCTCTCGCGAGAAGGGACAATTCACATCATATGCTCACATGGCCTGAACTTTCGATGGAAATGAATAGTTTAAACATTTTTAAGAGAAAAAGTAATCACTTCTCTTGAAATGATCATTCGATCATTTCGAGAATAGACGTCCTGAATTAACAATCAATCAGTTATTCCGTCATCTTTGACAGTCGTTACAAGTAATTTGATTTATCGCTGATTTTTTCAATTTCTTGAACAATTCACACAATGGGCTTTACGGAACAACACAAAAAATTCATGGTTGAAGCGTATTTTTGAAACGGGGTTAGAGTAAATGGTGAGTGGCAAACAATCCGGATTTGTGCATGGACGATTTTCACGAACATTTTCCTGACGTTGCTTTTATTGCTGGGGATTTTTATCATTGCCTGAAAAGAACCGTGGCTGTGTTTAGGGAAACAGGTTCTATACAACACAAAAAAGGAGCAGGTAGACCATCTGTAAGAACAGAAAAACTTGTTGCAAACGTTCGTGAAATAATGCAAAATACGCCAACACATTGTATAAGATGCCTGTCCCAAGAAGTGGAAAGATCTTATGGAACATGCAGAACTATTCTTAAGAAGCAGCTAAATTTGTTTCCTTATAAAGTGCAAGTATTCCAAGAAATACAAGCCGAAGATTTTGAAAGACGCTGCAGGAATTACTCTGAATGGTTTACCCAAAATTTATTGGAAAGAAATTATTTATTAGACCTGACATTTTTTTCGGATGAAGCCTGGTTCCACCTCTCCGGTTATGTGAGTTCTCAGAATACATGCCTGTGAAGTAGTGAAAATCCCCATTTTTTTTGTAGAGTGCACATTGCACCCTGAAAAAATTGGTGTCTGGTTAGCTGTTTCCCGAAGAAGAATTGTTGGTCCTATTTTTTTCCATGACACAGTTACAGCAAAGCGGTATAGAGACAACATTTTGAATCCAATTACTTGACGACTAACTGCGTTTTGAATATTTTCAACAGGACGGTGCAACCGCCCATACAGCCGCCGAAACTATTAACTACTTACGTAACTTACGCAATTTTTTCGACGACAGATTGATCAGTTTTCGATCAGACATTGAATTCCCACCTAGATCACCTTGTTTAACGGTTATTATTTATTTTAATTACAAGAAAGGATTATCCAAGAATGTGGTAACATTTTTCCAGACATGCTGGTCAACACTTTCGAAAATATGAAGAGACGTGTGAATTTATGCTTGGAGCACGGCTGTGGCCAATTTCAGCAATTTATCTAATTCTTTTTCTTTTTCTTACTGTATATACTTTGTTATTTTTGGAAACCACAAAAATAAATTTGTATTTGTCTACTTATTTTATTACTCATTATTTTGGCATATCATGTCATAATATGAATTTAACAAAATTTTAACCTAGATTTGGTTAGATATATCGTCCCCATATCATTGTGATCTAAACCAAGCCCCCCGTTTTTTAATCCAAGCCCTCTTGATGCAAATAATTTTTGCTCGCACGGTAATCAAGATGTCTAAAAAAAACTATTTGTCCAACTTTTGATGAGCAGTTTAGCTATGTATATTAAGCCGAAGTATAAATTATGCAAGTTTAAAAAAGAGATGGTGCAAGAAAACGGACGAAGAAGACAGGAATAAGCAGAAGATCCAGCTTCGCTTGTCTATTTATACAATGCCGTCATTATTTAAGAATATTCTAATACATCACCGTGCACGTGCTGAACAAAATCAATTGTACTGGCCGGGAACTTATGATTACGACCCGCACACAATGGCGGTGGGTGTTTGAAGCACTCCAACACATCCCAGAGTGCCGTGGATGCAAATCGCTACGGCAGGTTCTCTACGCGCTATAAACAATAGACGAACGCACGCCATTGAGTTTTTGTTTTGACAAAACGGGAACGCCTATTAATTTTAAGATACTGATCTTTGATTGTGTGGAAAACGCCAGTTTATAAGGTTGGGAAGATGCAAAAACAGGTGTTAGGTACGCAGTACAGTTCAAGTAATCGAAATTGCGTTGCTTATAAAAGATCACAAAAACTGTTAAAGATAACAAATAAGTAGAATGAACTTCGTATCTAATTTCTTAATATAATATTTTTTATTTCTGTTTCATACCAAATTTATTTCGACCTCGTTTTCAGTATACCTATAAGCTTATTTTATTATAAAACTGTTTTTTTTTTAATTTTTGAAAGTGGACGCCTGCTATCAAATATTGCTTTATTAAACACGTACTTTAATATACCGTGCGAGCAAAAATTATTTGCATCAAAGAGGGCTTGGAATAAAAAACGAAGGGCTTGGTTTAGATCACAATTTTATGGGAACGATATATCTAACCAAATCTAGGTTAAAATTTTGTCAAATTCATATTATCACATGATATGCCAAACTAATGAGTACCTAGGTAATAAAATAAGTAGACAAATACAAATTTATTTTTGTCGTTTACAAAATTAACAAAGTAAGAATATACAGAAAGAAAAAGATAAATTAATTACATAAATTGCTCCATTTCTTTCCAATAAATTTTGGGTAAACCATTGAGAGTAATTCCTGCGTCTTTCAAAATCTGCGGCTTGTATTTCTTAGAATACTTGCACTTTATAAGGAAATACATTTAGCTGCTTCTTAAGAATAGTCTTGCATGTTCCATAATACTAAGATTTTCCCACTTCTTGGGACAGGCTTCTTATACAAATTGGAATGAAAAAATTGTTCATGAAAGAAAGCATAATATAATAATCATAATAATAATAAACGACTTTTATTCATAAATTTAGATGAATACAATTAGGCGATATTTAGCCAGTAGGGCTATTCTTGCATATAACCTAAATAAATAAATGACCTATATATTCCAACTATATTTGATAAATTACCTCTATAACTAAAACTGACTTAATTATTCTATTAAGTGTCCTAAAATGTTTCCTAATATAACCTACCCACAGATAATACATTTGGCAAGCCATAATAGGTACAAAAAAGAAAGGAAATTAAATATTATTTATAAACTTTGAATAAAATAAATTAAACCAATAATACAATAAATAAAAAAAAAACTAGTTCGCTAAAAATGCCAACATATAAAGTCTTTTAACTTTAGACTTAAATGACAGGATGGAATCGCGCTTAAATTCAGTGTCAATGCTATTGTACAATTTAACCGAAACGTACGAGAAACAACGCTGAAATATAGCAGTTCTAAATTTAGGGATTGACAACATACCTCGAGTTCTAACTGAGACATCATGCAAATTGGACCTATATCAAAGTTTCCTTCGCAGGTATAAGGGTTTATTTGTGAACAAAAGACGGTGTGTGAAGGAAAGCAAATGAATTTCCCATATTTTGGCCATTGGCAGCCATTCCAAGATTTTTAAATTTGCGGATATTGTGTCATATTTACGAAGGCCAAAAACGAATCTACCACAATTTCTTTGGACTTGTTGTATTCGATACCTGGCAACAGCATCTAAACAATGCCCATAAATCACATTACCATAATAAAATATTGGGAAAACAGTATATTCACATAACATTTTTCTTAGTTTAAAATTAAGAAAATGCCTGTTGGCGTATAATGTTCTAAGCGTACAATAAGAACGCCGTAAAAGTACTGAAACATGTTCTGTGAAACGTAGGTTAGAGTCAAATATTAAACCCAAATTTCGAGCAGATTCTGTATGTGGAATTTTTTCGTTATTTACCACTGGATTAAAACCCGTATCTAGTATATAGCTACGCTTTTTGGCATTTCCAAATAAAAGAAAAAGGGACTTTTTGGCATTTAGAGTTAGATTATGAGACTTGGAATATTCATAAATAATGCCCAGATCACGATTTATACTATTATTGGCCTCAATAGCTGTTCCAGCAAAAAAACTTAATAATAGTTGTATATCATCTGCATAACCGTGACTGGAGCAAGTAGCAAGTTTACTAAAAAGATCAAATGTATATATTAGAAACAATAACGGGCCAAGAACAGATCCCTGTGGTACTCCAGTTTTAACATTTAGACTTTCTGAATACTTACCATCAATCAGTACCCTTTGCTGCCTACCCGACAAATAGCATTTAAAAAAGTTAAGGGGAATATGATTAAAACCAATATACTTTAATTTAGCACTCAACACACCATGATCAACAGTGTCAAAGGCCTTAGAAAAGTCCAACAGAATGAGTGCAGTATTCTTTCCGGCATCCGTTGCCTTTAGAATATCGTCACTAACATTTAGAAGTGCTGAAACTGTGCTGTGGGCCTTTCTAAAACCTGACTGCAGTTCAGGCAAGATGCTATGTTGCGTAAGAAAGTCAGTAACCTGATTATGTATTATCTTTTCAAGTATTTTTAAAAGAACTGGTAATATGCTAATTGGGCGCAAATCAGATAGTTGAGAAGGATTGCTAATCTTAGGAATAGGTTGTATAATAGCATTTTTCCATAAACTTGGAAAATGTCCTTTTTCGAGAGAGAAATTAATTATATGACATATATGTGGCAAGATGTAGGGCATACAATAACTGATCATTCGAAGTGAGAGTTGATCGGAACCAGATGCATTTGATTTGATTTAATTAAAAACTGATTCAATTTCCTCAAGGGTTGCCAATTTAAAGTTAAACTTGTCCCGACAATAAGGTGGTAAAGTAGTATATAATTGTTCAGTATTAAGACAACTATCATTTTTCGTATTAACAAAACTGGCAAAAAAATTATTTATTTTGTTTGAATTTGCTAGATTAGGGGGTATTTCTTTTTTATTTGCAGTTTTAATGCCCATGTCTTTAAAGGCTTTCCAGCCCCTTTTGTCACTTAAGGAAAACATTCTAGAAGCATAATTTTTTTTTTCTCGCCTAACGCAACCCAGAACAAAATTTCTTAATTCTTTATATCTGTTTTTGTCTTCTTCCTTTTTGGTATTTTTAAATTTGGCAAGAGCTAGGTCTCTTTCCTTCATCATTATTTTTAGTACATCAGTAAGCCATGGAGCTTTTGGCTTGCTAACTCTAAGATTGCGCAAGTGAGCATGCATATCAAATAACTCTTCAAGCTTATTAGTAAGCACTTCAACCTTCATATCAATATTTTCATTGTGATAAAAATGATGCCAGGAGATGCTACCAAGGTCCGTCAGAAAATTGTTGTAGTTAAACTGTTTAAAGTCACGCACCGTAATCATTTTTTGCTTAAATTTAGGTACGTTAACGCTTACATTACAGAATACCATACTGTGATCAGAAAAGTCAATATGAACAATACCGTGCCCACTGCAAGAATCGGGTAAATTGACAAAAATTGGATCCAATAATGTCTCAGTTAGTTATAATACGGAAGAATACTAAAAAATGTAAACAAAGAAAACCGATTATAATTATAGACTAAAAACTAAAAAACTGTCATCATCACTTAGAAATTCTGAAAGTCCTCGTCATTTGACTCGTCCTCAAATGGAGCAATGATCATCGGCGTTACTTAGACATCTAATACTTGTTCTTGATTCCACTAATTCCTAAAATAGATAAACTAGGTTGTTTATTTAAAATTCTTGAATGATATGATGCATTGTCTAATAAAATTAAAAACGGCTCATCTAAATTTGGGATTAATTGAGCTTTTAGCCATTTTTCAAACATTTGGCAATTCATATAGTCATGATAGTCAAAACTTTTTGATGTGGAAAAAAAATTAAGCTTGCATCTGGAATATATCCTGTTCACAGAATCATCTTGCCAAGATTTTAACCCATTTCCATTTAAAAATATCCATGTTTCGTCTAAAAATACTACTTTTTTAAATTTAAATTTGTAATTTTCCGTATATTTTTTTAAAAAACACGCTGACTCACTATCTGTGGCTGCTCACATAAAAATCTCCGGCTACTTTTTTTTTTATAGCGAAAACCCAACTTTTTTTTTAATTAATTTTGATAACGATTAAAGTCCGATTTCCAAATCACCTCGAATTTTTAAATTTTCTTTTAAAACTGGAAGAGTTACATTGATTTTTGATCTGTATAATTCATACGTTCCGAACTCCCATTTTAATATTTTCGCTCAAATCTTCAGTCTTTGGCTTTCTTCGTTTACATGTTTTTAGTATTCATCGGTATTATATTATGCTTTCTTTCATGCACAATTTTCTGCACAGTCCTTAAACTACTTCCCAGTGCTTTTGCTACGGTTTCCTGCATATTGGTTGGCAAATTTTCACTTTTTCTTTCATTCTCAAAATAATTTAAGAAATTAAGCACAATTTTTTATTGGTGGGGGATGCAAAAAACCAGAAAATAGCTTTTTATGGTTCATATTGTCACATTAAATTAATTGTCGAAGTCACAAAACTGAGATCTTTAAATCAAGACGAAGGTGGTACGTACAAACTTTTGTGAATCGCTGAAAATAAAACACACTATGCTTTTCTTTTATGTCAAAATTGCATAAGTCTGTCATACTTGACTTACGAATTTTATTTGGATAGTATGATAAAACCAACGAAATAAGAATACAAAGGAAGTAGGATTTTGCATAAACCGCCTAACAAACCGACCGATGGAAGTCGGCCATTTTGAGACACCACAATATGACTCCATGTTTGTTTTGGTGTTTGACCGTGGTTGACAGGTCGAGCTGTGATTTCTGCTTTCTTGGCCGTTTTTGAGTTATTTTGCATTTTAATTAGTTAACAACCATATTTAACGAATACTAGTAAACTTATAATTACTTTAGTGTGACAGTGGAGTATACTTTTAGCGCTGGACAGCGATTAAAACATTTTAATTAGTTGTTATTCTGGGTTAATTAATAAGCTTTAAATATGGTTAGTTGTGCTGCTTGTGGGTGCTCCCAAATGCTATGAAGTAAAAAACTGGACATTACATTTCATCGGTAAGTTTATGTTTAGATATATAAAATTTTTTAATCTGTATAGAAAAAAAAATTATTTTAATTTAATATCAAAATACACATAACCTCTAAACCTCGCATGTCATTCATGGGCGTTCGTCTTATAAAACCAGAAAAATATTATTTATTTATTAATCGACTGGGTTACCCCATTTCTACAAAAAAGCAAATTAAAAATACTTATTGGTTTTTAGTTTTCCAAATAATTACCTAAGAAAAAAGGCGTGGTTGAAAATTGTAAACCGAAGTGATTGGGATCCTACACGAAATACAGTTCTTTGCTAGAAGCATTTTCCTGAAGATTGCTTTGACAGAACTTCAAGATTGAAAGTTAGATTGGTCCCAACTGCAGTAGTGCCTACTTTTGAAGTAGCCAGATTAAAAAATGTAAGTTTTGAAACTATTGTATCGGGTCATTACATAATATATTGGAAAATAGGTAGGTAGGTACTTAAGAATATGAATACAAATAATTCTGCATTATTTATGCTTCTGAGGAAGCTGCTTTGTCACTTTTTCATAAATTATGTATCGATAAAAGTTTTTAAATGTTTTATTGGTTTAATCTACTTTTAAAATTTTAAACCCATGGATAAAGAATGTAATAAAATATGGGAGTGTAGGTACGATAAACAAAGAAATTCATATTTAAAGACTAAAGGCAATGATGTTTCTAGAATGATAAAAACGTTTTCTCAATATTCACCTGAGGACGACTGGAGATACCATTGATTAAAAAAATTAATTCAAAGCAAGTCCCAAACCTTCTATCATTTAAAGAAATTCATATCAAAATATAAAAAAAAAATTTTACAAAGAGAGTTAGTATCACGTTATAGTTACTTTTGTGTCATTTGGTAAAGGTGCCAAACAAATAATTAAAAAACTTATATTTTTTTGGCAGGTACGTTCCTATGCAATATGTTATAAGACACCCTGTCAAAACCTGCCTGAAGATAATTATCCTACTGTGAATCTAACTGGAACACCTTCTGGTTACAACATATATTGGACATGGCTCTTCCAGGATATGGCTCTTCCAGGACATGGCTCTTCCAGGACATTTTTCTATCCAACAACACACCTAAGATTTTAGTATATTCCTTTAATCTTATATGACAATCATTAATGGTTACTGTTTCCAGATTCTCCAAAGTGTATGGGTTAGTCTTAAACAAGGTGATAACGGTCTTTGATTTATTTAATATCAGTTTATCTTTAGAAAACCAATAATTATTTACTTCAATCATAAATTGTTAAATATGTTGCTCGAGAAGCTCATGGTCTTTATATGCTAGGATTTATTATAAAAACTTGTAAATCCTTTAAAAATGTTAACGCCATAATAACTTTATATAAATCCCTGGTAGCTACAAAACTTTAGTATGCATGCACTATTTGGGATCCTCAGTATGCCAATAAGATTGCTCTTTCAAAATCTATTCAGCGTAAATTTTTAAAATTTTTTACTACAAGTCATTTTCAGTTTATCCGCCAAGAGGTACAGATCAAGGGCTTTTGTGTCATTTGTTTAATATCCCTTCTTTAAGACTATTGTGTATAGAAGCAAGAATTATTTTCTTATATAAAATAATTAGAGACAAAATAGATAATAAAGAGTTCTTAGGACTGCTTCCGTTTAGAATAGGCTTAGTCAATACTAGATCCGCACATGTATTTTATATTCCTATACCGAGGACAAATCTATACAAAAACTCACCACTTATAAGACTGCTCTATTTTAATAAATATTGTGGAGACATTGACATATATAATTTAAACTATCAAAAATTAAAATTAAGAAATGAACTGCTTGGGCAAATGCTAATTGAATATTTATTATAGCTTAGGATAGCTTTTAGAAATGGGGTTTATGTATCTATAATTAACTTGTTAAGTTGTTGATACTACAAATAAATAAAATTTTTGTATTATCTGCATAGTTTGTCATTTGACAATTTTCTTGTATACTAGAAATCTCATTAATATTATTTAGGTACATATTATAATAAACAGGACTATATTATACTATATTTTATTATTTTCTTGTGATTTGGTTCATGAAGAAAGAGTAAAGTTTTTTTTAAATTTTATTTTTTAACGTAGACGTTTTGGCAATAATTTTGCCGATTAATTATCTGAAACAATTTGTTTTCTGCAATTTTTTTTTAATGTATAATAACAGGTGTTTTTTAGTTATTTAACCAGATATTTACATTAAGGACCCTTTCACCTCCGTTACCTTCTTTAAATAAATAATTAAAAGAAATAGTTGTATTGTTTTATTACACCAACCTTAACGTATCTTATAGCTATATATGAATCTAAATATTTTTTTTATTTTTTCGTCCAAATAAAATTTCATTAATCATTTTGTTATTACCATTTTAATGATACGCCACAGGTAAACCGGAAACGCGCGTGCGTCAAATGTTGCCGCCATCAGACCCCATCCCGGACAACTGTCAATCTACCATACCCTACTTCCTTTGTATTCTTATTTCGTTGGATAAAACGCAATAAAAGAAAAGAAAAATTAAAAGTATGTCTTTGTTAAATCGTATAAGACCCGCACGATAAGACCGGATCTGACTATAGTGTATTTTTCCAGAGATTACTTTCTGTTGCCAACTTATAAGTACCTATTTCAAAATATTCCTATTTATATTTAATATTTATATGTAAGCATTGTCCTCTCAATAATGTTATGCCTGTGTATTACAAAACTGCAATATAATAATTACTCGGCCAACTTTTGTCTCAGCGCAACTAATGGAGGTAAAATGATGTATTATTGTGATCATTCTTTTGAATTCAGCAATCGTATATTTTACCACCCACACTTAGTTGGCGCCTCAAGATATTTAACCTATTGTTGTAATCGTAAGGATTGTGTAAGCCTGGTTTTGTATTATTACAGTAACTTGAACCTTTCATTATCTAGATTGAGATTGATTTAGTATGAGAATCTTTCAAAATACAAAAGAGAAAAAGAAGGTTCTTATTTTTTGATTAAAGATGAACCATGAGGTTAAAGGGTAAGGTTTATTTATTATATTGCCATGCACTTAATTTGGCTGGCCTAAATTATTTTCATATTTTTTTAATGCGGAGTCTATTTAATATTTATTTAATGTCATGGATTTCTTTTAATGTGAGTTCTCTTGTTAATTTGACAATAGGGAATAATAAATAATAAGTAAATATTTGAAATATTTTAGGTATTGATATTAATATTTAAATACGAAAATAATTAATTTAAAAAACAATTTGTTAACATTAGGTTTGATAGAATATCAAAAGTATTAACCGTATAATTTTAGAATACTTATTATTAAGAAAAGGAAAGAAAAACACAAAGTCTTTCTCCACAAAATTTAATAGAATAAAAGTTCTTAGTTTGAAGGTCTCTACATGTTTCGAACGTAGAAACGTTTATCATCAGGAGACAGAAGGTATGTTGCTGATGGTTGTAGCAAAAGAGAAAACAATAAGTGGTAGGCGTAAAACCTTAATGGAGCTTTTATGGCATTAAAAGTTGTAACGTTAAAATTACATTATTTGTGAAGGTATTAAAATGAAAGTAAGTCAAAAACATACGGGGTATGTGGAAAAGACATTTAAAGGGGTCTAAAACAACCAAAAGGGGAAAATGGAGTAAGAAAATTACTTCTAAAAAGAATATGTCCAGAAATTTTTTTTTAGAAAACATGTCTTGTAGACATTGTGAAAAGTGAAAAGTGTTTTTATATTATATATAATATATATAATTATATATATATATGTATATAAATAATTAAACATTGTAGGCATCATGTAATGAATTCTCTAAAAATAAAATAAAAAGGAGATTGAAATATGATTTTTTTTTTAAAATAGAGAGAGTAGATACTTAATAAGTATTAATCATGAAAAATAGTTGGGGGCACTGAGATTCAGTAACCCCGTATATTAATTTCCAGTTAATTGAATTTTAGAATTTAGTGCTTCAAACTATTTTTCCTGATTAATGCTCAGTAAGTACTATTTCTATTTTTTTTAATCATATTTCAATCTCCTTTTTATTTTATTTTTACAGAATTCATTACATGATGCCTACAATGTTTAATTAGTATATATAAAAACACTTTTTACTTTTCACATTGTCTACAAGATAGATAGATAGATATAATTTATTGGTGCTAATATTCACAAAAAATGTACATAGTATGTATAAAGAATAAAATATACCTAAAGTATTATTAAAAATGACACAATTTTACAAGATAAAATAATTATTAAAAAAAGAATAGTTAAAAAACAAAGTATTATCACATAGTTCAGACATCACATCGTCGCCCTAGGATGCAAATGG